>JAQQSE010000029.1:600000-1058509 GCA_035772565.1 Antheraea assamensis | reverse complement strand
ATGTCCTGTAGTTCTCCGCGCGAATAAACGTGGTAGAGGGCTCCATTCAGGTTGAATTAAGTATTTTTTAATACCTTTTAAAACGAGGCAAACCTATAAAAAGCATAGCGTAAAAGGAGTGGGGATCACTCTCGCTTAAATCGTTGCATTGTTCACATCTACAGATAATTAGTAACTATAGTCAGTTTTGCATACCTGATTGATCTTGGTGGATTGGTTGATTAAATTATAACCATGACGTCACTATGCACGACGTCATACTTTTATATTCATCTCCTCATCCCCTCACCTTCACCCCGACATACATTATTCCCATTTATACCAAATTTTAGTAGGTGACAAAAGTACCATTATTTTTATAACAATTTATGCCCTGCAACTATGATATACTAAAAGGAAGGTATACCTTCATCTGCTCATAAAGTTGATGCATCTCTGCGACATTCTTCTGTATCTCAACCATTCTCTCTTGAGTGAGTTTCTTGAGTATGCTCTCCTGTGGTGTCTCAACCGCACCCTCCGAGTTACGTTTTTTCCTCTTTGGTGTCTCAACATGTTCCAGTAAGGCCCCATACTGAGCTGCACAGCTAGTAATTATTACAGAAATATTAATTATAAGTAGTGGTGGTAGAAAGTTTTGACTGGTGAAATGTCATTGCTACATCTGCAGGTTCAAACGTTTGCACATCTTCAATCATCAACGAGTACATGTACATTGATCTAAACATCAAAACTGCCAAACAGGAAGTTGCAGAATTCAATAAAAAAAAACAATAGCAGACTGTAAAGACACATTGCCATACTGACATTGATGGTGCAACGAGAAGGGAGTATCCTGCACAGTCGATTAAAGAGATTCAGCGTTTCTAACTTAAAATGTAGAGTTTAGCAACATTTACATTTTGAGAAAGTAGATTCAGTTGAGTCTCTATATATCTCTATAACATAGATATTATAAACCAATCCCTGGCTTTCACAATGGAATCGTGCATTGTTAGTAAATGATCAGAATGTTATGTCACTGAAAAATCTAAGACATAATAACCATTTTTATCTCTTAACAAATAATTGGTTATTTGTGGGACTATTTTTACCAGTATAGGATCAACTCTTTTTTTTTTAGGAGGGGCAAAATTCTGCGTAGGATACCCTCACACTGTCGGGGACAGCCTGAGGGTTATGCCACTCTTACTGGCTAAATCCTCCGCCACTCAGTGCGTCAGTGTGGATCAGGGTGCGGTTTTACGGCGAGCATACTCCACTACCCTGGCCACGCTTGGGTGGCCCATGTTGGAAAACCGGGGACCCACATCTCTAGGTGAGCTGACGCCTCTCCTTTGCTTCTCTCAGAAGCTGCGGCAAACCGTGATTCTCGGTCGCAGGCACTCCATACACAGCAATAGACACCCCATGTCTATCGCCTGGAGGCTAATTAAGGTGGCATGCTGTGGAAATATCCTCCACTGTGTCTTCTTCCTCGGCTGCCTCTCCCACGGCAAGGTGCGGGAGCATTGGTCGATAGTATGAACTCTTATCCAATTAGATGTAATATAAAATGTTTATCCAATTAGATGTAATATAAAATGTAGTATGTAAATAAAAATTAATATACAACAAAGGTACCCCTTTACAGTACATAATTTTTTTATTTTTTTGCCAACCAAACTTCTAGTAGGTTATTACTGCCATTGTCGAGTGGGTAATGCTATTACAAGTTTCTTGCAATGAACTAACAAAATGGTAGCCATCTCAGTAGAACTTTCCAGGGAGTTTTTATGGCAAGTCTATACCAATGGCCTGTGGCGTTATTTCCCATCCACTTGTGCACAATAACCAAACAATATTATGTACAAAGCCGCCAATATTACAAAATATAGATCCAAATAACACTAGAATAAAATATAAAATCCACTGCATGACATGCCAAGATCCCACTAAAAACTGCCAGTACATATAACTGAATTAATATCTTAGAAAACATCAGAGTTTAAAAACTTATGTGGAAATAGAAAAAAATAATTGTGTAAAAATATTAAAGTCAAAAAAGGGCCAAAAAATATAACTTACACAATTAAAATATTAATAAGATGTGGGTCGCTAATAAAATATGAACAAAACATATAGGAAAAACAAAGTTATTATATCTACCTTTTCTGTGAGTACCAGTCCGGCGGTCTGTTAGGTTCTCCTATAGTTTTTAAAGCTCGCGACACTGACATCCAATTCTGGTCGCCGCTTCTGACCACGGCGGAGGCTAGACATAGCTGTTCCCGTATATTCCATGTATCTAGTGGCACACGTTTCAGTTGCAACCTTTCTTGTATCGAACTCATTAGTTATACGAACTGTAATGTTATTATTAGTAATTATATAACTTATATCACCATTTCAATTAACACATAAATTAAAAATAATGAATTATTGGTCCATTTTTAGAGAACTGAATAAGTAAATAACAATAGCTGATTCTTGATAAAATTACAAAACAAAAATGTTTGACATTTATTCTTCTGTCATTGTTAGGGATGCAACAAAATATCGATATTTTAAAATTTTGTATGGCTGATTTGAGCGATGCATCTACCTTTATAAACGATGTTACATTATGTGTAGCCCGATCAATTAATATCTTTGCTCGTTCGATTTCTTTGTCACACGTGTAAAGTCTCTAAGCCAGTATTTTGCTCTTACTTTTGTTTGCTTAAAATTCATTGACAGCCATTGTTAGTTAGAATTATGTGTTTCAAACCGTACGAAAGACGAAAACAACAGATAGAACAAAAGCAGTATTGGAATTTTACCTGTTTATGGTGTCTCAAGCAAATGCTTCTATAAACGGATGTTTTTCGTAAATTGGGGAAAATATATTTGCTTGTCGTAACCACGTCGGTATTCAATAGCCGGTTGAGTTTAGAAGCTGGAGCTACGATTATTATAGAAAGGAACCACTTACTAGGCAAAATAAATAAATATTAGTTTTCTTGTTATAAAGGTGCACTTTCGTTATACTTATCATTGTTTCATTTTTTATAAAACATTGATTTATCTTATTTTCTCAATAATATATTTATTTTATTTTCTCAATAATCATTATTGCTGCAATACCAGATATCAATGTATTTGTATGATTCCTTCTTCTTCTATATTTTTTGGCTCCGGCACGGTTTGTGCACTAATCAGCGTCAAGTAACAAGATTTAGCCAAGTAAGGTGTCTTGTGATAGTTTTAATGTTTTAACAAGCTGCTCCCAACAAGTGGCTCCCTTTTTAGAACTTTCCATGGAGTTTTACTGGCATTTCGGGATGCATCCTCCGTGGTATTATTTCCACTTCACTTGTGCATAATAACCGAAATATATTACATAAAACACAACCAATATTACAAAATATAAAGTCTAATAACATAAGATTATGAATAAAATATAAAACAACTACATGACAGACTAAGATCCCGCCAAAAACTCCTGTGTGATTCCTATCATTATGTATCCTACACTTGTTGATATTTAATATATATATATATATATATATATATATATATATATATTATATATATATATGTGTATATATTATATCGGGTTTGATATGTTGAATAAAAAATATCGATATTTCGATATATCAGCGTTATCAATTATATTATAAACTAGATGATGTCCGTGGCTCCAGACGAAAATTAAAAAAGTCTTAATCTAATTAATGTAAAATGATGTAGAACTATAAAAATACCCTTTCAAATATATGTGTATTTACGACATGGATTCTACCTACAGTAATTTAACTGTACTATATATTCGTGCAAGTATGAGCAATTTGTTCAAAGTTCTATCGTGATCAGATGAACGTCATGGCAGTTCATAAAATAGGAACATACAACCAATCAATTTTATATAATATATATATATTTACTAATAGTGTGCCGGGTGGAACTTGTTATCAGCAACATATTTGGAATTTTAACCCACTACGTAACCCCTCACTGTTCAATTATATTGTAAAATAAAATTTTAGGGTATACAATATCTACCAATAAGCTTTAAACATTTAATTATATAGATATAACGATGTATATATTTCAATAATATCTGAAGTAGCAAGCAATGACTATTCCAAAATATAAAAGCCTAAGTTATTTGTTATAATATCAGTTATCTACCAGTAAAAGTTCTCTGAAATTCGGCTCAACTGTTTCGGAGACTACATGCGGACGAAGGCATGGGTAACAGCTAATCTAAAATAAATGATGCAATGCAATGGTTTTAGTTTTAGTTATAGTTTTAGTTATAGATACTCGTCGTTTTACATGTTCATTTGTCTGATTACTACGAAAAAGTATGTACCAAGTGTCAAAAGTTATAATATTTTGTGCCACAGAGATATACAAAATTTTATTGCGTTTTAACCCCTGGACTGTCCAAAATCATAAAGGTTTAAGTTCCATACAAACGAGTGTAGTCCTCATGAGGCACAAGTTAACAGACTGTTGGCAACATAAGCTAAACAAAATACCTGATTTATTACAACACTTTAAAAATAATACGTGTTGTATTGTAAAATCATAATATTTATGTAAACAGTATTTTTAAATTATTTTTTTAATTTGTATGAACTTTTTTTACTAAACCATGAAATTTATAATGTATAATGTTGTGTAATTAAAAACATACTACGCCATTTAGAGACCTGGTTCTTACAAAATCAGCCGAGGGGAGACAATAAGCAATTAAATAAATTAGGGAATGGAGGAAAACAAATATAGTGTAAATAAAATAAAGGGAATTAAGCTTACTATAATTTTATGGCTTAAATAATTTACGAGATAAAATAAGAAATAAAAGTATATTTAAAAAAATATAGACCGTCGATACGTATATTTCAATATTGAAATATCGATATATCGTTAAAAAAATAGCGATGAAATAAAAGATCGATATTTAGATATGAACATATCGATATTTAATCACAGTCCTATTGTACCCTCGAGAGCCAAACAGAATTATGTAGTTTGCGTTATTCATTTTTGCCGCTTTGAAAATAGCCGTAGATTCAGCTTGCGCATAATGTAGTCAAGAGTTTAACACATACAAAACAAAGTTTAAATATTATTATAGGAATCTAGAGTTGGCAATTATTTATCCTTAACTTGTCTCGATACTGTAGATATGATAATGTATTTACATTTAAATTTGTGTTCTGCGTAACTATATTCATAGCGGTTAAAAACTTTGGCAAGGACTATATTTACACTTAATTCTTTGATTATTTGTATATAATCAAAGGTTCATCGATATTAATTAATCAATTCTCCTGTCCTGTGGAAGTTCTGTAGCGCGCGTACCGTTGAAACAGGTTTGATAGATTTCTACCTATTTGAAAATACTTAAACGGATCTTACGATAACTTTTAATTACATCCAACTAAAGGTATTGTAGGACGCGGAAGCGTTATCCCGTCACTACTTTAGCAAGACGTAGCGGTGTAACTATCACGTTGCTACTTTCAGAAGGTACGGAGGGAAGTAAAGTACAGTTTTGGACAATCCAGAGATTAACTTCTGCTTGGGTCAGTTTTTTTAGATACAACAGGAAAGGAACTAATAATGCGAACTCTTGTAGGTGGTAGAGCTCCGCTGAAGCTATTACTGCTTTCAGCATGAATGGGTCGGCTCGCCCGGGGTAGTACCACCCTCTCACAGAAACCGACGTGAAGTGACAGTGCTTGCACTGTTGCGTTTCGTTCGGTCAGTGAGAGCGCCGGAGGCCCACATATTTAAAAGGCCGGCAACGCACTTGCGACTCCCCTGGTGTTGCTAGTGTCTATGGACGGCGGTGATCACTTATCATCAGGTGACCCACCTGTTCGTTTGCCCCCTATAATAAAATAAAAAAAAAACAAACTAACCATACATGTATACTTTCGTGAGATACATATGCATTCGTGTATCGTACATGTATATAGAATTCAATCACTTTGGCTAAGGCCATCTAATCAAAAGAAGGAAAAAAGAGTCCCTAACAGAACTACTGTAGGTACGATGTGAGTACCGTAATCACAGTAAACCTAAAGGATACTAGGTCTCAAGTGCAACTGCCGGAGCATACCTAAACGTGCTTGACGACAGATTTTCAATATGAGGATTGTAGCTACTTGGAAGGAATTAGAAAATGCCCTGCCATCATATTGTGGTTTCATCACATTGCTTCCTTTCACCGAAAGGTCTTGCTTAGTTGCAAGGATCTGAGCAGGAGTTGATCAACGCTGACTCCAAACACAATGTCCACCGTTACTATATATATATATATAGAAAAACATTATTTTTTAACTGACTACGCTATTGAACTGACAGGCCTTTACAGCTTTATAGGACTACAAAAAAAAAACAAACAAAATATATGGAAATTTAAAAACATTTATATTTCTTAATATTCATTAAACAGTATACACTAATTAAAACATATAATAATAATAATAATAATACAAAAAACAAATCCTTATTTTCGAACACATTGTACAGTTAATAAATAACATCGCGTTTCAAATGCAAAAAGGTAATAAGCAAATTTATCAAATTTAAAAAGTGCGAATCATTTTCTTTAATTGTCAATCGTACTTTTAATTTTCCAGGCTTCAAAACGAAAAGAAAGTCAAGGCAGTCAAAAGAACTGCCGATAGAAGCGAGAACTCAGAACAACGCAATAACTGTGCCATTTTTTCAATATTTAAATCGATTAATCTGAATTACATATTTAAATTTCGTAATTTGTAAATTAAAATTATTAACATTAGTCTGGTTTTATACTAATACAATACAATATATATCTCATACATACGCTCAATACAAAATGTCAATATTACATGTACACAGGCCGCTATACCACGCGTCGCTAATGCCGTGCAAGCGCAACACGTCACGAGCATGTCGAGGTCATCGGTGACGATAACTCATAACTTAAATCGCTCAACGCAGGTAAAGAAGTATTCATTTCAAACAAGACTATAATTCAAAAAATAAAAGAAAAATATTATTCACTCTTTTTAGAATAAAACTGTACCCAACTAGTGTGATAAACGCCTTTTTGCATTAGACGCGATACGACGTCATACATCGATGTCAAAATAAACATTAAAATAAAAAAAAAAAATACATATGCATGCACCAAATGACTGTCAAGTACCACATTTTAAAAGTATTCACATTCAATAGAAATGTGCTCGAATGTAGTTCCTAATAAGATTATTAGAATTACACTGACATTTCACGTAACTCTTCATGAGAGCCGACTTCAAGTTTATCTCCTTTTTTTACTATAAAAACTAAACGTAGTCAGTTAGTAAAAAGATGAATTAGCCACATTGGTATTCAAAGCACACATTTAATACATTTGAACACGTAATCAATGTCGGAACATTAAAAAGTAGGGTTCCTAAGATACCGCGGTGTCTAAAGACATATATAATTGACCCAGTAAGTATTGCCAAAGGTGAATTATGATATAGAGACGCGGTGGCAAATTACGGGAGTCTTAAACTAAAGGTCACTCAAAGAACAATGCTCTAAGTCTGCATGGTCGTATCACAATAAAATCGAAGTTATCAATGTAGTTTTGAGAATTGCTAGATATAGTGTATAGGACATGGGCATTAGTATTAGATCAGATGGCCAATGAGAACAGAGTTCTCAAGTAGCCACCATATAAATGAAACGTATCGTAGACAGACCCGCCATAAAGTGGAATGTATGCAGCGTAAAACCAGTGGTTTCATGATCTTTGTTGAAAGTCCACGGTCAGGTGAAGGTATAAATTGACTGAATTGGCGTTTTTTCTATTTATCTCAACTTTGATTGTCCAAGTTTGTAAGAGAGAGAATTTTTTACCATACTCCTAAAAACTTTTTTGTACGTGGCGGTGTGCATAGGAATTGACCTTAATAAAAAATTGTCGAAATTTTAACTTACAGGATTTTGCAGACTTTGAAATTCAGATTGATGGAGAAAAATGACTCAAAAACTCAATATTATAGTTATTGGAAGATACAATAAAAGATAGAAAGTACTAGAACCAGTAGAAAGAAAGAACAGATTTAGTGCCGTAAATAGCAAAGTGATAGAATAATATGTAAATATCATATGAAAATTAATTGAACGTTCTATTAATTATCGAAGCGGTATCTTAGATCACAAATACTACATTTTAAAGGTCCCACATGCATTTTAAGCGATACCACTGTTCAAATTCCCTAAAAAGGGTAAGTCCACACTAACCCTGTACTGTTAGCAGCTACCTACAACTGTCTTCGGCTATAACTTCCACAGCTTTACCAAAGAACCACACACATTGTACAGCCGTTACGATTGTAAAATCCAGCCACAAAATACTAGTAAGGGGTGTCGTCATGATGTATCTATTCGCGAAAGCGCACGGATTCAAACTGTATCGTCCCAGATATGGTAATATAAGTTTTAAAAACAGTATAACCCAAAACCTCTCACGACCTGTAAATGTCATCTGTCTATCGTAAAGCATTTTTACTACATGCTGGAAATATCAACCCCTGATTTATACCGTATATATAAAAGCGAGCAACACTGCGAACGATAGCACTTCTATTCTGGACATCAACGCGAATACAAGGAGTGAAAACTTGATGAAATGCACAAGGAGGATGTAGTCATAGACTAATGTAAGTACCATATCATAGAGTATTGTACAGAACATTTTTCTCTGTAATAATTCGTTATATTATTATATTTTCGCGATACAAAAAAGTTTCTTTTGACAAGAAACTAAATGTAAATAGAAGAGCAAAGATAACTTTTTCAGGCCCTTAGTATCTGTTTTATAGGGTCAATAAATAATTGTTTTTTTTTTAATTAGTTGTAGGGACATCATGGCCAGTATACCCACGTCAAAATCTCCCAATATAGATGGACTAACTAATTACCCCAGTCTGAAATAAGTGACATATTACTTTGGTGCATCACTCCTCGGAGGTGTTCATTTATATTTTTTATATGATTAGGTACGGCGACATTACAAATATTGCATATATATTTATTCGATGATAGATTATCTTTATGCTCCTTATTATATACGTGTTCGTATTCAGTATCCTTAGTTAATAATTTCTTGCAAGCCGTGCAGGAATACATGTCATTTCTCAAAACTACACAATTTTTCATTAGGAATTCCTCGTAAAGCTCCATATGGCTGTGAGACTCTAAATGCTGTTTCACGTATAGGGATTCCTCGACTATTTCCACCTTGCATATTTTACATTGTAAGCATTTCGTATGTTCCACTTTCTCCATTAGATAATGTGCTACTACAGAAGCAGATGGATTCTGTGTCTGAGTACTTCTTGATACATTCATTATATGCGTTTCACTAAGCACATGTTGAATGTTCAAATTTTTTGTTATCAAAACTTCACAGAATCCACAGTAAAAACAATTGGATCGTTCGTTAAGTTTATTGTCTCTCATAAGAGTCTCGTACTTGTTTTTATGTTTCAAACCGTTAACGTGGATGTCCACACAATGAGCGTAGTTCGGGACAGGAACTTTGCAAACTCTGCAATGCAGAGAACGCGGTGTATCCGTAACTTCCATGTGGTCGTGTAGAATAGGTGATTTGGGCGTTTCCGATACATTTCCTAATATTTCTGAATTAATAACTTCATTGTTTTCATCTTTCGTCTTTTTACTGTCTTTCCTGATGATAGCCGATGAATTCGTAGGAACAGACTCTGAATCTGTTGATAATTGGAAGAAGTAGTTATCTTCATTCATAATTTTACTACAATTCTCTAAATGCTCTTCAGAGCTGTTGTGTTTCTCTATTATATTGGAATCATTTGGCAGCAACACCTTACACATTTTGCAAAGTAAACGGTCATCTGACGTTGGACTATCTCTATTCGATTTGACCTCTGAACCAATTCCTGTTGCCTCTTTATTATTTCCCTCACAACTATGATCGATTACATTGTCCTCCTTTAAGAACTCTTTGCACACTTTGCAGAAGTACATCTCGTCAACTTTTTTAAATTCATTTAACATTTTACTGTAGTTTTTATTATGATTCTTACCAATAACATGTTCAGCGATGTTATTTGATAAAAACGGTACCGCTATCAGACACACCTTGCATTTCAGTTCTTTGGGATTGTCTGTCGCCTGCATGTGCGGGTGTATTTTTATATCACTCGGTGCTGTTTCACTTCTAGATTTTTCTATAGCATTTATATGTTCTGGGCTGTTTATGTGTTCCAATAATTCTTCCTCCTGGAGCGGTTCATCGCAGAATAAGCAACGATGTTGCCCCCTTTCTCCTAATTTTAATAATTTGTTCTCTTCTATCAATCTTGTGAAATTGTCTTCATGCACAGCACTTATCAAGTGTTCGTCAATAGTCAATAAATCTTTAGCTACAGCAATTCCACATACTTTACAGTAAACATGATGATCAGACAAACTTAACGGTCGTATATGGTGATGAAATTCATCATCTTGTGAGTATATGCGTTTATTTAAACTCGATACGTGCTTTTCACCCTCGGTGTGCTCTACCAGCTCATCCATGGGAATGTTAACTTTGCATAGGTCACAATAATACCCATTGGCACATATTTGCAATTGATTATACTCGATAATTATGTTACATGTCTGTATGTGAGTGTTGCCATGCAAGTGTTGGATCACGTTTTTCGATGGGACGTGTGTTTTACAAATTTTGCAAAACATTTCATGCGGCTTTTCTGTCACTGCCAAGGAATAATCGTCGGCTCGTTTGCTTTCTACATTTTTCACGGTTATCGAATTATACCGTAGACTCGGGAACTTTTTGTCATAATTCGTGCGATGCTTCTTGCTATTCTCGTGTGCTTCGAAATTACCCGAGCCGATATCGATTTCGCAAATTCCACAATAAGTCTTCACTGATGAGTTTTGGTATAGAAATGTGACAATTTCAGTATTATGGTTTGAATTATTAATGAGGTGAGACTCGACGTTATATATTATCTCATTGCATAGTATACAATGACTGTAGCGGGGGTGGCACTGGAAAATAAAAATTAATATTTAATTAAATATTAAAAAATTATTAAAATCGATCCAGTTGTTTTGATTTATTCATTACTGCCCGTGGCCCGTACGAGTTAAGTTTGCAGTAACCTCAAAAATAACAGTATTTCTCCACTATTTAATTTATGTTATTATACATATAAACCTTCCTCTTCAATCACTCTATCTATTAAAAACAAAACCGAATCAAAATCCGTTGCGTAGTTTTAAAGATTTAAGCATACATAGGGATATAGGGACAGAGAAAACGACTTTGTTTTATACTATGTATTACACCTGAGTAGGCTCAGCACAACATATTTTCCACTATCCTCCATTAAATGTCATTTCATTATGCACACCTTTTATACACAATCACATATGAGGTTAAATGATGATGTACTCTAAGACGGTACCAACGGGAGCTTGGCGACAGACTTTCAAATTGAGGGTGGTGGTAGCTAGCCAGGGGGACCTAGAAAAAGTCCTACCACCAATGGTATGGTTTCATCACGACGTTTTCCTTTACCGAAAGCTCCGACTCAGTTGCCAAGGATTCGAACCTAAGACGTTTAACTAAAAGGTTTTCCTCTATCCAAAACCTCAATTAAAGCAAATTGGCATGATGACTGATTTTCAATTACTACCCCACAATACTCTAGAATATATACTCTGTCCAAAAAACATAATATTTTTGGAGAAAACAAAGATTTTTTACAAAATAAACGCAAATGTAATTTTAAATTTAAAATGCGAGTCAAAACGCTTGCTCGTGTTATGGCGTCTGTTTATGACGTCATGTTATTGACAATATAAACAGCGAGCACATAACGAGTGAACTACAGAGTACTTTATGTCATAGATTAGAACTTAACGAGAACAAAGCAACAAATTAGTTATTTTGCGTTATAAATATGAATGATAAAGTGTATAATAAATATAATAAAAAATATCTACAGCCCTAGTACAAAGTGACGTTTGCTGAAGCGTGACGTAATTCACTCTGATTGGTGTTCAACATAAGATGGACGATTGCTGTATTTTATAGTTTTATTTTATTAAATAAATTATCAATCTCAACCTGAATTTGAAAATAAATGCATTTTTCCTAACCTATTCATACGGTTCTATGGGATAAGCAGACTATTTTTGTAATTCGTGACTACTTGACGTCATCATGCCAATTGTTATTTTTTTTTTTTTTTTAGTATAAATGTAATATATAATTTTAATAACTACTATAATATAGAATAGGGAAATAACGTTAACGTACATTTCTAATACAATTCTGATCCGCAATAGGTGCCATAGCTTGTAACATGTGACCTTCAGAAAACATATGGCTATCGATTGCATCATCTATGTTGATATTGCATAGTAAGCATCGTGTGTTACCATCCACTTGTTTGTAAGCGTGAAAATTCTTGACCGGAACCACGATACTAGTGTTAAGGGAATTATTGCGTGCCGACATCGCCAAAAACTTCTCGCCATATTTAAGTGGTGTTATCGCTACAGATTCATCGTTAATCACTTCTACTTTATGTCCTAACGATATATTTTTGTAATACTCTTTTAATACTTCGGTATTATCAACTTTTGCTTTCTTTTTTCTCTTTCTCTTCTTTTTCGGCAGTTCGGTTTGGTCTGTTTCCGTTTTCTTGTCATTTGAATCGACAAGATTAGCTTCGTTATCGATTTCGTGATTTACTTCTACATTAACGGTATTATTTTTTGTAGCTTCGTTATCGATTTCGTGATTTACTTCTACGTTAACGGTATTATTTTTTGTAGCTTCGTTATCGATTTCGTGATTTACTTCTACATTAACGGTATTATTTTTTGTAGCTTCGTTATCGATTTCGTGATTTACTTCTACATTAACGGAATTATTTTTTGTAGCTTCGTTATCGATTTCGTGATTTACTTCTACATTAACGGTATTATTTTTTGTAGCTTCGTTATCGATTTCGTGATTTACTTCTACATTAACGGTATTATTTTTTGTAGCTTCGTTATCGATTTCGTGATTTACTTCTACATTAACGGTATTATTTTTTGTAGCTTCGTTATCGATTTCGTGATTTACTTCTACATTAACGGTATTATTCTTTGTGAATGTGTTGTTATCTTCACCTGAAAGGCTTAAGTTTGCGCTTGTAGTTGTTGTTATATCGTTATTTGGTATAATAATTATATTTGCTTCAATCGGATCTACGTTGGAATTTGAACCTTCATTAACACTATCATTAATACTATTTTTAAATGTATCATCTTCAGTATTTAAGTTTAAGAAGACAGTGTTAGGGTTTTGACCCACTTCTTTTATAGGGCTACTTTTTTCCCATTCATTGTCATTTGCGTTGGCGCTATTAATCTTATTCAAATTTTCAAACACTTTAACCTTATCTAATTCAAAATCAATCTTTACATTATCTCTGTCAAGATAATATTTGAGGAATTCCTGTAGCAAATCGTCGTGTTTAACGGAAATTAAATGACCCGGCGTTTTTTCATGGTCACCTTTCAATTCCGTGGCAACTGCAGCGCTACATGACGGGCAAAAATAACAATCATACCTTAAACTTGATTTCTGATAACTGAATTCTTCATTAATATGTTTTTTACATCTTTGCAATGATTTATCCGCTATTTCTAAATACACTTTGTGCTTTGTCGTTTGATTGTGTTCTCTCGTATATATCTTTGGTACATGTATGTTGCATATGTGGCATACGTAAGATTCACAGATTAAGTTGTGATCTGTAACGAGATTATGTTATGCATTTATCTCTTTTTAATACAATTTCTTTATATACTTCGGAACATATTTTTTTTATTACTGCATGCTCATTTTCATGCAATTTGACAGTGTCTTTGTTACTTCAACACTAGATTTTATTTTACTATAAATTTAACCTAATCACGCTTATCACGCTAAACCTATAAGAAGACTAAGTCTCAAGTACAACTGCCGAAACATACCTATGGGTGCTTGGCGACAAAATTTCAACATGTGAGTGGTGGTTAGTTAGTCAAGCGTGCATTGGAAATGTGTCTCTACCGTGATGTTTTAATTCACTACAAGCTACAGCTACAGCTACAGCAAAAGTTATAATTTCCATCCATTCATTGATCGATGCAGTGTCCAAATACGTTACCAATAACTATATATTTTTTAAAACCGTTATCCTAGCATATATACGCCAAGGATTAACTTGATTGGTTGTATTGAATATTTAATTCACAACGTTTTACTTCCATTAAACTAAACGGAAAGAAATTTTAATAGGTGATGGCTCAACGGTTAGCGTGTTAAAATCCCGCATCAAAACTTTCGGTGAACGAAAACATCGGGAGAAAACCATATAGTATAGTTAATTAGTCCTTCAAGTTAACACCTAACTCTAAGTTTAAAATATGACGCTAAAGATTTGTAGATGTGCTTCGGTAACTGCACTTGATGCTTATCAAGACTGGTTAGTATTCAGGTTTAGCGTTTTTACCATCTTCGACCACATCGTCATTAAGCATCAGTCAAGCGACAAAATTAAAAAATTAAAAAAAAAAGAAAGGTAAAACGGTATCCGTATATATTCCGGTTTACCGACGATAATTTTACGTGATAACGTCATAAGAAAACATAAATGAAAAATTGCATACTTTTATGAATTTAATTCTTATTACTGAATTACTCATGCAGAGTGGAAGAGAGCTAGATGCGTCACAAGTTGAACGCTTAGGCTGATCGCGCCTCTCTCTATCGCTTGTTCCGCGTTGTCGCTTGAACGCTCGGCGCAGGCGGAACGTGACAATGAGTCGTGCTTTTTCGTGCGTGCAGCCGGCGTTTATCGGTTTATAAGACCGTTATCACGTCAAAAAGCTTGGGTTATTCAAGATCAAAGAGATATTAAATTTATCATTACAATATTTACTTACCATAATATATTTCACTGTCAGAATCATTTTTGCCCCCTGCGATTAATTCAAACTCATAATAATCCTTTTCTTTGTATCCAACATTAGTCCAGAATGGTTTGATCACACCATTTTTAGGTAGATGAATCTTTCTATAAAAGTAATCGAGGTCGATATTATCCAGTGATACGGTGTATGATGGATCTCCTTGTATTATGTGAGCCATTATGACTGAAAGAAAGAATATAAATATAATATACTTATAAGCTAAAACTTTAATAACCATTTTCAATAGCGTACAAACATCTCGCGAATATATCATCATTCAGTCAAATTCAGTCATCATGTAACATTTATCGAGCGAACCGCAAAGGAATGGAACGCGCTACCTGCGTCTGTTTTTCCCAAAATCACTACATAGTATAAAACAAAGTCGCTTTCTCTGTCCCTATATCCCTATGTATGCTTAAATCTTTAAAACTACGCAACGGATTTAAAATAGATACAGTGATTGAAGAGGAAGATTTAGATGTATAATAACATAAATTAAATAGTAGAGAAATACTGTTATTTTTGAGGTTACTCCGAATTTAACGCGTGCGGGCCACGGGCAGTAATGAATAAATCAAAACTACTGGATCGATTTTAATCATTTTTTCAGTGAATGACATAGGCTATATATTTTATACCCGTGCCAAGCCGGAGCGGGCCGCTAGTATACAATATAACAATCTTAAAAGAAGAGTGAAAAGAAGTTTTACTGAGCGGTACGGTGCTACACCCTAGGTATCGTCCTCACTGTATATCAAATGTTACTGAAGTCAAGCTTCGCGCAGTGTAGTGTAAAAAAAAATTTTATAACAGTTATAGAGACGACCAAAGTAAAGGTCACGTTTGCGATTCTACTATACACAATGAAAACTTAGAGTGGTAGAGGTGGTAGAGCTACGCTGAAACTATTACTGGTTTCAGAATGAATGGGTCGGCTCGCCCGGGCTAGTACCACCCTCTCACAGAAAGCCGACGTGAAGTAACAGTGGTTGCACTGTTGCGTTTCATTCGGTCAGTGAGAGCGCCGGAGGCCCACATATATTGAAAGGCCGGCAACGCACTTGCGACTCCCCTGGTGTTGCTAGTGTCTATGGACGGCGGTGATCACTTACCATCAAGTGACCTACCTGTTCGTTTGCCCCCTATAATATAAAAAAAAATACAAGTATGGCGACTGTATTAGTCTGTCACAAGATAATGTCTGTAACATAATAACATAATGGATAATTACAATACCTCATATAGTTTCCGGTTAGCTTTATCCTTGATGTAAACACATTTGCCACAGTTTTAATATTATAAATACTTTTAATAATTATTAACTGAATCGTCTGCAAAAACTTCCATAAGTTAATTTTCTTTTCTTTTTTAATACTGAAATAATACATCTTATGAAAAATATACGATTCCATATTTTAGACTCGGTATGACGATCAGTAAAAGCTATACAGGTATGTGTTTTTTTTTTTTGGCGACCGTTATTTTAAATTATTACTACCGTTATCGAGTAGGCGCCCAAAATGGTGGCCCCCTTCTCAGCTTTTCAGTCATGTCTTTGTGGCATCAAAAAAGTGTGTGTGTGTACTTATGTACACGCGTTAGAATTTATACTTCTTTGGAGTAACAGGATAAAAATCTTTTCAAAAATTGTATCTTTAGAGTTACAGTAAGGTCCTAAAAAAGGACATCGCCAATATTTTGTTGTAAGTACCATGTCAAGCAAATTTTAAATGAACGGTAGTAAGGTTTGGAAATAACAATTATCTCTGTACATTAGTTTAAAATTATAAAAATAACTCTATAGTAAGGATGGGTGTTACTTTTCACTTCTGCCTGGAATTAGTTAGCTGCTGCTATAAAAACGTTTAATTCGATTTACGCGATGTGTAGGTACCTCGATAATATCTACATACATACTATATTAATTACAGCTCACGCCAAACTTTTTGACCGCTTTGAATATTATAGTGCAAAATACGAATTTCGGTATAAATTATGAATTATGAAAATCATTCCATCTTCGAGAACATCTACGAGTGTCTGTCGTCAATCAGAAAGTAATGACGTTCCTACTAAGCAACACACGATTTCACAAAACACATTGAATGAAAATATTTTGAAATTTTCCATTAATTCTATTATTCATTTACAAGCAATAGATGAAACGTTCTTTAAAAAAAAATTCGATGGTTTTGATTTTACTGAAAAAGGACTGAATATTGTGAGCAGAAGAACGTTGGGACGGTTAGTTGATTACTGGTATTTGAAGGAAATTACAACGATTAAGACTGAATTACAGGCTGTCAATGAGGTCTGCACCACTGCTGATATCTGGTCAGCTAAAACTAGAAGCTTCTTTGGCGTTACGATACACTGGCTGGACTCGCGAGACATGAACAGAAAATCTAAAACGTTAGCATGCCGAAAGCTTTCAGGTATCCATAGCTATGAGCGGGTAACTCTTCTACTGCAAGCAGTACATGCAGAATTTAGTCTCGACTCCCGAAAAGTTCTTGCCACTGTGACGTACAGCGGTAGTAATTTTGTGAAGGCATTCAAAGGTTTTCGCGTAGAAATGGAAAATTACGAAGCCGACTTAGAAGAGAGAGATTCGTGCTCAGAGGATTATCCTATATTAAGCTTCGCCAGTGTCAGTGAAGTTGATCCTTTAGCTTATGACGAACAACGTTCAATTTCAGAGTCAACAATCCTAGAACTGCCCGCACATCTAACAATGTTGTGCCCACAAGTTAAATCTGTGTGCCACTACTGACACCGACAAAGTACTAAGTAATGACGTAACGAATATTTCCAATATTCACAAGCAAGTTATTAAAAAATGCAATAACTTTTGGAACCTTGCCGGCCGCCCTAAGCCAGCTGAAATAATTCCAAGTGTTATTGGTCACACTCCACCCAAACCTCGAGTCACTAGGTGGAATAGTTTTTACGATTCCCTTAGGCAAATTGCATTCATCTATAATATAAAAATGAATCACTGAATGTGTTTCTAAGCACAAATCTCGAGAACAGCTGAACCGATTTCGCTAATTCTTTTTTTAGAATATTCCTTGAAGTACGAGGATGGATCTTACGGAGAGAAAAATTAAAAAAAAATACTTGGAAAAGTCTTAAAACTACACTTTTCTATACTCCCATACAAATGATTCGTAATAATACTTAAAAGTCAATTTGAACTTTAATACCATACTATAAAGTTTAAGTCTTAGTGGAGAGGTTCCGGGAAACAAAACAATTGAGTGACGTTAGTATCGTATAAATATTAATGTCAATATTTATACGATGGTCCCGAATAGCAGAATAAGTATTAAAAAATCGACTGTTAGGCGTTACGAAGTTCGCCGGGGTCAGCTAGTAAAAGATAAAAATGTACAGTCGCACGTCTCATTGGGAATGTCAAACGCCTTACTTATACGAGACAATAGTTTCCTGCACATAAAAGAGTACTTGGCATTGTTCGAAACCCATTGCAGAGGCTTTGGATATATTGCAAGGTGAATATGATATGTACCACGGTATTTTGCTGCCATGTCTACTGGCTTAGATTAACTTAGTAGTCAGATTCAAGATACATGTATGAGTTCGTGAATCATACATGCATGATACACGCGTATGTTTCACGAATTTATATATGTATGAAATAATAGCTTAGTTAGACTCGGGATATGCTGAAAGCCGAGGCGCTCCGTGCGCCCTTGTGCTGGTTGCCTATACAAAATCGGGCGAGTGCCTTAAGCGCTCCCCTTAGTAGCCCGGTGAAACTGTAGAGGCCTTACGAGGTCAACTGTGTAGTCAGTTTGTAAAAAAAAAACGATGTCTACTGTCTGCGAAAGAAATTACAAAAGTTGAACGGAGAGCCTTTTCAATACTCTACAGAATCGGCAGAGAAATATTTGGAGAGCGTGGGAGAAAGATTTGCTGAGTTTTTTGAATATTTCCTCGAAGGTAGCACAAAATGCGGCGTTCGCTGCAATATCTTATCGCAGGTTTAAAGACAAATGGCTTGTTTGTATAGGCATAGAATACCACTCCAGAATAAGATCGATTTTTAAAGGAGCCCTAGTCAATGAAGTACATGACACATCTGAATCGCTTCAAGTGATGATAGCAGATTTTTTTTTTATATTATAGGTGGGTCATCTGATGGTAAGTGATCACCACCGTCCATAGACACTAGCAATACCAGGGGAGTCGCAAGTGCGTTGCCGGCTTTTTAATATATGTGGACCTCCGGCGCTCTCACTGACCGAACGAAACGCAACAGTGCAACCACTGTTACTTCACGTCGGTTTTCTGTGAGAGTGTGGTACTACCCCGGGCGAGCCGACCCATTCATTTTGAAACCAGTAATAGTTTTAGCGTAGCTCTACCACCTACCAAAATGATAAGATAATAAATATGAAGACAGCTATTTTGAGTTTGATACGGATTCTTCAGAAACTGATCCGGGAGATACGCATCAGATTCAATGGTCTAAGGCAGACGCAATAGTTACTCACTACCTAGCAGAACACGTTCGAGACGTATCCATGCTAAATAGTTATACAGAAATTAAAAGAGTATTCAAGAAATATAACACACCGTTACCATCATCGGGTCCTGTTGAAAGACTTTTCTCGTACGCTACTATGACCAACTTACCCAAATCTCATAGACTTTCAAATGAAATGTTTGAAAAGAGAGTGCTATTGAAATCCAATTTAAGTCGCATATGAATAATTCAAATATATACCTGAAATTCGTTAATGGTGTCGATTTATCATCATTATATATTATAGATGAAGTCGCAGGAATCGGCTAGTCTCTTACAATTACGATACGATACCGATTTGCCGGATACTAATTTCAAGCACCATGTCAAGCAGGTTTTAATATCTAAAGGCTATTATTACAGAGTGGATCAATATGTGAACGACGGTGACGTCTGGATATGACGCCCTCTCTGTGCGCGTCCACCAAAACCGAATGTAATTATTTATAACTATGTTTTAAAAATATGAGTTATAATATGTTAATGAAAAAATAAACCAGATCGAGTTTCTTGCCGGTTCTTCTCGATGACTGGGTATTGTTTTCCGAACCGGTGGTAACTTTGGACGTTCATAAGCGCCTTCTCGGGGCCTAAACTGAATAAAGAACATTTTTGATTTTGATACATTTTAAATTCATGACAAAAGTTGAATATAAATAAAGTTGACTTATACACTATATATGTCTTATTGCTATATTAATATTTTGATATGAATCAAAAAATGTAATCAAGATTATGGTTAAAGATTAATAATCATTGACCCCTTGTATGATTACTAAAGTTAATCTGTAATCATGATTGAAGATTACACAATGTAATCATGATTGAAGATTACACAATGTAATCATTAATCTGATTACATTGTGCCCGACACTGTAGCCAATCAATAAAATGTATTGATTCCAGAGTATTCTCATCAAGATAAGCACACTACTGTGTTTTAGTTTACAAAGTAAGGGGCCTTCGAGTATAATGTAAGGATAATTTTTGTCACTTTAGCAAAACAAAGTAAGGGATACTGTAACTACCTTCCCATATTTTGTTAGTTGATGGCATAATTTTTCTAAAATCTCGTGACAAACTTATGTATAAAAAAAAAATATTAATGTATAGGTCAGGACCAAGTCCTTACAGATGAATCAGTAGCCCCTTTGTGGGAATAAAGTTTATTTGTTAGGTAATAAGTACTTTATTAATATTTTACAACTAGCTGATTCTCATCCGCTTAGTAGGACATTTAAAATTTTATAACAAAAAATAAAACAGACTTCAAAAATTTCTACTAAAAATATGCACCAGAATGACTTTGACCATAGTCAGGTAGATATGTACTTAGTCTTAGATTGTAAAACTTGCAATATATATTCTATTATAAATGTTACATTAACTAAATTTCGAACACATACATACGTACATAGTAAGCAAGGAAATCGTTTTTTTTTCCCTGAACTAACTACACTGTTAGCTTGTTAAGGCCGCTACAGTTTCACTGGACTACGGAAATCGAATATACCAAATTACCTTTTACATACATATATCACTAAGTACTTATATTATATGTCAATTGTTAAAGGGAAGCCGATGTGAATCAAGTTATATAGTTTTTTTGAATGATAATCTGGTACCCTGTGTCCTTATGTATATACCTAAGAACATGTATGTCAAATTTTATGATGTTCGATTGAATAGTTTACATGTAAAACCATAACAGACAAATAAAACATATGATATTAGTGTTGAAGACTCTACTGGATTGGTACTCATAAACTGGTCAATGAAATCATGAAGGTTGTGGTCCCATCTATAATATAAAAATGAATCGCTAAATGTGTTGCTAAGCGCAAATCTCGAGAACAGCTGAACCAATTTCGCTAATTCTTTTTTTAGAATATACCTTGAAGTACGAGGATGGATCTTATGGAGAGAAAAATTAAAAAAATTGCCTGAAAAAGTCTGAAAACAACACTTTTCTATACTCCCATACAAATGATTCGTAATAATACTTAAAACTCAATTTGAACTATATTACTATAGCATAACGTTTCAAGTGTTAGTGGCGAGATTCCGGGAAGGCAAAACAATTGAGTGACGTTAGTATCCTATATATATACATTAATGTCATTATTTATACGATGGTCAGGAATAGCAGAATAAGTATTAAAAAAAATATTTAAAGAATCGACTGTTATGCCATAAGAAGTTCGCCGGGGTCAGATAGTTTTTGAATAAATGTAAGTTACAAGCTTGTGAGATAAGAATATCCTTGAAATATTATTTGTAACTTACTTGATCATAATCATCTCATCCTAATCCCACCTAAGTAGAGGTCCCTACAAGGTATTTTCCACTCTCCCCAGTCACATGATCAATAATAAATTGGTCTAATTTAATATTTTTGTATATTATTTTATGTACATAATGACTCCATATTTCAGGCATCAACTCTCACACTCTGCCCTTATTTGTGTTCCAATTATGACAGATTCAAAATGTTTCATATTGTATTGTTTTACTAGGCAGTGCTCTTTATTGAGAACCTTTAATTATATCATTCGAAAGAACAAAAATTAGTCATTTAAATCTAAAATAAAGCAAAAATAAAAATGTCTGATTTGGTAAAGAAATTAAACCAATCAGAATCAACGGTCCGAAAGGTAATAAAATGTAAAGAAAAAAATTATAGAAGCTGTGAAAGAGTCTCAATCTTTGAATTCTAGCACCGTTCGTAAACGTCAAGGTACTATCGCTGAATAGACACATTGTTACAATCATATATTTCAACATTGTATTAAACATGTTTCATCTAAGTTATTGTTTCTATAGACTCTGGCTCCTATTAAACATACTTGATATGTATTTATATAAAAGTTAAGTCCTGACTTATGCGAATTAGATTTACACGGTTATAATTCAGTCCTATCTATCGCATAAGTCCAAAGTATTATTGTATTTATATTAAGCTAACTGATATCAGCCACTTTCCCTGTATCATTTATTATCTTAGCAATATATTTTATGTACAGAGCAAAAAACATCACTTCGCTTGATCCACTTCTATACAGTAAGAAAAACACACATCACTGCATGCATAATACTTATAAATATCATATTTTTTAAGATTTCAATAACTTTAATAAATGAAGCTACCCTCATAATTCCTTTGTTTAAATACTGACTACATTAAAACAATATAACCTAGAAAATTTTTTTGAATACAGTAGTTTTGGAGTGATGCACACAGATGAATATACCTCTATCATTTTTTTATATATAATATAAGAAAGTGTCGGTAAATAGTGTATAGCTAAATCCTCTAAACACTTCACATTCTATCTCGAAACCAATTAATCCTATAGGAAAGTGTATAAAATAATACTAGTAAAGTATTTTGTAGTATACAAATTATAGCATAAATGTACATATCTCGATTAATGTTTAGGTAGCAAGATGTTAATGAAAAGTCAATTTTTGTAACATATGCATAACTGCATAAATGCTATGAGCCTTTTGTGGCAAATTTTTAAAATGTAAATTTACTCATATTTAAATTTATAAGCTTAATAGATAGAGGTAATGTAAGTGTTTTCAAACAGGTGAAACAACTTCTCCTTGGAAAATATGCCATACAGTAAAAATCACCAATTGGGATAATTCGAAATTATCTAGAACTTAGTCATCTAAGCCATATTCACAGGATACCCTGGGCTCCAATATTAGCCCAATTACACAGAGTTACAAATATAGTTCGCTTGTATATGGCATAAAACTGAAATAACATGCATAGGTATTGATAAGTAGGTATTTAAGGAAGGAAAAATTGGGTAATGTTATTAAAATATTTCGATATTTATATTTATCTTTCAGTAACAGTTATCATAAACGTAGACACACAAATTATATTAAAGATATTGTCGTTTTTAAAATTGTATACAATTAGACCAAACTCCAATATATTCCAGACAAGAAAACCTTTACCTACATACAATTTAGATTTTTATAGATTATATAAATCTCAGCCACTATAGATATACTGAAATACTAAAGAGTTCTAGAATGTTTTTAGATACATTTTATAAAAATAAAAACACTTACCAATGAAAAAGTTTTTAATGCGACATAACTTTTACCGGCGAAATTTTGATCAGATATGTCGTATAAATATCAAGTTCATGTATATTCTATTTCAAATTTAGTTTCGAGTTAAAAGTATATTATCTAGATTTGATGACACGTAGGCTACACTGACACCAAGATAAAAATAACAAAGGGGAACACAATTTTGTAGGTAATTTCAAAAGTTATAATATTAAATGTTGCCCGCATTTATTTTTGACAATTAACCCACAGACTACACAGATAATTTTATCACAGACAGACGTAGAAAGAAAAATTAATTTCTATGCAAACAGACAAATAGATGATTATGATATGATATCATTCAAGGAAGAAAGATTTTTGTACCGCGAATATAGTTATTGCAATACTGATTTGTCAGACTTACAGAGTTTTAATAATTTTTATTAATATTTGGTTTTAACTTTAAAAGGGTGCTTACCCCTTTAATTATATTCAAATGGTTAACTTGTGTTACGTAATACGTAATACCCACTAATATAATATTAAAAACAATTTATTCTCACGATAAACAGAATTTTCAGAAATCAGTTTCATTTTAAATTAGATTCATATTGGATTTACTTTATTTTTGTGCTTATAATTTGGTCGAGTCATAATGAATACATTTTATTACCTTATTATTTCATCTACGAAACTAAAGATTCCCTTTTCTATGATTATTATACTCTGCAACGACTGGCAACATCGTAGCTTGCTTATTACAAATGCTTACAGGACTTGTATCCAGTGACCTTAACAAATTATTGCAAATTATGCAGAATACCTAAAAAATGGTACTTAGTAATTTTTTGCTAAAACTTGTTTCCTAAGAAGTTGCTACGTAATTAAATATTATGACGTACTTTAAAGTAAAAAAAGTCAAAACGTTGACAGCATAAATATACAATTTCTCGAGAGATATTGTGTAGTTCAGGACGACTACCAAAAAATATATTTTTTTGTCGTTCAATGAAATCTGTTTAGACATACTAGGTTTTGTAATTGAACAGCCATTCGTCTGTACTAAACAGTTTTCGATTTTTAGTGTTAAGTTAAACTAACTGCGTGTTTATTCAAAAGTGTTTCTCTTTTTTTCATTAAGCATCGAAATTTATTGTTTATTTGTACAGTGAATAGCTTTTTACTAAACATACGGGGACGCAAAGAGATGTGAAAGAGGTTGAAACATCACGGCATAGAAATCGAAAACGGTTGAATATTGAAATTGCTGACGGAATAAATAAAGGAGAAGGAAAAGTACTAGATGTATTTCAAAATAAATTATACGACACTGTTTATCTTATGTTATAAAGTGTTGTCCAGAGTTCATAGCTAAACACAAGTACACGACGTTCTATGAAATAAACACGTATGTACAAAGCGAGAAATGACTAAACGAAACTGGTGAAGAAGCGAGAGAAAAGGTACAGTCCAAAGTTTCTTCGGGTGTGGCACTTACTAAAACAACCGGGAAGTTCCCGAGAAACTGACGTGTTAATATAATAATAGCGCGTTTGTGTTGTAGTTGTGTTGAGGGTGTTCGGGATTCCCCTCGCTAATTATTGCATTAATAGAGCACGCGCGGCACAGAGTACCACTTATTAATTGTTGCTGGCTACAATTTACAGGACAACACATATGTGCAGTCCAACGAACGAAATAAACTGGAAAATAAGAATAATTTGAAAGTCTCTCATTTCTTCAATGATAAAGATGTCACAATTTTTAATTCTATTAATAAATTAGAAAAAAAATTAATTGTATTCAGAAAATTTTATGCTGCCAATATTTCTTTTCTGTTAGACTATATCTTAAATAAGTTAAGATTTTTTATCTCAACAAATATGTTAAAGATGGTATCTATAAAACGTTTTGTCAAATTAGTGGTAGTGGTAATGACTTATGACTTTTTATATAGTTTATATACAATAATTCTGCCAAAATATATGTACATGTTTTTAATCTGTGGTACGGAACATTTCTATAAAGATTTTATATTATAGATGTAGTATTCATTGTGACCAAGATCATGTTGCTGTGTCAACAGAATGATCGATTAGAAAAAAAACTAATACACACAAAAACATTCACAAAAAATGTTAATATATCTCTGTGTTGTAAAAACAATCGAGGGCTTTCTCCATTCCAAATGTTAAAATTTACAAAAAATTATAGATAATAACATAAGTAATTTTAATAAAATAATGTGTATTTGATAAACAAAAATAAATATATATTTATATTTACATATTTCAGGTGAGCACTAAGGAAGAATTTTCGGAAATTCAACTTCTAAGGTGTTGAAAAAGACAATGGAAGATTATACAACAATCCGTCATTTTACCTTCATAAATTGCGGACATAATAAATTACATATATATATAATTTTACTAAGTAATTTTACTTTCTTTTTTACTACTCGTGGCCCGCACGGGTTAAATTTGGAGTAACGCGTAAATTAAACGCGTGCGGGCCACAGGCAGTAATGAATAAATCAAAATTACTGGATCGATTTTAATAATTTTTTCAGTGAATGACATAGGCTATATATTTTATACGCGTGCGAAGCCGGAGCGGGCCGCTAGTTATGAATAAAATATAACATCCACTATTTGATAAACTAAGATCCCGCCAAGAACTCCCAGAAGACAATTAAAAATTAGTACACCGATCTCCTTTAAAGTATTTTAACATAAAGGTCTAATTTCAGAGGTGGTTTTTACATGTTACTAGAAAGTTCGTTAACAGATTTAGTGAAATTTAATCATTGAACTGGTAAATACTATTATATAATAATTAATTTCCACTTTAATGAGTGAAGATTTTATATAACGTACAGAGACTAAGTTGTACTCGTGGTGCAAACTATAAACGTTAACCAATCGTAGAAAAGGTCGTATCAAGCATAACAGACAGTAATGTATAATTATACAATACCTTAAATATATTATTAACAGGCAATTCTTTTTTGTGATACATTAATTTTTTAACAAATATTTTCTTAAATTCTTCCTTTTCCTTCTGTGGTTGGGACATTTTTGCGATGACATTATGTACTATATATACCTATAATAAAATCTTAATATATATAAATCTCCTGTCACGATGTTTGTCCGCGATGCATTCCTGAACTACTTAACCGATTTTAAATTAAATTGTCACACCGTGAGCAGTCTGCTCCAACTTGGGAGATAGGATAGTGTAGCGACACACATACCTACATCAAACGTGGTATGTGTGTACTACAACAACTTAGGCGAAAAACCAGCGGCACTATAATTTCCCAAGCTTAGTCGGTTTAAGAAAGCGATATTAAAGACTCACCGCCCTGGTGGCGACCACATGCTACCTGGGTGTAATTATAATCTCACCGACAAACCGCAAACAATGCCATGAATAGTTATTATAGCAATTTATTGTTTAATTATTTTACTGCCCAGATGTTAGTTTTTAGATTTACTTTGTTTTATAATTCCTTTTATTTTGTAAGCTTATTTGTATTGCCGGTTCATTTTATCTCTAAGTCTTTGCACGTGTTTTGCTTCTTATAAATATACACTCAACTCAATAAACGGGAGATTCGTAATCCAGCTGCCAAAGCGTTTACTAGTCTACACAAACGGAGTCAGATATTTCATTTTCCTCCGCAATCCTTCTGAAAGTAGCAAAGTGGTATCCACACTACCACTTCCGCTAAAATAGCTTAGATCTTTAATTATAGTCGCAATTTTATTTTATTGCGAATTATTTGTTTATTAACAAAGAGTCATGATTATCTCTATTAGTTCGATAAGATTCTAACAGATGGCGGTATAAGGTAATTTGTTGACTGGATTGACGTCCGTGCAAAGCCGGACCCGGCAGCTAGTATTATTATAAAAATAATATTGGTAATTGCAACACCACAGTTAACGTTGTTATATTATTAATTCTTATTTCAAAGACGCGTAGAGATCCAGCCTGATTGTGTTTGTATATACATACATATAGTCCAATACATTTTAGGAGCCAACGTGCCCTGGGAGTGTTACATGATCACAGGTGTAGGTGGGAGAGAGGCAACAGAGAAGCTACATAACGTGCCACGTTCAAGGTGATAAACATTTTTACTATATATCATATAGTAATCATCGTAATAATAATTGTTCAGTTGAATTCGGAAAAAAACCGAAATAAGTTTTGAACACGTACTTAGTATGTCTGCCAGGGGATTACCCGTGGTATATCAAAAACTAAAATGTTGCCGAATAGCACGTTAATTATTTATCTCATGGCTTCTATTCAGGAGAATCTTACATCTGGCATTCGACGTAGGTTTTCTCTAAAATAATATTCACTTTTCCCAATTTCGTCCGTGGTTTAGGGCATCATTTTACGTCATAATATCTCAGACATATTCTCACAATAAATGGTGAAGCTCGCTGCTTAGGTACTACATATGTTACAGACGACAAACACAAGTAGAAATTGTTCAGTATCAAATTCATATTAGTAAATTAAGATTATGTAGTATTTATAACAAAATAAACAAAATATCCTACGATGATTTTGAACGTGTTAGGATTTTTCCTGCCAGGGTATTTCCCTTGGTATATGAAAGCTAAAATGCTGCATGAAATTCGCAGCATCATTAAGTTCTTGCCTCGCTATCTCTATTGAGTATAACTGTAAATCTGTCACTTAGCATTTTCTTTGGACTTGCACTTGAGTTTTCTCTAAAATAATTTGAAATACACCAATATCATCATCACAAATCATCATTTACAAAAGTGTTAATACCACAGAGTAAGCTAAAAAAATAGACATACAGAGATACATACAATCGAAAAGAAAATACAAAGGCAACAATACAGATTTATAAAACTAGATTATAAAGTCATAGATAATTAAATATATACTTTTTAACTAGGAATTCAAAGAAGCTTGAGTATCGTAAACTGGAGATGCGACACGATTGTTGTAGAATATCACTAGATGGTTTAGTTTTCCATTCCTATTGTAATAGGGAAAAAGCGTGAAATTGTTCAAATTTTATTTGTACTCGTTATTACCAGTAAAACGTTTTCTGATGTTAGGGTTACCTCACTATTGTTGTATTGTTTTTCAAAATATTAATTATTAGAAGATTGGGTCCTAACAGTATATTTCCAAATATTATAGTCCTTAGTTACATCATCTCTTAAAATCTGGTTTGATTATTGTCAAACGTTCGACTACTTTTGGGACGAAGTTCCTTATCGCATGGTACAGACTTGGCGAATGGGAGCTAGACGAAAAAAAGTGTAAAATATTTCCGTCACGACTCTTTCTACGCGCTTACCAAAAATTTCGTATCGGCTGCGCAGGTATAGTTTGTACACGGTATATGCGTCAAATGTTTTTTTTAGCGTATCGTGTGTGGTTGTGTACTTATATGAATTGAATTATGTACAAAAAAAATGTTTAGTTTCTCAACTTGAAAATATATATTAATTACGAAATTTCCTACCATTGTCACTATTCATTAGTTATTTCTTTCTGCATTTCATGTAATTGCTCTCAGACGTTCGTAACATATACGTTTATAAATAATAATAATATACTACGCAATGCTATAATACACATGTACGTCATCGTATAGCGCACACATAACTCTCTGGGTCCTGAGTGAAAATCAGCGCTGGAGGATTAATCCCCTTCAGCACATATGCTGACTCAGGGCCCATTTGCCACACACAATATACTTAATCGAAAATTTTTTTTGTAAGTTTTTTTTTTTTTTTTGTTCTTTTTATATTTATTTGTTTAGATTATATCTATGTATTAATTGTAGTAATAATTGAATTGTGCGAGGTAAATAAATGTGTTTCTTTCTTTCTTTCTTTCAATGAACTTCGTTCCAACCGAGTATTCCAAGACACTCATTTTCTTTGTTTTTTTTTAAGCTGTTGAACCTGTCGTGTAGAACCATTGTCAATCTTACTGACCGTTTTGAATATAGCTTTAAGTTTGGACTTGCGCATGGAAAGTAACTGGTCAACTCTATTCTTTTTAAAATAAATATTTATTAATTTCATAAACTTTTAGAGCACTTAATACTATGTCAAATACTAAGTGGTGTGTCCTGGAGTTCAGTATGCGATTGTATTTATACCCTCGATGCAGACAGCGTAGGCGAACAACCAGTTTACAGGTGGACGTCGTAGACAAGCAATGTTATGTCTAGAGGTTGATGTCATAGACTAAATAATATAATGTTTACCTTTTTCCCAGCTATATATCGATACTTCCGGGACATACGAGCATATTTGTCTTATATTCTTGGGTTTTGTATGAGTTTCTAGGGCTATATGCTCTCCTTTTTGAGATACAGTCTAGAGTTTAAAACAAAGTTAAAATATTGTTATATGAATTTAAAATTGGGATTTATTTATCTTTAAGTAGTGTCTATGTTATACATGTCATATATGTATATCTAAATGTGTGTTCTGCACATCTATATTCACACTGTTGGCCTGACGAGCATTTACATATTTACCGAACTTCCGGCGGTCAAAAATATTGATGAAGACTGTAGTTACTATATTCCGACTTAGAACTAGTATAATTTGTATAAGGTATTTAAATAGGAACAGCCAATCAGGAGTGAGTAAAGGAACTTCGAATTGCAATATTTTCGAAATTCGAAATTGAAACAATACCAATTTCAACAGTTTAATAAATAATAATCATTTTAGGTTTGGTGTGGTGACTACTTGAAGTGATTAATAAAAGTTCTTTTATATTTCACATTGTCTATTCTTTGTTCGGTTACAACAATAATAATAATACACCGTTTTTTATCATGTTATTTAGGAACGATTAGCTTACTCCTCTGTACACGTACATTCGTGTACATGGTTACAGACGGACTGTGGACTGTGGAAAGGCAAAATGATGAGTGACACTTGACACATACATATCTATATCGTGCACTTTATAAACATGCATGTGTGCGTCCCTACAATCATGTTCTCTTTTTATAAATATTTAAAGTGTCAGCCCTATTGCTATCGAATATTCATAACTCATAAAATATGCCGTTAAACCTGAGCTATAAATGTTGTCGACAGCTATCAATTTCTTTTGTGAGTATTCGTCTTGTGTTTAATGCCATCTGTTGGCACTATTATTGGCATGGCTCATAATATTTTTGTATAAAAATATCAAAGGCTACCTTCTGTACCGCTACACCGTCTGTAGCATAGAATAATATTACTCCCTGATTCCTAATTCCTCCTGATCTAACAAGGGGGCCGCCATCTTGTTGGAACATTGAAAACGTCACAAGACACTAGTAGTAATGTTACCGAAATGACAATGACAGGAGTTACCTAGAGTAGTGGTGGTAAATATATTATGTATCAGCCAATTTGGCGTGGATTTTAGTAATAATTTTATTCATTATAATTATATACAAAAAATAAATCTGCTATAATTATAACGAATAAGGTCGTATCAAATTAAATATTAAGAATATAAAAAAAAAACAATCATTGTTCACAGTTGTTGCAGGCTTTTTTGAAAACAGATTATGTATTTGTCAATACATAGGGATAGTTCAGGTCGACAGCGGCACGAATAACAGATTATCGAGGGCGTTTAACAATCCTTACCATCCAGAAGATGACATCGAGGACTTGTCCGATATCGACGGCGACAATTTGCGATACAGGAAAGAAGATGTCGAAGAGAAGATTAAAGCTGTAGAGAGAGAGTCACGGAATGAAAAGAAGTTAAAAATTAATGGAAAGTATTTTGAGGTTAAGAATAATAATAGAGACGGAGGTCCACTAGGATACGATAGTGAATAAATTAAAATGTGTAATTGATTTAAAAAGATCACAAATATAATGTAAACTCTTTAGAACGTCATTCGTTATTATTAAAAACTTCATATAACGTAGAAATAAGTTCCATTTGGTTTATCTTAAAATCTATATAATAACACTCGTTATAGAGCACTGATACACGCTTCGCTAAACGCGTTATTTTTATGAAAATCACAAAATTTCAAAAACTTTAATAACTTTATGTTAAATGAAGATATCGTGACAATATTGACGTGACAACGTCTTGTAAATCGATGAACACCGGCTACGTGCACGTACAAGCATGATTCATTGTCACGTTCCGCCTGAGCCGAGCGTGCAAGAGAGAGCGCGAAACAAGCGATAGAGAGGCGCGATCGGCCTAAGCGTTCGGCTTGTGACGCATTTATATCTCTTTCACTCCATCGGTAATTCAGTAATAATAATGTCACAACGGCCACAACCACGCTCGGCAGCGACAAATTCCCACCCACCGCCGTAGTCAGAGTGCGGCGCTGTTCCCCCCACGCTGCACACTCAGACAGAGTGTGCTGCACGGTATCTTCCGCAGCGCCGCACTCGTGACATGCGACTGTGGGCTCCCTGCGAGCGATCTGGTGCAGGTACCAGCCAAAGCAACCATGGCCGGTAAGTACCTTCACCAGTCGAAACGTCAGCGAGCCCCACTCCCTATTACACCATTCCGGCAGGACCGGGCGGACGGCGTCGACGGTATATCTTCCATACCGCGCGTCCGCCAGGTCCTGCCTCCTCCTCTGCAGGGCCTCCTCCCTAGCTGCCCGTCTTTTGACTACAATCTCCCTGGGAGCCGGAGGCTCCCCTAAGCGTTTTCTTTCCGCCGTGAATTCATACACGGCAGCAAGCACCCTCGCCTCCAGCTCCCAGGGCAGAGAACCGGCGAGCGCGAAGGCCGCCGACGAGGACACGGTGCGGTAGCCCCGTATTGCCCTTAGTGCCACAATGCGCTGTGCCGCCCGCAGCGCGCGCATACCTATACCCATACCTACTTTGTGTAATGCAATCACAGCGATTCGGTTCTCTTTATCACCCCACTACATTTTAATATCGCAAAATATTGTACAATGTATTGGCGCCAAAATGAGAAAACTCAATGAACAATCATATAAGAATGACAGATTCCAAATTCAAATGTAATATTTTGTTTATTTTTAATTGTAACAGTATTTATGGCCAGACTAAGTGTAATGAATATACGCGTCGAATTCATTCTTGACTGTATCTTTTTATTATTACAGTCTATATATACTACATTACATCGAAACAATGGAGTGTAGAGGTAAGGAGAATCATCTATGTGTATGAAAATGTGCTAACTTATAGTAGCGCTACAGTAGCGACAGGATTCTACAATTATTTGGAAAAAGTTTTTTTTCCTTACTTTCGTATACACACATATTTTAATTTCGTTATTCGAAAACGACAAAATTGTTAGAATTGAAAATATTGATAAAGTCATTGTGAAACTCCCAATAGACAAAGTATACGTATAAATTGACTAAAATTGCATTGGAATTTCATTTTAAAATTTATTTTCAACTGTTCTATCATTTCATTCGTTTATTTTAAGTTAATTTTCAATAATGATACCGGTTGAGTTTCAACTAGCGGGTGAACACTAATTTTAAATAATACACATTATTTTAAATGTGGTTATTATATTAATGGATAGAAATATGTTTTTTTTTATATGAAATGACTGGAAACCAGAATTTTTCTCTCAGTTTACTCCCTTATATTTGTTTGTTATTTGTTGATTCCTTACTGGAATTACATTTAGAGTAATCTGAAAAAGAGGAAATATTAATTTAGTGTCGGCCAGTCTGCAAAATTTCTTTGAGAGACAAATTTCTCTACACGTCTTTTACCACGGGCCCAAGGCAGCGTAATATAAAACAAATATAGTATAAAACAAATCACTACATAGTATAAAACAAAGTTGCTTTCTCTGTCCCTATATCCCTATGTATGCTAAAATCTTTAAAATTACGCAACGGATTTTGATACGTGGTTTTTTAATAAATAGAATGATTAAAGAGGAAAGTTTATGTGTATAATAACATAAATTAAATAGTGGAGAAATACTGTTACTTTTGAGGTTACTCCAAATTTAACGCGTGGTGCGGGTCACGGGCAGTAATGAATAAATCCAAAGTACCGGATCGATTTTTGTGCCATCTAAGAATTCATGCTCCGTGGTATTATTTTCCATCCACTTCACTTGTGTACAATAACCGAACTATAATATGACGTAAGGTTTTTTGGCGGGATCTTAGTCTGTCATGTAGTGGTTTTTATATTTTATTTATAATCTTGTGTTATTAGACTCGTATATTTTGTAATATTGGTGGTGTTTTACGTAATATAGTTCAGTTATTATGCTCAAGTGAAGTGGATGGGAAATAATACCACGGAGCGTGCATTCTGAGATGCCACCAAAACTCCACGGAAAGTTCTAACAAGGAAACCACCATCTTGTTAGAACATTATAATTATCGCAAGGAACTTACTTGGCGAAATCTTGTTACTTGATGCTGGCCAGTGCACAAACCGTGACGGAGCCAAAAAAATAAAAAAGAAGAAGAATATGACGTAAAATGCCACCAATATTGTACAATATCGACTTGAATAACACAAGATTATGAATAAAATATAAAAGCGACTACATGATAGAGTAACATCCCGCCAAAAACTTCTTCAGTGAAGTTTTAGCTTGAAGCACAAAGTTGCGCGCGCCAATGTAACACACCATGAAGTTAGTCATCTGAAGTATACCTTTCGATAGATATTTTCATTCGAAATAATACGTAAGCGATTTCTTTTAATTATAATCTCAAAGGAACTGTATTTTCTGTAACTGAATACATACAGTTGTATTCGAGGTTCTGCAAGTCAATTCCATCCGGTTTTTCCCTGCACATTATGTATGTCAATACTATATCGTCGTTATCCGGTTCGGATATCCTTTGATTCGGCTGCAACGTCTCATCGTCTATGTACGGTGTCGACATCATGCAAGGTTGACGAGATACTAACTCTAAGACTGGAAAATAAAATTATGTGAGAACAGAAATCAACCAAATTTATATACCTACAGTAAACTTTCCTTATTCGGAAATGTTATTTTATATCATCATCAGCCTGTAGGAGACCCACTGAAGATATGGTCATAGTCACGATGCCAGCCCACGACATATTAGCGATTTCAAACACAGTGTTTATCCCTACCACTTTTCGTCACACAAAAAGGTTGCAGATCAGAATATCAAAGCTCTTGCAGAAGAAGTTTCACTTCAAAAAATCTAAATCGTTTTATAAATGACTACTTTAAAAAATACAATCGAATTGAGAAACTCCTCTTTTTTTTAAGTCGGTTAAAAAGAATTTTACATGCAACTTATAACCTCCTTCCAATGATTTATGTATCAAATTCGAACCTTCGTCTTTATGTTGGCAATTGAACATCCTCATATGGCAGACGCTGATGAAGGTCTTATAAACTCCGTGATGACACTTGGCACAAACCATCACATCTCTGATAGGACAACTACTGGGACAAACTGCCTCGTAATCCGGATGTTCTGAAAAAAAAAAACATGGTGTGTCGTAAAGACACGCGACAGAAGTGAAACTTTTGTACTACAGGGAAAAATTTGAATTAAAATAAATACAACAAAAAGCCAACGTCACGCGGTGTCCCATGTTCATACCCATCCAAATACTGACCGCGCCCGACTTTATTTATCTTACGTTACTTGGGCTTTAAAGAAATGAGCAAAGTCCACATAATTTTGACGTTGTTAAGCTTCAAAGAAAATGTAGAAGTTTTCATTTATATCATATCACTTTTTCACTTCTATCATAAGCACACACCAAGTTTTTTTATGTTCTTGTCCTTCAATAACATGATTTGCCCAAAAAAGTAATCCCTCACCGCCAAGAAACGGCAGAAGAAAGGCATACATGAAACATATTATCTAAAAAGTCTAACATTGGAAACGAGAAATTCCATTAGAAACACGGCTAGTCCAATACGAGTTACACAAAGGAGATTAAGTGTAGGGAATTGATAAAAAATGAGATAAGTATATGGCAACACTGATTTTTATTTACTCTACCTACTCTGATCGAAATTCACTCAAAATGACAGCAAAATATTATACACAATCATAAGCGGAGATTTGTATTTTAAAAATGGAATAAATGATATGGCAACACTGATTTGTATTTACTCTACCACTCTGATCGAAATTCATTCAAAATGACAGTAAAATATTATACACAATCATAAGCGGAGATTTGTATATAAAAATGGGATAAATGATATGGCAACACTGATTTTTATTTACTCTATCTTCTCTGGTCGAAATTCATTCAAAATGTAAGTAAAATATACACTACGAAAATATATCTATTGATACACATAAAGTTTGTCAATTTTCTTTTCAACCACCAAACGAATCTAATACGTTGTTATTTCGTTCTTACACGACCCATATAAAATAAATAATACCTCTGTCATGTTTGTCGTCGACAGCCATATTCATAATATCCGAATGACTTGATCCCTGTGGTTTTTTTATTATTTCGTTTTCATTGTTCTCAGATGATTTCTCATCATTGTTTTCAGAGCTATTACTTTTTGATTCAATTTCATCTTGTTTATTATGACCTATGTATAGATTGTTTTAAATTAAATACAATAGCAGTAAATGTACTTATGACTGTAATAACACACTTTAAAACTTTTATCATACAATATATATATATAAAAAAAGAATAACGGACTCACTGACGGAAGGCAAGTATAACGAATGTTCATACAAATTTCCATCCTCCTTCTTAGAATCTTATAGGTTGTATTTCTAAATATAGTTTCTTAATGCACATCTACAGTGTAAAAGGTACTAGCGTGCAAATATACACGGCCCTAGCCCCAGTGGTTTGACCTGTGCCTTAACATGTCATTCTTTCATATATACTATGTGTATAAACTGCAAGCAAGTGTCAACAACTCATCAGAAGATGTTTACCATGTAATGACAGAAGGTGTACGTAACCAAGTTAGCATTGGAAAATAAAATGAATGTCTCATTAAGAACCCTTGGTTTATTTAATAGCATCCTTGCTCGCCCAACATCTGAGGAAGCAAGAATGCTTTACAAATCGATTATGGTTTAAAATTTGTATAATAATTGTAGGTGATAGAGCTACGCTGAAGCTATTACTGGTTTCAGCATGAATGTGTCGGCTCGCCCGACGCGCGGGGTAGTACCACCCGACACACAGACGTGAGTCGACGTGAAGTAACAGTGCGCCCGCACTGTTGCGTTTCGTTCGGTCAGTGAGAGCGCCGGAGGCCCACATATTTAAAAGGCCGGCAACGCACTTGCGACTCTGGTATTGCTAATGTCGATGGACGGCGGTGATCACTTACCATCAGGTGACCCACCTGTTCGTTTACCCCTTATAATATAAAAAAAAAAAATTTAGTAATATTTTTTACGAATAGTGCAATCGTCATTTTGGTTGTAATCCCTGCGGTGACATGGTCAATTTGTGACGAAACCCCAATTACAAATAAATAAAAAAAAAATTAACACAATCGAATAAACAATATGTGAATGCTTCGAACACTAATTCACAAACATCAATTTTTATATATATGTAAGAAGAAAATCTACTTTCAAAAATTATTTATTCCTACCCTCCATCACGGATCGCGTGAAACGGTCCAAAACACGTTACGTGCGGGTAGCGGTAAGCATTACCGCTTGGATCGTTGGACCGTTCACATCTATTTAGAATTGTCGTACCGCCCAAAATGATGATTTAAATGGCGCCGCCTTTAGACCATACATCACGATAACACCCTTGCTGATGGCATCGTTGGTAATCACACTTCCCTTGTCATAGTATATTAAGTAAAGATTACTGAACTACTTTAAATATAGAAAATAATTCATTCACATTAGAATCTGTAATTATTTTTATGTTCTCTATAGACGCATTGTTGAAATCATTAGAATTATAGTAATATGCAATTTAAAATTGTACCTGCCTCGGTCACTTTCATCGAGTGATACCGCTTTAAAGTCATCAATATACGAATTATTCTCATCAGATGAAGCCGCTTTAAAGTTATCATTAGGTGGAATATTTTCATTGGATGATACTGCATTAAAATCATTATAATGCAGATTGTTCTTATCAGATAATTCTGCTTTCAATTCATCATTATGCTGATGACTCTCGTCAGATGATGCTGATTTGAAATCTTCATTATGAGATTTACTCTCATCGGATGATGCTCCTTGGAGATCTTCATTGTGCGGATTATCCTTATCAGATGCTGCTTTCAATTCATCATTACTTGATGATTTAGATCCTGGATTACAAAAATCAACGTTTAAAAGTAGCTTACAAAATGGGACGCATCTTTATTAATATTCATTTTTAATTTGCCATTTTTATTGTTTCATCCCCTTTCCCTAAGGTCTAATAACAAATATCGTATAATAATAACACTGTGGCTTTAAAGGGTTTTTCATCTTCACGGGACTTTGTGGCGAGCGCAGAAGGTGCTGCTCCGCCGAAAGAGAGAGAAACTGAGTAACGAATCTAATTATATCCGATCTAACTAATAATATACATATATAGGAATATGCCTATATAGTTTAACCGGTTACACCAAATATAATTAACGTAACTTGTGCCGATTTACCGTTTAGCGATAATATAATGAAATATTATGTTTAAGTATCTTCCTCTAGAAATACTTTGATCTTCGAACATCGATTGATTAGATGAGATGGAGTCAAATATATTGAATATCAGTGCATTATTTTATTTATCAGACTTTATAGATTTTCACATTTGACCACAATCCCATCTGATGTTAAATGAACATTTGGTCCACGATGCATACATACTAAGCCTAGAGGGGAATGACTTGGCGATAGATTTTCAACTTCAGTATTTTAGTTAATATAGACTTGGATATCGCCCTCGCCCTATCACTATACTATGGTTCCACATTCTCTGCGTTGTTGTCCTTCAGCTACAGCTCCGATTTGAACCTGCGTCCATCGATGATGTGTCTGAATACGCTATCAATTGTGCCACTGTTTTATTCATCACTAATAAAAAATAGTCAATGATAATGTAGAATAAACAAATGAATGCTTTCTAAAGCCTCGCATGATGTCATGCATTATGCATGCATTGCATTGCACCAAATGCAATGGTCAATGTGTTACTGGGAAGATATCAAGAAACTGTTACCATGAATAAGGCTATGAAGCAATGATGGCTCAGTTGGTAGTATGTTCGGACACAGCGCCGAAGGACGTAGGTTCGAATCCTAGCAATTGAGTCGGAGCTTTCGTTGAAGGAAAACATCGAGATGAAACCATAGCATGGTGGTAGAGCTTTTTCTAAGTCTATCTGGCTAGTTACCACACTCACGTTGAAAAGCTGTCGCCAAACACCCGTTGGTGTGTTCCGGCAGTGGCACTTGAGAGCCGGTCTCTGTCTAGGTTTAGCGTGACTACCGTCTTAGACCACATCGTCATTTAACATCAGATGAGATCGTGGTCAAACACTAACCTATAAAGTATTAAAACATATATAATTGAAAAAGTCATTCGTAGATAGACCTTGTAGAACTGTAAGCAAAACGGGGATTAAATAACCTAATTTAAATACGTTACACCTTACCTCGATCATTCATATGACGATGCATCTTCCTTGTTTTAACAGATGAGGTCTTTAAAGATTTGCGCATAACCAAATGATCTAAAAGCATTTATATGAGTGGAGTAAAATAGTGTTTTTATTGAAATAAATTTATTGCGCTCTACCCACTAATATATATAAGGCGCAGAGAAATAGGAACGTCAACCTTTTACCTACCCTCCAGGCCAAATACCGACAGCGAACGATCAGTATCCGTACGCCCCTCTAAACAGAGCGTGTGCGCGCCCGCACACTCGCCTAGGCCCCCTTAAGCATTGGCCCAAGCCTAGGTCCGATCCCCCTTAGTGGATCTTTCGAGCACGTTGCTAGCGCGGAACAGTGACACTGTATGTCTCAATCACTAGTCTTACAACATAACACAGATCACCCCCACACACGTGGATATACACACAAGTAGGTACACATAGTGGAAGGGTTTTATTTCTTTTTCATTATTCGAATTGAGTTAGTTCAGTTTAACTTAGTTGTTACATCCAAAATACATGTTTAAGTTCGTGAGATATACATGCTTGGTACATATATGTATCCTACCTAAGTACGGTCGGCAAAAGACGTTTTCCTTTTCCACTCTCCCCTGTCATAGGTCATGTCAGCATTTACATCTTTTATGCACATATCAATTTTCACACAATCTATCTATACCTTCCTCTATTCCTATATCCATCCACCTTCATACTTAATACTTTTCTAGTTACATGGCTAAAGTGGAACTAAAACAATCTTTAAACACATCAATGCAGTCACTAGAGCAATATTTAAAATAAAAGTCGAATTATATTAAACTAAAAATAAACATACCCTGTTTTGATTTTTTTGCTTTCAACACTGTCTGAATCTTTTTAAGATCATCAGGACCACATTTTTCCATTGGAACCAAAGTAGCTGTTAAGCCTACAATTTAAAATGGCGTTAGTATTTTAATTGCACGTGTAATGGTACATTATATATGAAAAAAAATGTGTAGTTTTAGTGAAACTTGAAAATTTTAGATCATTATTTTTTCGGATCAACTGAAATTTTTAGATCATTAACGCAGCTTGGTGTAAAAATACTCGAGCGAATTTTGCCAGCGCCTTTGCAGACGTGATACAATCTTAACAACACCTCGACGTATTATTATATTACAATCTAAACACATAAATAAAATTAAAATGGCAGTTGTTTGTCCGAGCTAATCTCCAGAACGTTTTCACCGATTTTAGTGACACTTCTATAGACAAATATTTTACATAGGACATTTCAGAGTATTATCAGAGCCAGGGTTTTTAAAAAATGTGGGTACGCCGTAAACCTCTAGGAGTTTGCGACAAGATTTACGTAATGGTGGCTTGGTGTCTATTATTCAGAATTAAGGTTAAAATTGTCCAAAATTACTCCTAAAATTGACTCAATTTGCAACAAAAAACAAGCCCATCCATTACAATAATATTAAAAAGATATTTCTTTTGGTATTGCATTTGTTACCTTTTATTTAGATAAAAACCTTATTTTCTTCAACAATTTTTTTTTTTTAATTGGGGCTTAATTAGTCAGTTAAGGGTTTGGCTGTCGTCTGTAAGTGGTTCGTGAAGCTAAAAGTTTGAGAAATCCAGATCAGAGCTATATTATGGAACTATGTCACAGTGTATAGCGCCCACCTCCGGTAACATGCTTATTGAGATAAATATTTTGTAAACATGTAGACAAAACAATAAAATTAATGTAAAGAAACTATAATCTTATCCGTTTCACGTAATATAATACAGGTACCTAATAGAGTGTGATACGATGTGACGTGGTACGCTACGCCAGCGGTTCACAACCTTTTTTACTCAGCGACGTACTATACCTTTACATACTCACTTACATGTAACATTTTTGATAGGTAGCGTGAGAGTTTCTAAATCTCGTGAGACACCTGACAGATGCTTGCGATACATCAATGTGCCGCGACACCATGGTTGAGAGCCGCTGCGCTACACCACAACACGTCACGGTATGGTAGAATATAATAACTACAAAATTGTATGAAATGACATGACACGTGATACATGACATATGACATAACTACAAACTAAATATTATATTGTGCGATATATATAAATTAAATTTACCTTGATGGCATTTCATATATTCCATTTCGCATTCATTTAACATGATCACGTAAGTCGGTTCTTTGTTTTTCATAGACTTATTCGTCACCTGGGCGCAGACAGGCTTGTCGTCGTTAGGGCATTTAATATTTTTACATTCACCACTATTTAATTGATTATTTCTCGTTTGTTTGTGACACACACTTATGTCGAATACTGTAAAATTATTATTTTTGTTTTCTATTACCTATGTTCGGGCATAAATTGTTTGGGGGGTAGCCAAAATTAGTGTACACTATTTAAGTCAAAAATCGGTGATGATCGGTCACTTGTCCGGAACCCTCTCGCACACTCGGACGCGTTCGTTCGTTATCGGCTCGGCGGCACGAAATACTGTTTTTTTTTTTGTTTTTGTGAGTGCCTATTCGGAAAGGTGGTACTCTCAACCATTGGCAACGGCGGCATAGAAGACTTATCAGGTAAGTGAGCCTTTATCCCGGTTATAACGAAACATTTCGGCATATATTTCAAAGGGGTATCTACCTCCAGCCAATTTAACATACAGTCCACTTCCTTAGGTTAGGTACCCCGACCTGCGTGGGAGTGGTGGTTGCCACCCCCAACCTATCTATTCTTTTTTTAGTATTTGAACACACCTGGAGAACAGACTTCCTAGTTCATCTGCCAGAACACATCGATAGATGTAAAGAGTACACTTTGGCGATAGATTACCAATTTGAGAATGAAAAAGCTTCAACACCATGCTATAGTTTCACCACGATAATTTTAAACTAAAAGTTTGAGCTGTTGAGGAATTTGAAGAGAAATCGCTCCACAGATCGATTTCTAAATGCCATTGAATGCATATGACTGTTTTGCTGAATTAAATATATTGCATCTTATCTTCATGCCATGTTCCTACAGATGTGCGCGGAAATGATGAAGTACCTACAAATAATTCTGTAAATCTCTTTCGCTACTTTAATATAGATTAAGTTCTCTATATATTCCTGCCTCTTCTAAAAGCTTCCTAATCTCAACTACTTTTAAAGTAGATTCAGTGGAACCGAAAGACTGCACGAATCAATTACATTTGACACAAAATCGTTGAATTATAATTAATTATATCAATTAAGGAAATAACTCCAAGATTATTTACTCTCATTTAAAAGATTTTCGTTTGTTGTCATTTAGTTGAAAGATTCTATGATATAAAGGAGGTTTGTTATGTATTCAAATTGCTTTAACCCCTCGGTTGATATTTTATGATCCATATCGCAAAATGGCGGACTATGTTTTAAACTTTTTTTAATTTCACAATATCGTTCATTGTAAATTTCATGATTTATCAAAAAAGTTCGTACAAATGAAAAAAATAATTAATAATACATTTTACTTAATAACTACGATTTTACAATACATCATTTGTTATTTAATAAATCAGATGTTTTTTAAGCTTATGCTGCCAACGGTCTGTTAGTTAACCTGTGCCTTATAAGGTCTACATTCGTTTGTATGGAACTTAAACATTAATGGTTTTGGAGAGTCTCAGGAGTGAATGTTTTAGAAATGTTGTTCTAATTTATCTATGGCAAATACTTTTTAAATTTACACGGCATAAATCAGTTTCTGATATCCATAGTTTTTTTATCGTTATTATATACGGCTTACATTAAATACATACCGATTAGAAATAGAAAAAAATACTTTTCCATTATATTTATTAGTAGTTTGTTCAATAATCTGTACCAATTAAACTTCAACGTAATCAAGTGTTATTAAATATTTTATGGGATTCGCTTAATATAAAAACTATACGATTGAATGAAATTATGATCATAGAATTTGCAATTCCTAATTTATTTACGTAACATAAAAGAAAATTGTAGAGTTACAGTAAGGCTACATTGCAAAAAGAAAATTAAATTATTGTTTCCCGTTACAATAAATTGATTTGTATACTTAGAGACAAAAGTGCTACAAACTTACAGAGAGCATGATCTATACAGTTACTTTGTGGTAACACTGATACCTTTTATTACTCTGTGGTTTTAGTCGTTGCGTAAATTTCTACCTTTTGTTGCTTTTTGAATCCACTTTGATATATATGATTTATAACACCGATGTCGCTTTAAAGGGACATTAAAGTTTGAAGCGCTCTATATTTGGTATTGTTTATTTATAATACTTGAAGATCATAAAGGTTTCAATATGTATTCGTGCGTTTTCATGAGTTACCATTTGGCCTCTTTTGTTACTACGAATTTGTTCATGATGTTCATAGAGAGTTCTAAAATGTTTCAGATATTTTTTGAGTACTCAGATTATATAATTTGTCTACAGATCATATAATAATGATCTACTAAACTACCTGAAGCGATTTTGTGATTGATAACTATTGAAAATAAATGTTTTTTTTTTTCGAACTGACTACACTGTTGACCTGGCAAGGCCTCCACAGTTTCACCGGGCTACCAAGGGGAGCGCTTAAGCCACTCACCCGATTTTATATGGGCAACCAGCACAAGGGCGCACGGCGCGCCTCGGCTTGGACTGTCACCAAACATCCCAAGTCTAACTAAGCTCAGCTAAACTAAGCTAACTATTATTTCATACATATATAAATTCGTGAAACATACACATGCACCAAGCATGTATATTTCACGAACTCATACATGTACGAGTATCTTGAATCTGACTACAAAAATAAATGGTTATAATACAGGTGGCAATACATAATTAGTATACGGGTCGCTTAGAGTGAAAGGTGTGTTTAAAAAAATTGTATATACGAATGAATGTAACAAATGTTAAATAATAAGAAAATCATAGAATATAATTATAATAACTGAAACAACAAAATTACATAAAATTTTAACTTCAATTTCAACCTTTTAATAATGGCATCTCATAAATACAAATAATACCAATGGCAAATAGGAGTCAATCTATAGGTAGATTTTTTTTACATATAGTTTAGTACTTCCAAACTAGTCCATCAAATAGATAAAGTTAAACACACCACATACATCATACTTTAAATAAATATATATTAACATAATATAATTATATAAACATAATATAATAAATATATATTAACATAATTGAATAATGGTTACTGTTAGTTATTGTGATATGTTATAGTTTAATTTTTCTAGTATATAAAACGTTAGCCAAAGTATTGACAAAACAAGAAAACACATACAAGAGTTAATAGCAGATGGAGGGCGTATATGGTTAGGTTTAATAATATACAAAGAATAGGTATATAAAATTTTATTTATACCTAAAAAGTAACTCTTCCGTGACTGATTTGACACTGGCAAACTTTGTATTTACGGAATGCCAATATAAAAATATTGAAGTTGAAACGTCAAAAACGCAAAAATTCAAAAATGAGATTATGGCTCACATAATTAAACCTAAAAATCGTGTAATAAACTGTACGATGGAGGAATATCTATCAAACACTGTAAATAGATTGGTAAATAATAATTTATCAATTACTTTTTCTTACAACTGGTATATGCCGGATAACTTTACTCAACAACTTTGAACAACCGATTTAAACCACTATATAAAAAATATATGTTATGTTGACTGACTACTTTTCTTCGTTCAACCAGTGGGAGCATATGATATTTTTTACAGTGTCAGGTGTAATAAATTTTTTTCCGACTTAAGTTGAAAATAACCCAATGATTTGTTGATGTGTTGCAGTTGCTCCTGAAGTTCCATTACTAAGCTTTATATATCATCCCTTTGGGTTGTGATAAAGTAAAAATGAATGGAACAATATATATATATATCAAATTATAGAGGTCTGCCAGTATGTGTATCTTGCAAAATAGATAGATTTTGATCTTTTTTTTAGTTAAACATCTTACACTTAAATAGGGGCAAAAAATCATGATGTCTTTGTTCAGTCCAAAGTTAATAAAGTTTTATGAAACTACTATTTTTTGCAAGTACTAGAAAAAAGTTAAGAAATTTTTTAAGCAAAGTCAATTTTTAAATTATTATTTTTTTAATCATTTTTGTTCTGTACATAAAATACATCATTAATGTAATAAGGCATATGAAGTCGCATGTATCAGATAGTCTTCTTATGTATAAATAAAATGGCAAAGGTTCAGCTTTTTAGATTTTTTTTAGTTTTACTTCTTATGGCCGTTGTTCTTCATCTAAAAAGAAAATCAAAATATCTTCTTCACATATCAAATTATAATAGTTTTATAAAACTGCTATTTCTATAAACAGTATGGATTCATTCATTGCATGAATTAGGGCAAGTGGTTTGGTGTGCATGCACAGGGGAAGGGAAGTAACGAGATAAAATTGTTCCCACAAAATTTTGTAATCAAAATATATTTTTGCTTTCAAGTTCTTTTGTACTTTTTCCTCTGTACATAAGATATATTGTTAAGATAATAAACAACCAGATGAAGTTGCGGATATCAGCTAGTAATTAATATGTGCTTACAGAATTCAAACAATAATGCCGAGTTAACCCTAGTACTTGGTAACGAGAGTTGTGACTTAGATTCAGCAGTTAGTGCGATTGTTTATGCAATGTATCTTAACTGGCAGCATAATCAGATTAAATGCAAGGTATGTATGTTAAGTTATATTAAGTTCTACAATATACCAGTATAATGTATTCTAAATGATATTAAAATGAACTGTTTTGGGAAACCTGGTAAAAGTGAAATATAAAAGTTGATTGTTATTGAAAAAAAAATATTATAGGAAGTATAGGTTAAGTTATTAGACGAGACGACTACTCTACTTTGAAAGTTTAAAAACTCTTGAGCAACCTTTAGTAATCAGAATATCTATATGAAAAATCCAGAAATCTTATTCTTTTCAATCTAGATAATAATATGGAAATGAGAAAAAAATTTGAGAAAGTCATTCAGTGTTTGATCGATTAAAGAATTTTCTTTAATCTTGAGTGACCCGAAAAACATTATTAATGCATATGATTTTTTGACAGCGATTTTTTAGAACATATTTTACAAGAGACTCAAAAAACTTTTAAATTTTTCGAGCCCTCTTAATATGTATGCATATACTAGCTTTATATACTAACTTGCATGATGATCTCTTCTGTTATGCAAATATACCTAAGAGATCAGTGATGGCCTTGTGAAACCTTCAATCCAGTTTTTCCATACCAGGCAAACGACTAACTTGGGCCATTGTAGCTTGTTCTTACGGTGCACTGTCACACACAGTAATTACAGAAATATTTATTATTTAATTGGAAGGTCCAAAAACCATATACCCAAAAAAAAAGAATCTGTACAGCACTCAGTCTGTCATAGGATAAGAGGCACCGACCATAGTACAGGTCAGAGCCGGGTATCATATGAGATATGAAAATGCCCATACAGGTTGAGTAGTTAAGGAGTAGATAGCATACCCGTAATAAAAATGCCTTTATCTATTCTAGGTATGCACGAAAGCATACAGAGATGATAGTGTGTACAAATGTGATATATTTGTACCTGTACTGAATGTTTCTAGAGAGGATTATGAACTGAAGACTGAAGTAGCTTTCTGTCTACGGGACCATGGCATAAATGATACTAACTTAGTTTTCAGGTAGGATTTTACCTTAGTAGGACATGTTTGTCGGACCAAGTTAGTTAAGTCAACAGAAGTAGTTAATGATCTAGTTTCAATTATGATATTTGTTATGTTATCATAAATGCTCAATACTTGATACGGTAACAAAAAGCAGCTGTTATGCATCATTTACGCATCAAGTATTGAAGCATTAACATGTGTAAATTTATTATCATTGCTGTTTTCTTGAGTTTGTGGCAATCTAATTCCGTTTTCGTGAATCTGAATAGATGTTGGAGTTGGCCAAGTTACATGTGTGCTTTGTAATTAACTGTAGTGTAATTACGGTTTATTAATTACCTATAGTTATTTTACCCAAAGTAGCCAGAAGCCACCAGCTATTTCGGTTTGGTGTGAAGACTGCAGTATCGTTATGAATGTATATTGTCGTGAATTTTCTCTATAAATCTAGATACCATATTTCTTTCTTATATCTCCACAGCTATTAATTCTAAGGTTGACGATTATGGTCTATAGAGAATTAAAATTGAGTTATTATAAGCAAGTTTAATAAATGGATTTGGTGTTTTTCAGAGATGACCATGATTTAAAGAAGTTAGTTGCTGAGCATAAAGCTAAGGTAATCCTAGTAGATCATCATGTTTTATCCGGTAAAGACCAATTCCTGACACCATATGTTACAGAAGTTATAGACCACAGACCGATGCAAGGTGACTTTGATATTATATCTTTCACCCCCTGATATTTTCGAATTATACTTTGGGTAGTTTTGGGTGCTTTGGACTAATTTTGGGTATTTCTGGGGGATCGAAGTATATATTTAATTTTTATTTTTCACCACCTTTTTTATAAGTTGCTCCTTTTAATATTTCTTTGTATCCTGTTATAACCTGTTTGAATCTAAGCAAGACTTAGTTATCTCTCTTGAAATATTTTGTGCATAGCTGCTAGCCAGGTCATACATTCTGTCAAAAACTTTTAAGGTAATTGATTATACTTTTTTTGATAATTGATAAAAAAATATGTATGAAATGAAAGGTAATTAATTGTACAAAAGCAATTTTATTACATTATTTAAAATGCTCTCCCCCATTTAGAATACATGCCCTTAATCGTCGCGGTCAGTCATCCATCGTAACATGCACCACATTCATGTGTATTTCTGTCGTTGCTTTAACTAGAAGTGCTGGGAGAGAAGCCAAATTTCGATGAGTTTTGCGCAGACTGTCTCCTCCAAATGTTGCCGTATCTTGTAATCCAATTGGTTTCAATCTGGATTAGAAAAGGGCCAGTCTTCATATTCGATGAAGTCAAATCCACGGGTGGTCAGGTAGTTTCGAGTTATTCGTGCATTAGGAACTGGCACAGAATTCCGCTGGAATATCCAGTGTCTGTTTTCGAATATTTCTTAGGAAAGGGGTTTCACAATGTTTGTTAGGACGGTATTGTGGTACACAAACAATACTGGTTTTTACACCTTTTTCACAGAAAAACACCTCAGTTATGCACGAATATAAGACTCCAAGCGAAACAGACGAAATGACGTACAATAATGCCCTCCCTGGATACTCGGAATAACCTTACAATTTTGTTTCTCTTTTCATTCTTCTCCCTTTAATATCTACAATGTTAAACATTTTTTCGTCCCAGAATTAAATTTCGCTGATTGCTTTCCTACGAATCACCGTAACAAAGCCCACGATCTTTTCAGCCTATTTTTTTTTTGCAAAAACTCGTTCTAATAATGGCCGTTCTTTTTACGATAACCTTGTATTTCCAGATCTTCTTTTAATATTATTTTGATCGTGGCTCTGCTTAGCCCCATCTGAAAAGCTAGGATCTAAGTGTGCGTGATTGCGGCCGTTTCTCTTACGATCTTCGAAGCTAGAATCATCAGTGTACCGTTTGTGTTATTTCCAAGTTTTGCAGAATATTAATAGTCTCTATTGGTGCGTAACCACGACAGTGCAACGCGATGATCGCGACTCGAACGTCCTTTTGTTATTACTCCACCTTTAAAAATGAATAAAAGTGATTTGATTTTGCGGAAAGTGCGAACGTTCTATTTTCAAAATTAGTCGAAGTATATCTGGCTAGTATTCGAAAATTAAAAATAATAAGGTTGTGATAGAAGTTTTGACCCGGCTAAAGTATACTTGTAAATATGCGTTGTATGTGTTAAGTAAATGTTTCTTTCTTCTTTGTAATTTTTACCATTTATATTTGAGACTAGCAACCACCCGCGACTATATCTGCTTTGTTGATCTTAACAATATATTACACTAGCTTTTACCCGCGACCTCGCTCGCGTAAATGTAGTTTTCACTTACTTTTTGGGAATAGTACTTCTATTCTGCATAAAGAGTACACAGTGTCCTTCTCTGTACCGCTGACAACGGGAGTGCAAAATACCATCGCGATCGGTTAAGCGGTTAATACGTGATAGGTTATCAAAACAAGGTATTTCGTAGATTGGACAACGGAATAAATGAAAATGCGTGTCAAGTCGCGGGCAAAGCTAGTTACTTCAAACGATAGAATATGCATTTTATTTTATCCGAGCCCGTTAAAGAGTCTACACTGTATCCGATGATAACTACACTGACCACAATCGATCGACAGTAACCACTGTCATGCGGACCTGCAAGCCTACAAATACGCTGGCTTTTAGCGAAACATGACAAGCCAAGAGTCGCTCGGACTGATTTCGACAACCTAGTCAAGTAGAGACTTCCTAACACACTGGGTGTTAGTTCTTTTTTTAATATTTTATAGGCTTCAGCATTTGACCACATATCTCGTCTGATGTTAAGCGACGATGAGGTAGGAAACACACAAAATCTTTAGCAACTGGTTGGTTCTCAAGTGCAGCTGCTGGAACACACCAACAGGTCTTGGCGACAGATTTTCAACCTGGGGCTCAGGAAAAGCCCTACTTAAATGTCATAATTTGGTTTTACTTATCTGTGAATATATATATATATATATATATATATATATAGTGGTAGAGCTACGCTGAAGCTATTACTGGTTTCAGCATGAATGTGTCGGCTCGCCCGACGCGCGGGGTACTACCACCCGACACACAGACGTGAGTCGACGTGAAGTAACAGTGCGCCCGCACTGTTGCGTTTCCTGTAGGTGGTAGAGCTACGCTGAAGCTATTACTGGTTTCAGCATGAATGTGTCGGCTCGCCCGACGCGCGGGGTAGTACCACCCGACACACAGACGTGAGTCGACGTGAAGTAACAGTGCGTCCGCACTGTTGCGTTTCCTGTAGGTGGTAGAGCTACGCTGAAGCTATTACTGGTTTCAGCATGAATGTGTCGGCTCGCCCGACGCGCGGGGTAGTACCACCCGACACACAGACGTGAGTCGACGTGAAGTAACAGTGCGCCCGCACTGTTGCGTTTCCTGTAGGTGGTAGAGCTACGCTGAAGCTATTACTGGTTTCAGCATGAATGTGTCGGCTCGCCCGACGCGCGGGGTAGTACCACCCGACACACAGACGTGAGTCGACGTGAAGTAACAGTGCGCCCGCACTGTTGCGTTTCCTGTAGGTGGTAGAGCTACGCTGAAGCTATTACTGGTTTCAGCATGAATGTGTCGGGTCGCCCGACGCGCGGGGTACTACCACCCGACACACAGACGTGAGTCGACGTGAAGTAACAGTGCGCCCGCACTGTTGCGTTTCCTGTAGGTGGTAGAGCTACGCTGAAGCTATTACTGGTTTCAGCATGAACGGTTCGGCTCGCCCGACGCGCGGGGTAGTACCACCCGACACACAGACGTGAGTCGACGTGAAGTAACAGTGCGCCCGCACTGTTGCGTTTCGTTCGGTCACTGAGAGCGCCGGAGGCCCACTTATTTAAAAGGCCGGCAACGCACTTGCGACTCCCCTGGTGTTGCTAGTGTCTATGGACGGCGGTGATCACTTACCATCAGGTGACCCACCTGTTCGGTTGCCCCCTATAACATAAAAAAAAAAAAAAAAAATGTCTGAGGTTCTTTTTTCAACAGGTGTTGTTACACCTCTTGTATAGTGTTTGTACTCGACCTGTCTTGTTTTTCAAAATGTCCTATCCAATTGGTATAATTTTGCAAGTGAAAACTTGGTTTTTACTTGTTGGTATTCACGATTTCAAACTCGGAGAAGTCCACTATATTGTTCCGACATACGGTGACACTACAAGAATATTTCTCAGGTTCAGGTTTCTTCGCGATGTTTTCCTTCACCGTCGCCCGATAGTGTTGTTACCAATTTAAATGAGTAAATATATGCGATTTGGGGAAAATTCACTATTACATGGCGGGGTTCGAATATGCGGTTTAGGTGTGTACTCGTTTTGGGTTGTTAATAAAAGTTCATATAATTTTTACATTGTCAATATTGTCTGTTTACAATAATACACCATTTTTTTATATCATATTATTGTACATGGTTACACACGGCCTGTAGAGTTTTGGGTTTACACACGGCCTGTAGAAAGGAAAAATGATGAGTGACATTTGACACCTACATATCTATAGCGTGCACTTTATAAATATGCATAAGTATGTGGGTCCCTTCATGCGGAGATCGAGCTAACTTTCTCACCGTTCAAAGCAATCGATTACCATGACGTTTTTCCAATTTCAATAACTACTATTTATTATTACGTATTATAATAACGAAGTTTTCACTTCTATCGTGTGGCCATAAGAACACTCATTTTTTTTTACTTAATCTCGCAGAATGGACATACGGCGATGAAACTCGAAGCACTATAGATATAGTCGGTTCTTGTTCCACTCTTGTTGCACAGAGGATCAAAGATTTAGGGGCTCTGGTCACTAATGATGTGGATTTTTTCAACTCTTATCCAGTTTGCACCGATTTATTACACAGTGAGTATATTAGAATTACTATACAGGTATTGGACTGTAGATGGTAAATTTTTTGAAGTGAAACTTCTTTATAATCGTTGTGATTTCAAAACGGATGCAACGGAAAAACGACAGGTAAGAGACACAAATACAAAAATGTGTAGGATGAAGTCGGCAAAGAATGAGACAGAAATATACATACTATTTTTGAAGTGAAATAGTGAGCCAGAGCGAGAGAGCAAATGTGGGTGTGTATGTATATTGCACACTGTTTAATACTTGCCTGTATTTGAGCATTTAACGTGTGTTAGTATATGTGAAAAGTACGTGTACTACTGTACGCTGTATGCGGCTGCGTATTACAGCTTTTTAGTAAGAAGTCAGCGTGGTGTGTTATTATTTAACAGTGTTTGTGAGTATTTTTATATCATGTTTGTTGAAACTGAAAATATGGAACTTGAGCAATAAATTATGTAACATATGTTAAATTAAATAAAAAATATCTTTTAAGATGAATCAAAATACTTTCATTTTTAAACAAATAAACTTTGTAATTATCCTACCCTTGTTATATATATTCATCTCATTCTTTTGTCGATTTACTGAAGTTTCACTTCTATCGTGTGTGAATCGCACACACACATTTTTTTTTCATTATCTCACACTTGTCACCCCTGTCTAGAATTCTGCCAGTGTCATGGGTATGGTACTGTAAGTGAGAAAAGTATTTATAAAAACTAGTGATCAAAATTGGACTATAATTTGTTATTTTTTCTAGTATCAATATTGAAGGAAATAACACGAACTATTTTTGATTTACACTAAGGGTCGTCAATAGCTGTTCAATAAAACAAACCCTTTAACACATAGGACAAAAAGGTACTATTTTATCGTCGCCTATTTATATACAAATTTTAAAGGATAACTCAAAATGGTAATTACTTCTGTTGTAATTGTAATAAAAAAATAATGTGTGGACACCTTCAAAAATGATAAAATATTAATATAAGTTATGCATATGAACAATACACCACACTGGTTATGACGCCTTTTGCCAAGGCTTCATAACAAGCAGGCGTTCACACACGCTCGTGCAACGCTCGAACCAAAGCAAGCATTGCGTACTACAATATACAAAAAGGAGACCGCGAATATAAGAAATACTGTATAATGTATTCTATCTCATTCTCTCCCACGGTAAATCAAATATATGTTTATCTCTTTTTCTTCTCATTGATTTTGAAATCACAACGGAGCTAAAAATGAGTAAACATTGTCAAATATGGATCACGTAGTATGAATACGTTCCCTTAATGTAAGCGCCCGAAAACTCCATCTTTCGACTTTATTAGAATTCGTCGAAATTTCTTTACTATTATATATGTGTTGTACATATAAACATTTAGAAATAAATTCTGTATTTAATAGTGAATATTGCATCTAAATCCATTGCGTGGTTTAGAAGAAGTAAGGGAACACACAGACAGACTCGAAAAGCGACACCGTTTTATTGATTTTTTCAGGTACAATTATATTGGACACGGTAAACTTTTCAAAGGAAGTGAATAAAGCGACGCCGCGTGATAACGATATAGTTATTTTCTTGGAGGATTTATTAAACTCAACAGATGTTGAAGGAGATAGGTAATTATATAGTCCCTATTCATTTATCGATTGAACGGTAAATGGGTCGGTGTGCTTCAACGCCATCTATGTGAGGGTTATTGCAAATTTATATAATATTACCTGTTTCATTAAAAGTCACATAGATATGTCAAGATTCATAATAATCGGTCAAACAGTTGTTATCTGCTTGGTATGTATGTATGTATGCACTGGCAATTCCTCGCGGCATCACACGCTCTTTCTAAAATATAGTAAAAAGGGTATTTCTATAGGCAACGTAAGCTCGAAGACCTAGTGAGAGCTAGAAGCGATATCAGGGCACTAAACGCTGCACAACTCCTTAAGAAAGACGTCAAGGTGGTGGAAGATATCTTCGTGCCAAGTTTCCCAATACTCGTTAAGGTATGTCTTAATTAATCTCCTTTAGCAATAATAATTGAATAAAGTTTTAGATGTGACAAGGACGGAAAACATACATTTGGAAAAGAGATAAAACTTGTTATAAAATAAAGGAGAAAAATGTGTGCGATAGAGTGAGACAGATGAACGTGTACGCGAGATGGAATAACCGATTCGTTAAAATTAGAATTTAGGCAATACCTGTCAGCCTTTAGCCACTTTATTTTTGTTATAATATAATGGATGTTTTATTCTTATAAGTTAAATCAGAAACATATTTAATTAGCGCCATCTTGTGACTGAATAGATCATTTTACATTTGCTTCAAGTAAAGTATATACTGGAGTGAGATATAGCTTTTATGTACTAATAGTTCTGTGTGTGTATACTAGATGACGCTGATATATATTTTTTATAGTATTGTATATTTGTGTATATAACGAAGACTACTAAAATCGATACAATAAATGGATATACAAGTTATCATATTACTTTAATACGATGCGTATAGATTTGTTTTTTTTTTTTTGGAGGGAATTGACCATTTTGTGTGACGAAAAGTGGTGAGAGTCGAACACAGTGTCGGGTAGAGTGGGAGCGAGGTCTCGCTTGCCTGAAATAAAAACTAAATGTGACTCGGGGATGTGCTTTCATGATTTTCCTCTTGATTTTTTTTATCATAAACTTTGTACTTTGGCAGCGAGGCAGGCACAAACAAACAGACAGACATTTCTAAAAATAATTTACATGTATATAAATTACTTATTCTTGGTAAAAATGTACAATTATATTTTTCACAAAGATCTGAAAAGTACAGACATGTTAATGTCTTATTATATGTTTAGGTATGATATAAGATAAAGTCAGTATGAATCTTAGGAATATTTCTATCTTTTAGAGCGCCTAAAAATATATTTAATATGTTCATAGGAATTTCTACAAAGGCCTGGGGCATTACAGGCTGTAGCTGAAGTCCTAAGTACACGGGAATGTTCCATAGCCTTGCTTCTAGGCATGGACTTGACCGGAGGACTGCGTCGAGATGTGGCCATTTATTCAAAAGACTACCCGGAGAAAGCTGATGTGGTAAGAAAATAACTTTAAAAGTTAAATTTCTATTAATAAACATGCTCGAAGGTGTATTAAGGATGGTTTTATATCAGGCGGGCATTAGAAATTAGTATAACACTATGATATATTATGGTCTTGATCGTAGAAAGTTCAAGCTTATCATATGAATTAAAAAGTACTGTTTCTACTTGATGTTAATTAATCCTAAGCTCTTCGTGTTTCCTTTTGGATCAAAATTCGTTAACGCGGTTTGCAATTACTGCGAACTGGAAAAAATCGTAACGTAAGAAAAAAGCGTTACGTCTCCTTCGTGCGATTTTCTTTTTCTGTATCTTTCCATTGTATGTGAGTGACTGTGTCTGTGTTGCTGTCTGTCTGTGCGTGCGTGAGCATCTATATTCAAGCAGACGAACATCGTGCGGTACCGATTATATAACATTAATACTGAACGCGTAGGAATTCAATTAAAACTTATCGCACCCTTAATAAATTAAGGGCACATATATCGAATTTTTAGTTTTTGCAATAAAAGGGCTCATTATAAATAGTTCTTTCTACAAGGTATATCTCATAGAAAGAGTAAATTTACATTGCAATGACGTTGTAAATCAGGGAGTTAGGGCTAAATTTTGTAAAAAATTGTGATCGTCTATTTGTTTTTTGCCGTTTCTCAAGAAACTAATTTTCTAAGTTAAGCCTTTACTTTACTTAGGGTGCGATATTTTGATTTAGCATTATTTATATAATTTATGATTCACTATTTAATGTATTCTTTTAATTAATATTTTTCCTGTAATATGATATGATTCTTTTTGTTTTGATTCCTTACTTTAAGTTATTTCCACTAAATAAATAATCGAAAATAAAAATATACAAATCACAGTCGCAGAGTCGCATTAAGTGGTCGTAACGTTTTTTCATAACGTGATGAAAATAAACGTTGACCATTCTACAATTTAACCACCTTTGAGTAAACCAAAGTGAATCACTCAGACGAGTTTATTACTATATGTACCAAATAAAACGTAATAAGAAAGTGAAAGAAGAAGTGTGCAAAGGAGATAGCGATATGTCAAGAATTGATATTTGATTGATGAAGGCGTTATTTTGCGGAAATCCATCATTAAAAGGTTAGGGTTGACGTTACTTTGCACTTCCGCTATGAATTGTTTGGTCGCTGTCATGTCTTAGCATGCAGACCAACCACGCCTTTTTATTTTATTTTTGTTCTTTCGCAACCGTTGTTTGTTGCAGTAAGACGTGACAGCGACCAAACAATTCTTAGCGGAAGTGCCAAGTAACGTCAACCCTAACTTTTTAATTATGGGTTTCCGCAAAGTAACGCATTCATCAATCAAATATCTATTCTTGATATGTAAAGGAGAGATGACGGTAACACGCTAAACCTAGAGGAGACTGGCACTTAAGTGCAGCTGCCGGAAGACATCAGCAGGTGTTTGGCGACAGATCTTCAATTTGGTAGCTAACGGGCGGTGGACTTAGAAAAAGCCCTACCACCATGCTATGGTTTCATCACGATGGCTCCCTTCACCGAGAGCTTCGACTGCCCGTACACGCTATCAACTTTACCATCATTTTAATCTAGTGTATGGTACTTGCGATTAAATCGGACATAAGCCGGTGTTTATTCCATTTGCAGTTGGATAGCTTCCTGCAAGCCTGGTCGAAGCCTTCATTCGAACTGTCGAGCGAGGCGTCACCTGTAGACGGTTGCCTGTATCGTAGGCAAGGCAATCTCTCCGCGTCTCGGAAGCAATACATACCACCGCTTAATGAATTTATTAATTTGTAAATGATTTTGACAATTAATAAAGAGATTAAATGAAATTGTGTGTAATTTGTATTTCCATTTTGTTTTAATGTTTTTTTTGACAACCAATTTTCTAGGTCAGGGGAAGTACCCATACTACGTGACCCATTCAGTGGGGGGGATCTTCAAAGTACCACGCTATTATACTAACGTATCAATTTTTTTCATTGTCAGAGAGGATTGATCAGACGACCGGTTATGTCGCATTGTAAGAAAAAAAATTAATAAAAATGTAACGTTGCAGGTTTTTTTGGGTTACTTGATGGTAAGTAATCACCGCGCCCCCCATGGACACCTGCGACACGAGGGGAATCACAGATGCGTTGCCGGCCTTTAAGGGGGAGGGTCTCCGGCGCTTTCACTGACTGTACCAAACGCAAAACAGTACAAGTAGTTAAAGTTACTTTAAGCCGATTTTCTATCAAAGGGTCGTACTACTTTGGTATACAGCCAACCAACCAACCAAATACGTACAAACGCAAAAGCATCTAAAGACTAATCAATTTACTTAAATTGTTGATTTGTAAAAGACTTAAATTAATATTGAACATTATTTTCGGTTTGTTTTATTCTTAACGCATTAAGTAGGTCATTTTCAAAGGCTTATAATAAATAAATACTATTCTATTACTTTATACTTCATGTCCGATATGAAGTAAATTCTAAAAACCTCTTCTTAGTCAAAATTATTGTCATATGTTTTAAGTGTTGGAACCACAATCTCACGTGATGTTAAATGACGATGTGGCGTAAGATGATAAACACGCTAACCCTAGAAGAACTGGCTCTCAAGTGCAGCTGCGGAAACATAGCTTAAAGACTTAAGTGCTGCACTTAACCCTTAAATGCATATTGTTGTCAATTGTCTACATTCCACTTCCATTTAATTTTATTGAAAAACCTGAGTATATGGGTTTTCGAAAGCATGTTGAAACCTTAGAAAATACCATACGTGTAAAAGAAAAAGTTGACATTACTTTTGGCGGGTAAGTAATATTTTTTTTTTTGTTTTATTTTGTAATTCGTTTCAAAATTCAAAATAAATTCATGCATTTAAGGGTTAAAAGCCAGTCCCGTCTAGGTTTAGCGTGTTAACGTCATGTCTATTTTACATATAAAAAATTAGGGTGGACTCTACTAACTAAAAGTAATAAAAAAGCAAATTAACCACGCCTTTTTATTATTATTTTGTTTATGAAAGAACTATACATAATAAAAAGGTAGACCAGCCATCATATCTTCAACTCGACGATGGTAATTATCTAGGCGGACTTAGAAAAAGCCCTACCACCATGCTATAACCATGTCATCACGATGTTTTCCTTCACCGAAATTACCAATTTATTCCCAATTCATAAGACGTCGATCGACGCGGTATATGAACACGGAAACCAAAGTTTAAAATTAAAAAATGATCTTCGACAGCCAATTATATCGAAATGGCAGAGTTGTCTATTGAAAGTCAATAATCATCATTTCCTTACCCTCAGCCCACCTAAAAGGGGTCGGTACAACATGTTTACCTTTTCCATTCGCCTCTGTCAGATACCGTCTCAATATTCACACCTTTTATACACATATCATTTTTTTATACAACCCTTCCACACGTTATTCGGTCTTCTGCTACCCCTGTAGCCGTCCCTTGTCAAACTCATGACTTTCATCTCTTCACAAAATATGCTCGTATCATGCTAACCTACTACTCCTCAACTTTTCTGTTACTGGTGCTATTTTCATATTTGCTCTGATATGCTCATTCTTAATCTTATCCATTCTGGTTACACCTGATATCCATCTTAACATTCACCACACTGTCACATGTAATCTTTTTTTATTCTTTTTGGTAGCCCAGCACCCGTAATCATATAACACGACTGGTTTTATTATAGTTTTATACACCTTCCCCTTGAGTTTCTACAGCATTCGTGGCTCACAAACTATCCGAGATACCTTTCACCAATTCATCCACATTTATCCTAATCACTCAATCAATACCACCACCGTCGTTTTGTTTCAATGAACCGAGGTACCGAAAATTGCAGCAGTTTGGTAAGGATGTCCATTTAAGTTAATATGACAAAAACTGGACGGACCCCGAAGTCGCAAAACAAATTTTCAGTTTTTATCCTACTAATCTTTAAACCAACATTCCACAGTTTTTCTCGCCATTTCTCCGTCCTACTCTGGACCTCTGCAGCATTTTCTCTAAAAATAACAATATCATCAGCAAACAGCGTACACAAAGGTGCATCTTCCTGTATATCGGATGTTAGTGCATCCGTAACAAAAAGAAATAAATAAGGACTTAAAGCTAATCCCTGATGCAAACCTACAGCCATATGGTCAGTTTAAAGTCGAATAATAATTAAAATAATTGTAATAATATAAAAATAATTTTATATGTTATAATAGTTTAATGGCAACATTTTCCGAGAATTTATAATTATACATTAAAACTAACTTATACAATTTAAAAGTTTAAAGGATTCCAAATCATCGACTAATTCCTACAATCACGTGTCTAAAGTTTGCAACAGGAATATTTCTGTTGATTATCGGTAGTCAGTTGGCGTGATCTATTGGGAGTACAGAGCGAGAGGAGTCGATGTGAACGAGAGAGAGAGGTTGCCTTATTTAATATTCTAACGCTTTGAAGCAATGATACGTTATTGAAATAAATTTCAATTTCTTTTCAATGATTATTGTGCTTTAACACACAAACAGAAGCGAAAAGTTCCCATATGTTATATACCCTTCATTATTATCAAATAATAACAAATCACGATAAAATGATAATAATTTATTTCTTAAATATTATATAAAAACACGTACGATTAAACCAAATCACTTGATGATTCAAATGACGATATCCTATCCAGTGTCACGAATAGACGTAATGAAACATACATTATTAATTAAAATATAGAACATGCATTAAATATCTTACCTAATATGTAATAGGGAAATGAAATTAATAATAAATGCCAAAAAGAAAATGTATAAATAAACCTTCTTAACAATACAGCCCTCGTATGAGCAAAGTAATAATTATAGAGTCAGATAATTAAAAAGTCGTACTTATTTGTAACAATTCCAAGGGAGTTTAAGGTTAAAATTTATTTTAATGTTTTAACCACTTTTTATAAAATTATCAAATTCACACAATTTAGTATCATTCTTGGTACAATTTTAGCATATTAACATGGCAACACTAACAAAAATATTTAACTGTTATCAGTCAGATCTATTTACTTTAGTGTATAATTAGAAAAGAAATACTCTTTAACAAGTCGATACACATTAATTTCCTTTAAAGAGTTTCACAATAATTCATAACCAATATTTATCAATACTTATTGTATAGCAATAATTGTAAGAATATAGTGTGAAAATTGCCATAAGATTCAAGACAGAAAATTATTCAATAGAACAAAAATTTACATCATTTAATAAAAAAAAACTACAGTAAAATATTGTATAAAAAACAACAGTGTAATTCATTAATTATAAGCGTTATTGCTGTTGACAACAACTCATATGATATTACTGGGATCAACAACAATTTTCTAAGTTCATATGGTAGTTGAATCACATCTGCTGCCTGAACATGGCCGTGATCTCTTCGATCGTCTTGTTCTTTGTCTCTGGCACTTTGAAATGGATGAAAATGACGAACAGCAGCTGGAGAACTGCAAATATTATGAACACGTTCGCGCCGAGAGCGAGCTGAAATGATACAATACAATGGAAAAATTAATATTTAATCATTTGGAAATATACATTTACGTTTACAGGTTGTCTTCTGGCAACACTTTATACACTAAACATTTTTTGTATTCCTTCGCGTTCAATGAAATAGTTCTCATTCAACGGTTCCATATGTAAATCTTTACCACCGTGTTATTCTTTCTTGTGATATTTCATCTATCCTATCTCTTAAGAATAAAACTGCTAGTAAAACATTAATTAAGGTTCTCAATTATCACATCATGTCTTTGTAGAACTCTGTGCTCTCCAAATATTCTATCTCCTATCCATTTTTCTCGTCGAAATCCTTCGATTTATACCAACCTAAACATTTTTTCATAACGACCGGAAACATAGAAAGTAGATGAGACTAATTTTATAAGCGAAAATGGCAGTGTAGCGTTTCTTGACGAAACATTTTTGTACGTCCGCAACCCCGAAAAGGGACGCCACAAAAGAGGCGTCGCTTGGGGAGAGACAAAGGACAACTACCTGAACGATCTCCGTTAGGAGAACCATATTTAGATATTATTCTTTCTGTGTGCGCGACTGAGTAAACTACATTGTATATAACTCACGTGATGATATATTACTCTGTGTGTGTTTATAACGATTAACTTGTGCAGTCATAATAAACTTTATACATTATATATTTAAACGGTGTTTTCAATCGAAACCCCAAAGCAGTAATAATCCTTCAAGACGATTGGGTTGCCAAGATTGAAAAAAGAAAGATATAGAAGAATATGTTTTATTGCAATATTTGATTAATTAAAGGTTATACACTCCAAATACTATATCAGCTTGAGGATACTAACTAACATTCATAGGCGACTTTAAACGCATTAATTGTAATATAGTATAATTAAACATGAAATATAACCATCAGTATAAACTTAAATTATCATAAGTTAAAGAATTTTTTCGAATCAAATTAAAAAAGTCATTATATGCTACATTCAAACTCGCAATATATACATGTGGTCCTTCGAGCCTATTTCAATGACGTCACCTATGTAAACAATTCACAGATTTTCCCAACGTATGATATTGGAATATCCGTAGTAAATACAAAGACAAGAATACAAATGATGTCTTACCGAGAGTGGGAGAAAACTGAGTCCAACGAGAAAGTTAGCGGTCCAGTTAACAGTCACTGCTACGGACGACGCAGCCGGCCGCGAGGACTGGTTGAACAGTTCTGTAATCATATCACAATTCATGACTAAAACGAAAGTAAATCAACTCGGGTGTGATGTTTTATACTTCTCATAAACGAGCTTTTAGGTTATGATGGTCATTGTTACCACAAATAATTATACAACATTATTGTAACGTAATTATTAACGAAGTATTATTCCGCTGTTGATTATCCTTTAGTTTTATTGACAATGATGATGATCGAACGGCGTTATCGTAATATACGAAGAAATAAACATTATACAACCAATATGTGTAAAAGCAAGAGCACTTCACTTCGTATCCTACGTAAAAGTCTCGATATAACCAATAAATAATATTCATATCGTTTATAGCAGAATAACTGACAGCAGCTTATAACGACAATAAAATAACACAACAGCGTAGTTCATTATTGACGTATAACTGTTATTGCCATATAGACTCGTAGGCACATTCCACTAAAGTTGGAGAATTATTACTTAGCAAAGAGCACATAAGTTTTAGTGGTCGAGTCGTTTGGCCAGTGGAATGTCAGTTCGCAGGTTCAAACCGCGCCATCTACCTGGGAATTTCTCGGAATTCGGATACATTTACTAATTTAAACTGATAACAACCTGAGAAATGTTCTTGTAGTACCGACGTATGTGGGAACCATGGATTATTTTGGGAACTATGGATTTCTCAGAGTTTGTAATTGCTAACTAGTAGAGTGTTGGTGCGGAGATTTTGTCCAGACCTTCCTTTGGGAAAAAAAAATATGGCTCACTTACAGGCTGATGAGATATTTTGAATATTTATTCTGATACGGGTATTTACTATAATTGAAATTAATCACCAAATATTTCCTAAGTTTTCCCGTATTTTATGTAATATATTCGGTTTCTATGCATAAATGAAGTGAATTCGAGTTAAAAACAAGGATTTTGACTTGCGACTGAATCTGCTTATAACATTTTTATACACAGGACTATGTTATAAATCTGACACAAAAACAAATTAAAAATACTCTCACAATAGTTCGACTTTGATTAAATTTAGCACAGTTTATCTGTGAATTATAAATAATAATAATAAATAATATAAAATAATAATAATAATTCACATAAAGAAATCTTAAGTTATATTAAGTAATCTAATAATACTGTTACTCACCAGTCACCAGGAACCAGGGTATGGAGCCAGGTCCTACAGCGAACATCACCACGAAGAGAATGACCAGTATTATGCACGCATATGACACCCAAACGTATTCAGTCTGTAAAAAAGTTACACATGTATTTTCCTGTTAAGTTAGAGCTCTTGTATTTTCCTAACAAATTACACCTACTAAAAGGTTGACGGAACAGATGATGTTACAGGGGCCTAAGACACAGAAGGGAAGGACCTATAGAAAAGAGAATATAGTAAAAATAATGTAGTACTTTATTTAAAAGATCTTATGGGTGCCAGGGATGTGACAGATATGTCAGATTCAATAGTGATAACCATACAGATGCAATACCTGTTCTAATGGAAGGTATAAACGTGTCGTGCTCCAGTTGGAGTGTATATATATATATACAATAACCAAACGAGGTGAGAGGGTACTTTATTGGGCCTTCTCTACCGTACACGTGACGATAAGCCGTCACAGTGACTTAGTTTGTTGTGTTTCAAGATCAGCCAGTATGCATCCAGCTGCAGAGAAGTCTTGCAGGTCGACACGGTAGTTAAGGCTACCGATGGATTTTTGAGCTCTCGGTGGTAATCATTTAATTTAAATTGGAGATGTCGTGCTTCAATAAAAAAATGTGCATCTCGGGACGCCCAACAGAAGTGATAATTCAAACTAATCGAAGTTTAAACTATTTAATATTTAAATTGTTTAGCTTGAGAAAAGCTTAGGTTATTACTTAAATTTGATGTATATTTATATAATAATGTAAGGAAAGGTCATTTCTTAATAAAATCTTTTATTGGTTATAAGATATATTTTATTGTTAGTTACAATTTTTGAATATGTACATCTACCGCTGCCGTGTGCGTGAGAGAAAGGGAAGCCAGAAAGACTGGCACCGTAACGCGTTACGTAATGAAGCGGTTCACCCTGCCATGAGAAGTTATCACTTCAAAAGCAAAAAAAAGTTACTCCAATTGGTAAATATATTTATCGACCAGTCGTTGGCCCAAAATTTTAAGTTTAATAATGTCATTGGGATTTCTCCCTCACAGAAAGTCTGAAAAAAAACTAAATAAATATTTAAAACTCACGTATGAATTGGCAACACAGAGTGCGACGGAGCAAACGAACATTCCAGAGAATCCTGTCAGAAGTAACGTCTTCCTACCAGCCACTTCTACAAGTAGAAGACTTATGATAGTCATGACAACGTTCATAGCACCCATACCTGTAAAAGACAATAATTTGCATACAGTGTGACAATCATTGAGATTCTAATCTGTTTGTGTTCAATATAGATGTTATATAGAATTTAAAGAACAATTCTTTTTACTCGACTATGCAAAAAGTGGGTAATGTTTTTAAAGTCTATGTATGTATGTTTGTGTGTATGTATATCTATTTCTTTCATACGCACTGTTACTTATATATATTAGGGTGTGCTAAAATAAGTCACAATTTTTTTTTGCTCTTCGCTTATAATATAATAGGATAGTTCTAATTAACATCCAGCCAGATGTCGAGGTTAATATTGTTATTTTAAGAAGACCATCATCAAAATTGAATTTTTTCCATTTAATTAAGACGGAGCTATAAGATTATTACAATAAATTAAATGGGTAATCCTCATTCAGCATGAAATTTCGAACAAAAAATCTATTAAATCGAAGTTCTCTCATCAATATTTAAATTTTTATATGGCCTTTAAATTACAATTTACGAATTACGAATTACAATTTATTATTACGAAAATTTTGCATTTTTTACACTTTCAGCTAAACGAATGAAGATAAAACATAAACATAAATGGCAATTTTGTAGTACATTCAATGCACTACGAAAAAGCTTTCGACCAGATTTTTGTATCATTAATATTTACAAAGTCACAACGGTCCATATTCTTATTTTTAATTTTTATAAAATGTCGATAATAACGTAAAAAAATTATACAACTTTTTAAGTTAGATCTGTTAAGTTAATAGTCAAAATTGATTTTATCACCTGTGTGTAATAAAAATTTGTAAAAAAACTGTCATTGAAATAATAAATAAATCATAGACTCTCCTTGGTCCTTATTGAAGGACCCCTTGTAGGAGTTTCGTAAATATATGTAATGGCAACACTGACTTGACATAAATTTTCGATATCATTGGAATAATTTATCTGTGGAAAACTTTTCTAAATTTTTATAAAACGGTATACATTTTATTAGAGAACATAATTATGTGTCTTAAATTACTCTATTTGAATTTGAAGAAAATTTACTTATTTTATGTTCCTTTCAATTTTTATTGTGTTCTTATAAGGAATTACAAGTATATTTCTATGACAAGAAATATAATTCTTTGTACAACGCGGTTGTATCAATAAAAACCTTCCAAAATATAATAATATTTTAATTTTTGCAGTTTCTACAAGTTTAATAGATAATTTTTAAGTATATTATTCAATAAGTTTATTCTCATTCTATTTGTGAGAAAATATACTATTACAATATTATAAAATTTTCGTCAAAACCTGAGTGTTTCCTTACAGTTTTTTTTAATGAGAAGTTATGAGTTTTTTTATTATATTATATACAAAATTCTGGATATATATACAGCAGGTGTAACTTACCAAGCGTTGCAAATTGAGATTGCGTTGCAGTTAAATTCACTTTTCCGAAGATATCGGTCGAGAAGTAAATAACAGCGTTTATCCCGGACAACTGTTGCGCAATCATCACCGTTATTGCTATGGTAAGGGGTTGACGGAGCTGGCGATTACTCAACAGTTCCCGGAGGTTAACTTTCCTGCTGATCTTGTTCTTTTCCGCTTCCTGATGAGAAGATCATTAGAGTTTTATTTAATTAGGCATTGCTTATAAAATATTGGAAAGTATGTGTTAACATGTCCCGTGCCAAGACACTTTTGCCTGACGTGTCGTTCAGGCCATTTGATGTTTTGACTAAAAACTGATGTATTATCATATGTTTTTTTTTTATGTTTTCCCTTGATCCTCAGACATGATCCGAGTCTTTGTTATTGTAAGTGTCCTTTCTATACCCAGTGTATTTTTTATGTTGTTGATTGTGTTACTATTGTCATATGTTACGTCATTACAATATCAATACATAAGTAATTATATCGTTATTAGTTGTTATCACATCGTGTACCACTTTTGGTACACGTGGCTTGAAGATCAAATTTAACGTGTACCACGGGTGGTACACGTGGCACGGAGCGTGTGAACAGGGGAACTATTTTTTAAATAGCTTTATAGTATTTTTATTTTATTCTATTTTATAGTATAGTATTATTAATAAGTGAGAATTGTTTTTGGTGTCACGAGAGGACAAAAAGATCACATGTTTATTTTCAATTGTGTTACTGTCCCTAATAAAACGTTATGTATAACGTTTATTTGACAGCATTAGTTGCTAATTCTAAGGTATGTACACGTATAGGGCTTGTTTTAAATTTACTTATATAGTTTTTTGTAAGGACATCTGAATGACTGAAATTCCGTTTCCAAATTAAATTGTTTGTAGGGCTTTTTCTAAACCCGTCTGGTTACCTACCACACTGAATTTGAAAATCTATTGCCAAGCACTTAGGTAAATCTAGATTTAGTGTGGTTACCATCCTGAACCACATCATCATTAAACATTATGTGAGATTACGCTTAAACGCTAAAATATAATAAAAAAGGAACTCAAACATACTTCATTTCCAACGTTGCGACGTAATAATAAAGAATTAATTTGTACTCGGTAAACAACCAAAAAACCGTATTTATCGGTTAATGTAACGATTAAAACACCGGTTCTTGAAAAACGGTACTTTGATAATTATTTTTTTATGTACGTAAACGGTACGAAAATATAACCGGTTTACGTTACGGTGAGTTCGGGATTATTTGGTGACAGTCCAAGCCGAGGCGCGCCGTGCGCCTGCGTGCTGGTTGCCTATATAAAATCGGGTGAGTACCTTAAGCGCTCCCCTGAGTAGTCCGGTGAAACTGTAGAGGCCTTACCAGATCAACAGTGTTGTCAGTTCGAGAAAAATCTCACCTGGTGCATCTCTTCCATTTCGCCGTGCACGGATACACCGTCACCTCGTAACCAGTTCAATGCTGAAAGTATTTAAAAGTATTAATCTGTGGTAGGACTTTTTCTAAATCTGTCACTTTAGCAACTAAGTACCCTAAAGTTAGAAATCTCTTTTCATGTACATATATATACATATATATATATTGGCAGCTGCACTTGAGAGCCAGTCTCCCTCTAGCTTTACCGTGTTTACCGTATACCATCAGCTGACGTTGTGGACAAATATATAAGAAACACATTGCAATAATTACCACTATTCATAAACGATATGAATGCATTATAAATGCAATGCAATAATAACATAGCTCCATTGAACTGAAGACTGACACATTCAAAACAATTAATGTCCACGTATGTATAAAATTTAGGTGCCCGTCCTATATCTGGGCTTAACATCGATTTTAATGAAGTTATTACTGATAGATAAATAACTTTTTAGGCTTTTTGAAGTTATACTTCTTTTGGCGCGTTAGGGAAAAATGATGAGAGTAAATTTTTACGATGCGCGCGCACACACACCGTCACGAAAAACCGACACCCTGAAATTAGCTATAGTCAACATTTTATTCAAAAAAAGTATGTATTTATTAAATACCGTTTTTTCTATTGTTAGTGTCGTTTTTTCTACAAACGTAGAATAAGGTGAAAGATAAATTTTTTGTTAAAGATTTTTATCTTATCACGCCAAAGAAGTATAACTTCTAACGCGTGTACATAAGTACACACTACTTTTTATTTAGTATTAATAATCATTATGCCTTTCTATACGTGCTAAGAAATTAAGCTGTGTAATTTAAAAAATACATATAGGTAATTAAAATCGATAAAAGGTTACAAAAATTTTACAATTAACAAAATAAAAAAAAATAACAAAATAATTAAGAGAAACAACAATTATATAATACTTCAAAAGAAACTGTTCATCAACTAACTTCATGGTGTGTTACATCGCATGGTGTGTTACATCGCCGCTCACACTTTCAGTTTCAAGCTATAAATTCACTCTAAACGTTTTATCGTAATGCCCTAAAAGAATCGTAACTTCAGTGAAAACATTACCTCTCTGTGCGTGAAGTTCTCGGCCGCGGTTCAGCAGAAGGAATTTCGGGGACTCCGGACAGAAAGGTAACATTACGAACTGGAACATGGCCGGTAACACGCAAACGGCCAACAACCATGGCCAGCCGCTCTGCGTGCCCAACACTGAACCCAGTCCCAGCACTTGAGACAGCAGTATAGTCATTGTGATCACGAGTTGGTAGACTGTACCAATCTGTAATAGACAAAAGAATATATTTAAGTTAATTAATACAAAATTATCCTGCAGTAGTAAAGATAAACTGTGCATTTAACTGTAAGACAAATAGGAGAAAAGTCGTAAGTCTATAGTTACGAAGTACGTCTAACTCGTTTTTTGATTAAATGTAATTTGAAAACATACGTTCATACATCATCCACTGATCACGCCGTCATGAACGGGCGGTTAACATCGCTCCCACACACCTACCGCGGCCTCACTCAGTTACGTCTTAAGTCTAGTTTCGATCCCTCAGAGTGGAACCCTTGAGCATGGTTCTAGTGCGAAACACTCACACCACATTGACATTATATGATTTGTTTAGCGCGCATTAATAGTTTACCTAGTAAGACAACAGCCGAAGCAGAGGTTGGGCTACTTTAGACCTCTTAGCCATTTGCCATTTCAATCTAATAAAACTAGACACAGGCGATGAGACATGAACATGAGAGACATAGTCAGACCCATACAAAATTTATAGAACTCCAGAGAAGCGAGGATTCTTGTAAAAAAATCTATTCATCTATATTTTTTTAATTCGTCTTAACTCATATCCGGATTTTTTTTTTTAAGAACGATTATGGTTTTTAAGCACTACGCATTTAGCAATGTGTGAAGTGGGGCAAGCGGTACATATGCGCAGGAGCGAATGGATGGAATGGATGGATGGAAAGTGAATGGATAACAATGAAATTTTGTAAACAAAGTATATGTATGCTGTTTTTCCTCTGTACATAAAATATATCGGTAAGATAATAAACAACACAGATGAAGTCACGAGTATCAGCTAGGTTGTTCATAGTTCCATTAAATTCAAACAATACAATGGATTTTAGCGCGTACTCACAGATCCTCGAAGCGATACAGGCGATATTTCACTGAGATACAAAGGCGCCAAACCAGCGTTCAAACCGCTATTGACGCCTATAACCAACCTGTGAAAGAACGAAACTCGCTTAATTTTATACAATCGTAGAATTAAATTCACCGTCTGTATTTTTTTAATAGAGGGAATGAGCAAACAGTTGTGAATTTTACTTTAAATTATAATACACTAGCTTCTGCCCTGGGCTTGACTAGCGTTCGTGTGGTACAAGATATTTTTTAAATCCCTTGAGTACAGTATTTATTTCTGAATGAAATGTGTCCTATTCCGTACTACTGAAAATGTCTATACAAAATGTCATGATATCAGTTAAGTAGTTAGAGTGTGAAAACAAGTAAGGATGTTTCGGTTGTTGTTTGTACAGATACTAAGCTCGAAATGTATAAATTCTATGTAATGCGTCCATAAATAAATCAATTACCTGCCCAGTATTAACATCTCGGCCGATTTCGCAAACTTAGACGATACCTGGAGTACAGTTGCGACGTAAACCAGAATATTGTTTAATAACAGTCCACCTTTCCTGCCAAATCTGAAGAAAAAAAAGTACATATTTTCACGCGTGTAAAGAGAAACAATAAGAATCACTCGTGAATTCAAGTACCTACGCGCTTTCCCGTGTTCGATCATGCACGCTACGATCGCGCGTGAAAGAGCGTGCCGTGTAAAGGCAGCTATTGACTTTACAAAAATACAATTCACCAACACACACTACATTCAAGACTTAGAACAATGAATGAACGTATCAGATATCCAGCGCTAATATGTAGAAAAATAACTATTATTTTATTTGTGTACTGCAAATATTAAAAAATAGCTTCATCGTCGCTTCAAATCGCTTTTTCTCTATAATCTATATGTATGTCAGTGGTGAAGAGTCTATATAACTCGATTCCCATCAGCTACTCTTTAAGAATTGGCATATAACGTAAGTATTTAGTGACATATATAGGCCAAGGTGATTAGGCATTTTCGATGGTCATGCATTATTAATAATGACTACAATTAATTATTTTAACAATTTTTTTTTTATATTATAGGGGGCAAACGAACAGGTGAGTCACCTGATGGTAAGTGATCACAGCCGTCCATAGACACTAGCAACACCAGGGGATTCGCAAGTGTGTTGCCGACATTTTAAATATGTGGGCCACCGGCGCTCTCACTTTTTTTTTTTTTTTTTAATGTGGGAAGAAATCCTTCATTGGACACCCACAGCCCTGGGGAGCTGTGGGGTGTCATACTTTTACTGACTAAAAAAACCCACAAGATACCGTCTGCCGCGCTATGGAGTGGCACGGGATCGAACAAGCAAGCACCATGCCACCCCGGCGACAAGGCCCAGCGCGAACGCCCTGACCGCGACGACAGCCCGGTCAAGCTGCCTACCCGTCTACCGAACCAATGTGCAATGGAAAGTCAAGTCCCCAGCCCCTTCCTTCCTTGGTCCGGTTTGGCAGTCAAGGGGTCACCCCCTCCAACCACCACCACCTGTAACTTTTTTACGTGGTTTTCTACCACGGTGACTTTTTAACGAGGTTTTCTCCCTCTCCCTCCGCCCGAAGGCCTCCCCTCTGTCACTTTTTAATGTGGTTTCCTCCCACAGGAACTTTTTAATGAGGTTTTTCTCCCTCTTCCTCCGCCCGAAGGCCTCCCCTCTGTCACTTTTTAACGTGGTTTCCTCCCACGGTAACTTTTTCTTGAGGTTTTCTCCCTCTCCCTCCGCCCAAAGGCCGTCCCTCTGTCACTTTTTAACGTGGTTTCCTCCCACGGTAACTTTTTAACGAGGTTTTCTACCTCCCTCCGCCCGAAGGCCTCCCGTCTGTTTTTTAACGAGGTTGTCTCCTCAACACCCGTAACTTTTTAACATGGTTTTCTCCCACGGTGACTTTTTAACGAGGTTTTCTCCCTCTCCCTCCGCCCGAAGGCCACCCCTTTGTCACTTTTTAATGTGGTTTCCTCCGGCGCCCTCACTGACCGAACGAAACGCAACAGTGCAAACACTGTTACTTCACGTCGGTTTTCTGTGAGAGGGTGGTACTACTCCGGGGGAGCCGACCCATTCATACTGAAACCAGTAATAGCTTCAGCGTAGCTCTACCACCATGACCACATATAGGTCCCCTATCACCATCGTGGATACGACCATGGTCAACTCACCTGTCAGCGACCACTCCGGTTATCACACCACCGATCATCCCACCGACGCAGTAAATAGCGACCGCTATGGACCATATTGTCGTCACTTTCGGATCTTCTGTCGCGATTAACGAAGAGTTCGTCCCTGAGAGTGCTTCCTCTTGAAGCCATTCCGACATTACCTGAGAAAAAGATAAATATAGTAAACTTCAATGAGGCGTTGATGGCTTAATGTTAGTGTGGCGCTTCAATTGTCGCGACTATTTATTTATGTACTGGCCTTTGAGAAAAGGAATATAGTTAAACCAGCATAAACGAAACCAAGGACCCAGAGGGACTGCAATATCTTTTTCACTTATAGAGGGTTCCCCATAAACCAAGATTTTGAATTGAAACTTCTTGTGGGATATGGCTTTGAAATTCTTGTAAACATTTGTAAGGCTTTGTAAACCTTTTTAAGGCGCATTGTATGCACGGAACAGTGTGAGCTTTGGCGTAATTAAGATTCGTATGAGGTACACATATAGGGTTATTGGTAATTCGACCTCGAACAGTAAACCATTTTTGAGTTATAATGTTTTTTAGTTTTTGCAAAATAAGGTCAAAACCGCAACATAAAAAATGCATTTAAAAAGTATCAATTATAATTTTTTTTTTTTACTGATTTATAAGAACCATTAAACGATGGTTATTTATCAATATTACTAAACTAAACTTAAGTTCGTTCTATAAAATTTCCATAAAATTAATTAAAAACAATATCCAATGCAAATAAAACAAAAAATGCAAAATTTAGAACCCGTAACAGTTTAGTAGTAATAACAATTAATAATAAGTAACAAATAAGACATTTTCTAATTAGTAATGAACAAAGCCAGTATTTAAAAAAATAGGTAAAAACGGGGTTCGCATTTTTAAGCAAATGTATATAATATATGTAGTATAAATATATGTGTACATAAAACGTACTTACTTATCTTACTTGTTAAATTCCTGATCTCGTGAAAGAAAACTTACCATCTGCGGTGCGTTGAGGACACCCGTGTTGTACCCATGCTGGAAAGCAGACCAGCACGCAGACGACACTATAGCGAACGCCAGCCTCGGGTTCATTCCCTGTTGAATAAAAAAATATATTTCTTAAGCCATTTTTTTATACTTCACTATGCACGCATCTCCGCTCGCGTTTATTATTATCTTATATGTAGGACGTGGGAATGGTGTTTTGCTAAATCGCGACCATGATACACTAGGTGAAACAACCACCATGGTGGGACTCTAATGTGAAATCTATAGAGTGCACTTAGACTTATCTCACCCTTAAGTCCACAGTTCGTATATATAGTTGTAAACTTAGCATTCATTTAGCTTGTGCTGGGCTTGGTTCAAGTTATCTCCGTAGCCCGAGCCTGAAAGGATAGACCGAGGGGTCCATCTCCCCATTGCACAGGTTCGGCTGACGAGGAGGGGTGGCTGGTATGTACCCAGCTTGCCTCCTTATTAGAACAAAGCCGGCCGGGCATTCCGCCGGGCTGACCATTGTGGCGGCATAGTGATATCATTGCACGATCCCATGCCGCTCCAACCAAAGCGGCGGCCAGTATACCGTGGGGTTCTAGTGAGTAAGAGTCTCACACTACCCACTCTCTCCCCCAGTAGGGTATCGTGTCCAGGAGGATTTCCGCACGTTAAAGTCATCTAATTCGACGACTTACGAAAAAGCTGGGTATTTGCAAGTAAAAAAAAGAGAACGTCAAAATAAAAACGTAACCCTGCCATTTCTGTGAACTTTTTAAATGATTCCGTATTGGTCGATTGTCATTGGCCTAATTTTTAAATGTTGAAACATCAACAAAATATACATATACACGTTGTTGTTCATTGTTTCCTTTATTTTCGGTTGACTCAGAGTTTAAGTTAAGCTAAGGTTGAGATAAGGCTGAGTACGCTCTATAGAATTCACCCTAAAGCATCGTGAGAATATAGTGATTTACATATAAATGGGTATAAAATATCTTTTTCTTCTCTATTTGTCAATCGATTTTTTTTTTTTTTGTTACTGGCAATAAATGAACTTTAGTGCTGTCAATAAAAACAATTGTAAATGGTTATTTCTTATCACACCGTCGGCGAGACGGAGCCTTAATTAAGTCACTACTCGTCATACTTCACACACGTTAGGTATATAATTCTTACTAATTAATATTAATAAATGAGAATATGAGATTGTTTGTTTGTCACGGCTTAACTACTCTTCCAATCATCATGAACTTTAATGTACATGTTGTCAGCTATACAAAAAAAGACATAGACGTAGGTACTTTATATCTACAAAATAAAGACACACGATAGAAGTGAATTTTTTGTATTACAGGGAAATATTTAAATGTAAAAAAAAAACAACATTAAGGCAACGTCCAGCAGTGTTCCCAAGCAGTCACACATCTAAGCTCTAACCGCGACCAAAGTTACTTAACTTCGGTGATCAGAGGAGAACGGGTGTTTTTAACACTCTACCCAACACAGTGTTTACCCCCACCAATTTTCGTCACAGACAAAAAGTTTACCGACATCAAAATTCGAAAACCCTCCCATAAGAAGTTTCACTTCAATAATATTGCCGTAGGATACATTGAATTTACATTAACGCGAGCGAAGCCACAAGCAGTAGCCAGTAAATGAAGTTAGGTTTATCTATAATAAGAATTATCTACAATACAGAGTATTATGTAGTAAAAATCTAAATCAAACGGACATACAGGTAATAAAGCTTGTTATCATTAGTTATAGTCGAATTTCTAGAACTGGTGGACTACTCATTAGTAAATATTAATTATGGAGTGTAGAGGTAAGGAGAATCATCTCATATGGGGAACATGTTGAAAAAGTGTCCATCTCTAAGCAACTAAATAACAGTTCCAAAACCCGCTAAAATGGCGCTTGCATAAGCATAGGATATAGTTAGTCCGAAGTGATTTTATAAATAAACTTAAAATAACTGCTGTGAGAAAACTTGGGGAGTGATAGAATTTTTATAATGTTATATAATATAATACGTTTAGTGATTCTAGAGTGTGTACTGTTATAAAACTTTTTAAAATAATTGAACAATAATGTTGCTACTGTAGCATCACCATAATTTAGCACATTTTAACGGCCACATTTTCCTATACATAGATGGTTCTCCTTACCTCTATACTCAATAATATTTATATCATCCGTGAGTGCTTTGTGATTGATAACATAGTCCATAACATTTGCAAAGAAAACACATAACTGAATGTTATCACAAGACATCGACCACCATATTACGTACAGACAAACAGTGTGATGTTTGCATAGCGAGAATAATCTTAAACGAGGCCACATCGTTCGTCCAAAGATAAAACGACCACATGACTATATTACATGAGCATAATTTGTTGCGGAGTAATGGCTTTTTGTGTATAAACAAATGAATATATTTAACTAGCTACCAACCCCGGCTTCGCACGGCTGTATTAATTAAGAAAATTGGACTAAATCTTATATTTACATTACGCTCATGTAAGAAAATAAAATGGAAAACGAATGTCAGTTTGTCAATATTTATTAAGTTCGCCCTACTGTCTTCCGTCTCACTTATTTTTTATATATAGATTTCTTCTTCTTCTTCTTTATTTTTTGGCTCCGTCACGGTTTATGCACTAGCCAGCGTCAAGTAACAAGATTTTGCTAAGTAAGTGTCTTGTGATAATTATAATGTTCTAACAAGATGGCGGTTTCCTTGTTGGAACTTTCCATGGACTTTTGGCGGCATCTCAGAATGCATGCTCCGTGGTATTATTTCCCATCCACTTCACTTGTGCATAATAACCGAACTATATTACGTAAAACACCACCAATATTACATAAAATAGAGTTTAATAATACAAGATTATGAATAAAATATAAAAACCACTACATGACAGACTAAGATCCCGCCAAAAACCCCATATAGAGATTTAAAATCCAAATCTATCATTTTGACGTATGATTTCTCAAATATTTTTTTTCATACAAACCTAATAAATAAAGCATTAGTCATTATATGTGTAGCCGTTCTGCAATGATGCGCTTACATATATTCAATATATGATTCATATAAAATTATAAATACTTTATTCTTCATTCTCCACGCGTCGTACCTTTATTAATCTATACATATAATAATCTATATATATATATATAATAAGAACGTAAATCCAACGTGTCTGTACTTTTTTGATTTTTGAGAAAAAAAAATATTGCAGGTGTCTAGGAATAAGTAATAGAACCCATTTCGATCATTTTTAGAAATGTCTGTCTATCTGTCTGTTTGTTTGAACAGGCATTACTGGTAAAGTACTAGGTTTCTAATAGAACACCAGCAAGAAAATAATCAAGTATATTCTGAGGCAACATTAATTTTTATGTTTCATTAAAATCGGTTAACTCTTTAAGTACAAGTTTAAGTTTAATCTAAGATAGGTGAAAAAGTGTATGAAATTTATATGAAAATGTATCATTTGTGAACATAGAACTATGAAAATTGATATTTAGTAATTTTGTTAGAAAGTAAAGAAGATATGTTTCATATTTTTTCAAGTTAATTAAATGTTTTAATAGTCCTTTATACAAACATATAAACGTAGATGAAGTCGCGAGCGGTAGTTAGTGTATATATAATTTTCGCGGGGATATTTATTCTGGTGAACATACCAGTTTCATTATTCGTTATCTGTCGTGTCTCATTACTACAAAGGTTGAGAAACGATGGTTTCTAATGACCGTGAAAAATAGAGCCGTCCATTCATTATTTTTACACCGTCACTTACGCGCCGCGTGACTGTGTTAGCCTCTGGGTTGTCGAAAACCATAAGGGTTTAAGCTCCATACAAACGTATGTAGACTTTACAGTGGACTACACAAGAGACAAATTGGCTCCAATTAAAAAAAAAAAATGATGAGACATTTTGAGATCTGGGTCTTAAAAAACCAGCCGAAAGGTTCACAAAAAAGTTAACAACAAAATTCGGATTACATTTCTAATCGATTATAAAAAGATAAAAACTGAATGTTTTAATTTTTTCTAAAATTATTTATTATTGAAAAAACAGGGATCCACTTTCATTGCATTAATTTGGGACTACTATACTCCTAAAAATCGAATAGGAAATGCATAGTAACTGAGATATTAGCTACCTTTACACGACACGCGCTTTCACGCGCAAATGGAGAGTGTAAGATTGGACACGGGAAAGCGCGCACGTGAATTCACAAGTTACTGTTATTCTTTTTGTCTTTACACGCGCACTCTTTCATGCGTGAACTCTTTTACCTTTAATCTGTCTTTGAAGACTTCTCTGTTGCGTAAAATTTTAATTCAATTATATCTTCTAGGGTATTAATTAAAAAGATATGTTATAAAGTGCATTTTCGATCTACAATAAAAGCTCAACGAAACGAAAGTGTGTAATTGTATATGAATTAATATAGTATTTGTTAAAATAGCATCGTAAATAACCAATTAAAGGGTTTTTCAATAGGGACACTACAAAAGTAGACCGATAGGGCCAGCAAACGACGCCATATTTTTTCCCGCTCTCTTGACATTTCTCTTCAGTAAGGTTTGCCATTTCATCATGGAAAGATATACGATCCAACAACGAGTCGAAATTATTAAAATTTACTACCGAAATTCGGAGTCAGTAGTCAAAACTTTAAGAGCGCTACGTACAATTTATGGTCGTCATAATCGTCCTGCCAGATCAACAATTGAGCGTCTAGTGGAAAAATTTGAATCCACAGGCTCAGTACAAAATGTTCCCGTGCCAGTGAGACAAAGAAGTGCCCGTAGTGTCGAGAATATTGCTGCCGCTAGCGCATCAATTGCGGAAGACCCAAATCAGTCTCTCACACGTCGTTCTCAAGCGTTGGGCACCTCTGTGTCGTCGTTGTGGCGAATTTTGCGAAAAGATCTTGGCCTACATCCTTACAAGATCATATTGACGCAAGAACTGAAGCCGCTTGACCACCAGAAGCGTCGTATGTTCGTGAATTGGGCTGAGCAACAACTTGAAAATGATCCGGATTTTCATCGAAAAATCATCTTCAGCGATGAGGCTCATTTCTGGCTGAATGGCTTCGTCAATAAGCAAAATATGCATTATTGGTCAGGCAGCAATCCACACGTGATTCACGAGGCACCATTACATCCCGAAAAAATCACTGTTTGGTGCGGTTTACATGCTGGTGGTGTCATTGGGCCGTACTTCTTCCGTGATGATCAAGACCGGCACGTTACTGTGAATGGGAATCGCTACCGCTCAATGATAACCGAATATTTTTGGCCCGAATTGGATGATATGGACTTGGACAGTATGTGGTTTCAACAGGACGGCGCCACAAGCCACACAGCGCATGTCACAATCGATTTATTGAAAACCAAGTTTGGTGAACGTGTTATCTCACGAAATGGCCCAGTCAATTGGCCGCCTCGGTCGTGCGATTTGACGCCGTTAGACTATTTCCTGTGGGGCTACGTCAAATCTATGGTTTATGCCAACAAGCCAGCGACGATTGATGAACTTCGTACGAATATCGAACGTGAAATTGCAGCAGTATCGGCCGATTTATGCTTGAAAACCATCGAAAATTGGGTTCAGCGCCTGGACTTCTGCAAGCGTGCCCGTGGTGGCCATGCAAAAGAAATCGAGTTCCATACATAATGGCATCAAATGTACTTTCACAGGAATAAAGAATATCATTGATATCCAAAACCGTTTTTGTTTTATTTAAAAAAACTTTTGTAGCGCTCTTATTGAAAAACCCCATATTTTTTAATAACATGATTTCAAACGATTATTGTGAGTTATCCATTGAAGGTATATATATAACATCGTGGACCTATTTGTAGGCATTTTTTAGAAGTACAATTCTGTCATACATAATTATATGTATCTGAAAGATTATCTGCGTCATCAATGACAACGCCCGAAAACTCCTTCTTACGACTACAATAGAATACGTCAACTTTTCTCTACTTTATATAAATGCAATGTACACTAAAACCTTCATTAAGAAAGTTTCTAAATGATAGTGAAAAATGTATCAAAAACCGTTTTGTAGTTTAGAAGAATCAAGAGAACACAGAAATAGATACAAAAAATTGGTTGTCTGTATAGTCGATTCATGGACGATAACTTTACGTGGTAACGGCATAAGAAAACATTAATTTTATGAATTAAAATGAATTATTACCACTCAATTACCGATGGAGTGCAAGGGAGAGATAGATGCGTCACAACCCCAACGCTTAGAGCTATTGCGCCTCTCTATCGCTTATTCCGCTCTCTCGATTGCACGCTCGGCTCAGGCGGAACGTGACAATGACTCATGCTTTTTCGTACGTGCTGCCGGCATTCATCGATTTATAAGACGTTATCACGTCAAATGCAACGACAGGTATGACAATTCAGGTACGTTTTCAGAAAGTTTTCGGCAATGTTTGTACCGTTATTACTTCAGCCTCTAAGAGACCCAGAGCAGCACCATAGACCTCTTTATTGGTATGGGCATAATCACTACGACAGCTCACAACGTATTGGCGATTTCAAACTTTGAGAAATACACAATTTAGTATTTTCCCACTTACTACATGGTACTAAAAGAACATTTCTCAGGTTCAGGTTTTCTCACGATGTTTTCCTTCACCGTCAGCCGATAGTGTTACCTATTAAAATTAGTAGTTGTACGCGAATTTCGCAAAAAAAAGTATTAAACTTAAATTAAATAAATTACTTAAATACTAAAATTAGGAAAGACAGAACATAGAATTCTCTTAATACGAAGAATTGATCGATAAATCTGATTCTGACGTGCTTAACATAGATTTTTTTTTCATTTTTCAACAGGCACCAACTTAAAGATTATCCGATACCACCCACCATATATGGTATAAGTAGCATGCATTAGGCATTATGGACGGCTAACAAAAGCCGCGCCTACGTAACTTTGCTTAGAAATAATGATGTCACTTCTTGACATAATTATATTGAATCATAGATTAATATAGATATGAACTTATGTATGACGTATTACAAGCAACCTTTGGAGACTTTTAGATAACTAACATTGTAAAATAGTTGATACCCGCTGACTTCATCTTCTCTTTATAGATTTTAGCGTTTGACCAGAATCTCATCTGATTGTTATATGACGATGTGGTCTAAGATGGTAAACCTGATAACCTAAGTACACGTAAGTGCAGCTGCAAGGAAACACCAGCATGTACTTGGTAACAGATTTTCAACTTGAGTGTAGTAGCTAGCCAGGCGGACTAAGAAAAATCCCTACCACCATGCTATGGTTTCATCACGATGTTTTCCTTCATAAAAAGCTGTGACTCTGTCTCAAGGATTCGAACGTATATTGATCGACGTGGTGTCCGAACACGCTATAACTGAGCCAATAATATATTTTATCTACAGAAAATTTCTTTGTCAATAATGTTATCCGTTTACTTCCCTTCTTCGTATGTGCAGCACACCGCTTGCCCCACTTCTCCATGGCAAAAAAACGTCGATCGCTGAACGCGTCGTGATTATCAAAGTCGGAATTCTTAAAACTTTAATAAAGCTATATTAAATAAAGATATTTTAATATTTTCTAGGTAAGAACTAGACTAAAAAAATAATAATCGAAATCTCTATCGAGTATTTCCAAGTGATGCCAGCAGAACAGCAGACATACTTCATTTTATTTATATAGATATGTAGGATGTATGAAATGATTACCTTTGCCTATTCAAATTTGAAAATTATCTATGGTATATCTTTTAATGGTATGGAGTGAATGATGATGTGAACGAGCCAAGACTGTGTAGAAAAAACGACACTAACAACAGAAAAAAGGTGTTTAATACATACATACGTTTTTTTGAATAAAATTTGACTATAGCTAACTTCAGGGTGTCGGTTTTTCGTGACGGTGTGCGCGCGCATCGTAAAAATTTGCTCTCATCATTTTTCCCTAACGCGCCAAAAGAAGTATAACTATACCTATACCGACACCCTGAAGTTAGCTATAGTCAACATTTTATTCAAAAAAACGTATGTATGTATTAAACACCTTTTTTCCGTTGTTAGTGTCGTTTTTTCTACAAACGTAGAATAAGGCGAAAGATACAGTTTTTGAAAAGATTTTTAACTTGTCACGCCAAAGAAGTATAACTTCTAACGCGTGTACATAAGTACACGCTACTTTTTTTTTTTAATATTAATAGCATCAACTGACAGGCGTTTCGTTGTTCAATTGCCATTTTATTTTACTGTAAAGAGAAGAGATGGAGTTTTTGGCGGGATCTTAGTCAGTCATGTAGTGGTTTTTATATTTTATTCATAATCTTGTGTTATTAGACTCTATATTTTGTAATATTGGTGGTGTTTTACGTAATATAGTTCGGTTATTATGCACAAGTGAAGTGGATGGGAAATAATACCACGGAGCATGCATTCTGAGATGCCACCAAAACTCCGTGGAAAGTTCTAACAAGGAAACCACCATCTTGTTAGAACATTATAACTATCGCAAGACATTTACTTGGCAAAATCTTGTTACTTGACACTGGCTAGTGCACAGACCGTGACGGAGCCAAAAAAAAATAAAGAAGAAGAAGAGAAGAGATGGACTTAATTTGTTGTTGGTACGTTAAATTAGTAAAATAAAAAAAATTATCATAATATGACATTTGGAAGCGAAACAGGCCTGGCGGCGGCAGGTCGTGCAAATCGTTCAAGGCTAAACACCATATGGGTACACGATAATATAAATATGAATATAACATTACGTGTGTTGCAGTCAATCATTAATAGTCATCTATTTTATTCTTGTCTTATTAAATTATTCTATTCTCCTTTACAGGAACCTTAAATACTTTCGGTCTATCTTTAACATTTCCCACTTTTGAAAAAGAGCCTCTGTGTTTAGAATCATTGTCCATATGTAGTCCGGTGAAACTGTAGAGGCCTTCCCAGGTCAACAGTGTTGTCAGATGGAAAAAAAAGCAATATCCATTACCATAACTTACTTTTATGTCATTTTATTTGTTTTTTTTTTTTTTCATTATTGTTTTGATATTTCATATTATTGTAATGGTTTATTATATTTGATTTATAAATTTTATGAACGGGAGACATATGCCACTTTACAGATGATTTTGATAACATTATTTGTTCATTAAAAATATATCATTCCAAAACTGATAGACAGACTATTTTATGAAATTATTAATGTTTTAATAAGGTGAAGTAAAAATAACTGCTGCATTGAAAAACGTGTGCGAAGCCACGGACAGACTCTAATATTATGCATATAAAAGAATATTGATGAACTGACTGACATATCAATGCACAGCCTAAACTACTAGGGGCTAGGGTCCGTGATTATTTGTGCACGGGTTACTTTTACACTGTGCGTGAGAAGAAAGAAAGGATTTTTGTCAATTCAATCCCTGTGAGATACTGATAAAGGAGATGAAAATTGTATTTAGAAAATGAGAATGATGTGTCTCATATATATTTTTTTCAAATTAAATATATATCTCGTGTAGTTATTGATTATACAAAATTATAACCTCAAATAAGAAGAAATAAAATATTCTCTATAATATAAAAAGGAATCGCTGAATGTGTTGCTAAGCGCAAATCTTGAGAGCAGCTGAACCGATTTCGGTCATTCTTCTTTTAGAATAATCCTTGAAGTACAAGGATGATTCTTACGGAGAGAAAATAAATTCCTGAAAAGTCTCAAGTCAATACTTTTCTATACTCTTATACAACATGATTCGTAATAATACTTAAAAGTCAATTTGAACTTTAATACCATAGCATTAAGTTTAAGTGTTAGTGGAGAGGTTCCGGAAGGCAAAACAATTGAGTGACGTTAGTATCGTATAAATATTCATGTCAACATTTGTCAATATTTATACGATGGTAACATTTCACATTATATAGCGTCCCGAATAGCAGAATAAGTATTTAAAAGAAAAAAACATGAAAGAATCGACTGTTAGGCGGTACGAAGTTCACCGGGTCAGCTAGTACAATATAGAAATAAGAAGAGGTTCTAGATGAGTTCAAAATCCCAATTTCTAAATTCTTGTACATCAATTTGATAAATGATATTAAACTTAAGTATGAAAATACAAGACTGCTTTAAAAATCGTTTAATGCGCTGGCTTATCACAGTGTGTGATATATGTATGTACATAAAACAAATACAATAAGTACGATTATGCGTTTCACGTTTTAAGTCCTTAACTGATTGTCATGTAATTTTGAAATTCATTCGTACATTAACCATGAAATTTTGCATACACGTTAAGGAGCGTAATGAATTCTACACGCAACCGGATTCTGAGAAAGCATTTATTGCTCCCGGATGAAGTACAAGCGCTCTCGGCCAAAAAAGTCCTACAGCACATAAATGCTATAGGGCTAGGTAAGGCTTAGCTTTGACATTGCGGGCGGTCATAATAGATCATACTGGTCGCAGTGATATAGGTCTAAGGCCTGGATAGCCCCCTTTAGAATAATAATAATAGGGAGCGTCCGTTAATCACGTGAGGCGTTTATGAGAATTTTCTGACCCCTCTTCGCCCTCTGGTGAGATGTCGTGATATTTCTCTCGAACCCCTGCCACACCACTAATCTCCCGTTAGATCTTTCAAAATTTGTATCTTGAGTACAAATGCGTTGGATTTATAAAAAAAAAAACAATTTGTTTTATTTTTTTTACTATTATTATATTTAATTACGATTATTATTTGCATTACATTTCTACATATCAATACTAAATAACTTTATATCTATTCATTAATTTTAATATATAGAAGAATTGTGTAAGATTTGCTTATATTTTAATCTAGATGCATGTTTCACTCTAAATAATGTTTTGGGGCGAAAAAAAAAATTAATATTTTCAAAATCCCCTCTCTCCCCCACGTGAGATTTGGCTTAAACTGGGGATTTGGGGAGGCCCCACCCCCCTAACTCTTTATGAAATTTATGTTCACCCCCTTATATCATAGTTTCAATCTACACTTTCGCTAGCGAAGCCACGAGCAAAGGTTACTTTAAAATAATATTCCAGTTAATTTTCTGTGTTTTAATATGCCCGCGACATGGCCAATGGCCTTAAAGAAACTGGAATGGGTTACTTTCATGAATTTTTGAAGATAAATTTACGGTTTTGTAGCTTATTCATCATGGGTTGTGTCCCGGCTTCACTTTTGTTTACTGTAACCCACGCTGCGACACACGGCACGCCCACATTATAACTTACTTCGCTTTTAGTGTACTCTACCTATATTTCGTATGAAAATTGCTCCGTAAACCCTCATTTCAGACACTTCATTCGTTAACAGCAGAAGATAATTCAATATTTTTGTATAACTATTATTGTTTACGGTCTTTTCACTTCTATTGTATCTATTGCGAAGGAATTTTATTACGAATCTTTTGTTTGGGCACATATTACTAGATGGCGCTGTCATGTAATTTTGGATTCTTTGTTATTTTTCTTGATTAACATTTTGGCGACTAGACGTAAAAGTGTATTTTGGTATTATTTCATTAATATATGTATTGATCTAACAATTTGTTTTTATACTCCACTTTATTTTAAGTAAATGTACTGTTATTTCTATAAAACATTGTTAATTTTAGAACTAGATTAACTTATTTTAGGTTATAAATATAAATGATTAAAAGCTTGCATACAACCTTTTTCTTTTTTTTTCGAACTCTGACATACCCACCCTGTTGGCACTTTGGTCTCTACAGATTCACCGGACTACTTCTTACAACCTACGCAATACCGTTATATACATATAGACATCTATAGCTCGCCGGTATTAGTTCTGACTTGTAACGGTATAGGCGCTCATTTGAAAACTCGAGTGACACCTCATATAATGCACTTTGTGTTATTGCTAACCGCATACAGATTGCGTAGAATTACAGGGGATCCTTAATTAAACATTCTTAATCACTATATCGTAGGGTAAATAAACTTACTGTAGTTTATGTTGCAAAATATTAACATATTTGTACGTATATTATTGCATAAGTTTATAAATTACTAGCCGATACATATAGCTTCATTTGCGTTGCTTTTATTACGTTAACAATATATTTTAAGTACAGAAGAAAAATTATTTCCCGCATCCCGTAAGATTTAGGTAGGGATAGCAACAATAATGCACGAAAAATATTTTTACGTCCTTAAATATATTACGTCGACTTTACTTCACTTTGTATCGATATAATATACAAGTATTAGATACGAAGACGTTTCTGGACGAATTTTCGTAAACAATAGTGAAAGTGGTATTAAAATCCGTTGAATAGTTTAAAAGATATAAGCACACAAACAGATATACGCAGTCAGCCATTTTGTGCTATACTATTGGACACGGTTGGCAACCCTGGATAGGACGCGGTCCTACGGTCCAGCAGTATAAAACTATGTCCGCTTTGATTAGTTTGTATCACCGGTTACGACCTCTTTAATAAATAAAAGGGCACTTTGTTATCATTATTTGCCCTTGCCGATTGTATTATTGTCATTAGCACAGTGGAATATATTATTTGACGGGAAGCGGATATCCGGTTACGTTAACAAAGATCTGTAGTTCGTTTACCATCTGTACTATGATTATTTATGTTTGTACTAAAGAATTTGGACACATTATCATTTGAGAGAATCAGAATTAATCGATAACATGGTTCTGTTGTTAAGATAAACGGGGAAACACGTTATTCAAGGGTTTGATGCCGCGTTATATCAATAAAATCTAGTAGGTTTTTATTACGTTACAGCCATAGATTACCAAATAAGTTTATAAGAAATTAATAACTATTCTACATCCTGTTGACTTTACCATGAAAATTTTCGATTAATTAAAACTTAGGAACTGCCCACGACTCTGTTCGCTTTAATTCTTACATATAAACATTCGGTGTGTGTGTGCTTTCTATCTTCTCTTTCTAAACGAAATGACCGGTTTTGATAAAAAAATAATTGTATAAACAGAGTCACCTGAACGGTTCTTATTCGTAATTGGATCTGGTAGGTGGGTTTGTTGCCAATACCTAGATTTGTTCTTAAACTTTCCCGTCAAATTATTAAATACATTTTTTAGACTTTGAAAAAAAATATATATTCACAAAATTAATCCAGTTTTTTTTTATATCCATGACTTTATTAAGTCATGTATCGTAACAATGTCTACTTACTAGGTTTGATAGTTTAATTATATATAGATATCTGCTGTGTCCAAGGAATACTTAAAAACTACATGAACGCGAGCGAAGCTCATAATTTATTAATTTTATTTTTTCAAAAACAATTGAATACCTGTGACATAATTTATAGATGGACCTATATATTGATCATGAGCGGAAACCGAGCACTCGAGTCTTCTTACTCAATATTAAGCCACGACTACTTCAGTACAACTAACCAGTTTCATTACCACGACACCAAATCAGCGGAACTGTCTAAAATGTACTATAAATAATGTAAACCGTTTTTCACAGAAAAACCGGTTCTTGTAACAAACATCTCGAAATAGCGACACAACCGGCACGCCTGTACCATAGAAACATGATAAAAGCTCATTCATTCAACACAGTCTCAATGCAACGGTCCTCCGTCGCCCTATGGCAACTTTCATACAGGCCCATATGATTAAGATGCATTAGTCTAATAAGAGGCCTTCCATCATAAGTCAAGGCCTTACTGAGAGACCAACACCTGCCGGGTCGGGTAGAAGTATTGCAAAGGCAGCTCCTGCCCACCCGGCTAAAGAGTGCGAGAAGAACACCGAGGGGATTTAGTTTTGTAGGTGGTAGAGCTACGCTGAAGCTATTACTGGTTTCAGCATGAATGGTTCGGCTCGCCCGGGGTAGTACCACCCTCTCACAGAAAACCGACGTGAAGTAACAGTGGTTGCACTGTTGCGTTTCGTTCGGTCAGTGAGAGCGCCGGAGGCCCACATATATTAAAAGGCCGGCAACGCACTTGCGACTCCCCTGGTGTTGCTAGTGTCTATGGGCGGCGGTGATCACTTACCATCAGGTGACCCACCTGTTCGTTTGCCGCCTATAATATAAAAAAAAAAGTTAGTACAAATCTGGCATTCCCACCTATACAGCCCGGCAAGGTGGGGATCTAATAAGACTCCCCCGCGAGAAAAACAATGAAATACAGTCTTATACAACGGTAAAAATCTGTCGCCGATCATTTTTAGATGCTGTCCCCGACAGCAGCACTTGAAACTCATTGGACCGGTTTATTTGTACGCGACGTAGCTCGCGTTAATGTAAAATTTAACCAGTCACTCGGGAACAGCTTGTTTGGATTAAGAGTACCCTATGTCCTGTTTTGTACTCCTGACAATGTATATGCGAAATATTATGACGATGGGTCACGTGTACCACCGGTGGTACACGTTAAACTTGATCTTGAGACCACGTGCACCACTGGTGGTGCACACAGTTAAATTTATTTAATGCGCTTAACACATACATTCTATTGATATACCCGTGGGATATGTCCAATCTACGTTAAAGCGAGCTAAGCCGCGAGTGAAAATTAGTTTATAATATTAGTTGAGATGTATGGTAGTCACGACCCTGTTTGGTACAGATACTCGTTATATTTAGTTAATTTAAAAACTAGATTTTTTAATATAATATGGACGTCATAGACTGTGTTGAAACATTTTTATTCGACACCAATGTATTGGTTTTGTAATTAAATATACCTACTTGGAATAGATACATATAATAGAGTACTTAGACCAATTATTAAAGTTATTTAAGACAGGTTATAAGTCCCTCAGCTGACATTTTAAGACCCAGATCTCAAAATGGCGGATTATGTTTTTATTTTATTTTTTAATTTCTCGACATCGTACATAGTAAATTTCATGGTTTAGTAAAAAAAAGATAGTACAAATGAATATAGACTTCAAGAATACATTTTACATAAGAAATATAATTTTACAATACAGTATATGTTGTTTTTCAAAGTTTTGTAATAAATCAGGTATTTTTTAAGCTTATACTGCCAACGGTCTGTTGACCTGTGCCTCATGAAATCTACATTCGTTTGTATGGAACTTAAACCTTGATGGTTTTGGAAAGCCCAGAGGAAAACAGTGTGGCGCGTATGGGCGGTAGAGGAAAAGTAAATTTATATCATTGTTTACGAATAAAATTTGTAACCATTATGTTGTATATTTATCCTTTTCATTTTTTCATGTTTTTTCTTCTAAATATAAAGTACCTATGTATAGTTTAATAAACAACGCTGAGGAAGTCGCGAGTGTCAGCTAGTTTTACTTAAAAATTATAATTTTGTATTACATCATCTGTTTAATATCCTATATTCTAATGGAATTTTGTAAAATACATTGTACCTTCTTATAACTGATACTGCCAACACTATCAGTTGACCAGTACCTTTAACATTTACAGAAAAAAAAACAATGCTTAAAAATAACGCTAAAATTGAATGAAAAGGAACCCAGGGTTTAATCTTCAATAGGACTGTAGTAGTTAATTTTAATAGCAATATAATACCTCCAACAGTATCACTACATAGTATAAAACGAAGTCGCTTTCTCTGTCCCTATATCCCTATGTATGCTTAAATCTTTAAAACTATGAAACGGATTTTGATGCGGTTTTTTTTAATAGATTGAAGAGGAAGGTTTATATGTATAATAACATAAATTAAATAGTGGAGAAATACTGTTATTTTTGAGGTTACTCCAAATTTAACGCGTGCGGGCCACGGGCAGTAATGAATAAATCAAAATTGCTGGATCGATTTTAATCATTTTTTCAGTGAATGACATAGGCTATATATTTATACCCGTGCGAAGCCGGAGCGGGCCGCTAGTTCTAGATAAAAGAAAACAGAGCCGCGCCGCGACGTACGCACGGGAAGTTAAGTTTCGCTATTACACACGCTTCTATTAGCTACACTTGTGTTAACACATTTTTGTATTATTAGCTCGACTTGTCTATATAACGGAACCTTTTCATTTCCATCCAATTCCAAGCGTAAGAATAATTAAAATATTTCACACGTTTTGAGATTCGATTACAATGTAATATCTTCGCTACATTGACCTAACTAGGATAAACAATGTACTATAGTTAATCGTGTCACTAATTCAACATTTTTAACGTGCGTTCTGTACAAAAATGATTGCAGATAATGTTTCTTTTATTATATTATTATAAATGCAAAAATGGCTTGGGTTTTAATTTCTTAAACTACAATTCTAATTAATTAATTACCAAGTGTTGCCGGTAATTTCGTCCGAGTGGAATATACCAAAAAAAAATTGTACATTGTCAACGTGCTTGTTCTTCGCTCGCAGTACTGGTCACCGTTTCTGTAGTTGATTATATTTGTACGGAACCATATTTCTTTCTGATATATAATTATCCACAGTTACTCCTACTAACTAGTTGTCAGATTCGAAATACACTTCGTGATTGTGAGGTACGCAGGCTTGGTACACACGTATATCTCACGAATCCGTATACGTATGAATAGAGTTAGCTTAGTTTTGCTTAATCAGATTCACGATCCGAGGCAACAGTCCATGCCGAGACGTGCCGTGTGCCCTTGAGCTGGTTGCCATTTAAAATCGGGTGATTGCCTTAAGCGCTCTCCTTAGTAGTCCGATTAAGCTGTAGAGGCCTAGCAGGCCAATAGCGTAGTCAGTTTGGAAAAGAAAACTCCTTCTAACAACGATTATCTGCCAGTGAAAGTACCGTCAAAAATAGGCTCAACCGTTTCTGAGATTAGCCGAAACAAACAGATAGACAGACAAATATTTTTTCTATATTAGTACTGTAAGCAGTCCTTGTTTATGTTTTTGGCCGCTCTGAATATGAAGATCCCAGAACACAAATTTAGATCTAAATACCTTTTATTATATGTACAACATCGAGACAACTTAAATAAATATAAATTTTATATTCCTATAATAATATTTTAACTTTCTTTTGTATTAAAATCGTTGACTGTATTATGCATAAACCCGAACTTAAGGCTACATAATTCAGAGCCGTTAAAAGACTGTCCGTTCGTGTACCTATTTAGTAAAACGCTGTTATTTTATAATATTACAAACATACCCTTCAATTTTATTTATGTATGTAGAAAACATGGAACCCATAAAACGAAAGTAAATAATATTCTATTGAACTGTATAATATATTTACCTATACAATGAATGCAACGTCTCGTTGAGTTATTGCGTAGGTAATAACAGTAATGTTGGACTTTGATAAACTCAAGGTCCAGGGTCAAACGGTTTTGCATCTTTGTTTTTCCAGAAGTTTCTTATTTGATCTACTCCATAATTGTCATATTAATGATATATCAATATAAAAATTAAATTGATGTGTCTGTTTGTAGTATCAAAAATCAGTTTTGTAACAAATGTATATGAAAATATATAAGTATGTAAACGGCCATCTTTCGGAATGAATGATTGAATGAATTGATTATAGAACATTTTGTAGTTTTGTACTGATTGGTAGAATAAGAAGTATGAAGTTTTGTTGGAAATAATACAGTCCGGTGAAACTGTAGAGGTCTTGCCAGGTCATCAGCAGTTGAAAAAAAAATATAAAAAAGAAGTAGAATTTTTGGCCGGATCTTAGTCTTTCATGTAGTGGATTTTATATTTTATTCATAATCTCGCGTTATTTGACTCTATATTTTGTAATATCGGGGGTATTTTACGTTAATGAATTCTGAGATCCCAAAAAAACACCATGAAAATTTCTAACAAGGGGGCCACCATCTTGATATCACAAGACACTTGATCCAAAAATTGCAAACACGATTAGTCATCATTAAAAACTTGGAACATATGTTCATAAGGGGGAAATCAAATAAAGCAGAAGAGACTAATTTAATAAGTGAAAATGGCAGTAATAGTCTTTGAAAAGGACTGTGTTGCCAGTAATGAAAAAATAGTAAGCAAGCGAAGTTAGCCATTTATTTTTCAAATCATATTTACCATTACACGGATATTATTTCACACTCCAGAGCTTTTATTTAAAATGTCACTTTTCGAAACTGCCTATATTAAATTTAAACATAGGATAGCACTTTTACTGAGATTTTCGCGGACTAATACATTTTACGAGAATATTTAACAAATTATTACAAAGCGAGATTACATTCGCCATTACAGGACGATTGGCCGCCTTAGTTTATGTACTTCGGAATTCCTTTAGCTCGCCGGCTCCGTATGACACGATGCGCGGCGGTTGCTACGCCCCTGACGTCACCATGGATGACGTAATATTTCTAGAACTGTCGCGTTACAACTGCCCCGAAATACGCTCAAATATAAATTGCAAACCTGGGACGTTACGTTTTATTATCGCAACAAAAATGTTTTATAAATTCACAATTAGTCTATTCTGACAAACTAATTAGATAATAATTATGTAAGGTTTCGTTGTTATCTGAATTTTCACGCTTGAAGTAAAACGCTCAGGAAACAATGATGATAGTATTTCACATGACCTTACAACGATCAAAGACCTGTCGGTTAAAATGTGATCGTTTATGTTCGCGAATCGATAACCTCAAATATTATAAAACAAAGCGGCTTTTAGTACTAATATAGTTCTTTTTATTTATTTATATATATGTATATTATGTTTATATTTAATTGTATTTCATATATTGTTAACTTTTTATTTATATACACAGCTTTGTATTTTGTTCTAGTATCTCTGCCTTTATGAAACGTTGTTTGTCGGGGGTTTAATGTTTGATAAATTATCTAGTATTGTTTATTTTATTACGATGTACTTTTAGGGGTACATTACCGTTTTAAAAAAAAAGGTGTGTGTGCGATTCACACAAGATAGAAGTGAAACTTGAGTAAATCGACAAAAGAATGAGATGAATATATATAACAAGGGTAGGATAATTACAAAGTTTATTTGTTTAAAAATTAAAGTATTTTGATTAATTTTAAAAGATATTTTTTATTTTATTAAATCTTACTAAAAAGTTGTAATACGCAGCCGCATACAGTGTACAGTAGTATACGTACTTTTCACATAAACTGACACACGTTAAATGCTCAAATACAAGCAAGTATTAAACAGTGTGCAATATACATACACACCGACATTTGCTCTCTCGCTCTGGCTCACTATTTCACTTCAAAAATAGTATGTATTTGTGTCTCTTACCTGTCGTTTTTTCCGTTGCATCCGGTTTGAAATCACAACGATTCTAAAGAAGTTTCACTTCAAAAATCAATGAATATTAGGTATATTAAAATTGGCCTATTTAATGTAGCGTCACTAGGTACGCGGCATGATGAATTTATTTTGTTAATGAATGACCTATTCTTTGATATCATGGCAATAAATGAAACGCGACCCTGTCGTGCCAGGGTACCGTTTGAGACTTATTCCGCGCCCTAAGACAGTATGTGGCAGCCGCGGGAGTGGTGTCAGTTTTTACATCAAGCGTGGTTTGACTGTTAAAACCTGTGCATATCCTATCCCTCCGATAGTCGTACAAATGTGGGTAACTGTTAATATTAATTCTAAAATAGTAATTGTGGGCACAGCATATAGTCTACCATGGTTGAGTGTCGATATTTTTCTGGACGCCCTGACAGAGTCGACCGTGGTATTATCTCAATATGAATACATAGCCCTCTTGGGAGATTTTTATATTAATCTCTTAAATGTAGCTGACTATAGAATAAAGTAATTTAGTGATTTTTTGCATTTTTCTTTTTTTTAATACTTTATAGGTAAACGTTTTGACCACAATCTCATCTGATGATAAATGATGATGTGGTTTAAGATGGTAAGTCACGCTTAACCTAGAGGGAGACTGGCTCTCAAGTGCAGCTGCCGGAACACACCGACAGGTGCTTGGCGACAGATTTTCAACTTGAGGGTGGTAGCTGGCCAGACGGACTTAGAAAAAGCCCTAACACCATGCTATGGTTTCATCACGATGTTATCCTTCACCGAAAGCTCCGACTCAGTTGTTTGGATTCGAACCTACGTCCTTCGACGCTGTGTCCGAACACACTACCAACTGAGCCATCATCACTTCAATATATTCAATATATACTAATCTGACTGTACACATCGCGAAACTTATACACGTACGTAAAATAGAACATAGGAGGCAGTTACATTTAGCCACAGTGTTATTCGGTGTGATACAAACCGGGAAGCCTGAATATCTGTATGAAAAACTAGTTTGGGCGAGACATCAGAATAATTATAGAACTAGAGCTTCTAAATATATTATGTTGTGTACTACTCATTGGCATGCTACCACCTCATTTCGGGGTAGATTTAGGTTCGCTGCTACCCAATGCTTGATCGACCTGCTCCCTCCAATGCGCAATCTTTACGCGTTACTTACCTACATTAAAAATTCATTTAAAAAAAGGTTTTATTAACATCCCAACGTTTTTAGATAGCCACCAATTAAAGATGCAATTTGTGCTTTATACATTTTTATTATGCCTTTAATTGCTACTTATTATTATTACAATATAGCTTTAACTACTCTATTTCCCTATATATATCCACTAGCGGCTCGCTCCGGCATCGCACGGGTATACAATATATAGCTTATGTCATTCACTGAAAAAATGATTAAAATCGATCCAGTAGTTTTGATTTATTCATTACTGCCCGTGGCCAGCACGCGTTAAATTTGGAGTAATCTCAAAAATAACAGTATTTCTCCAGTATTTAATTTATATTATTATACATATAAACCTTCCTCTTCAATCACTCTATGTATTAAAAAAACCGCATCAAAATCCGTTCCGTAGTTTTAAAGATTTAAGCATACGTAGGGATATAGGGACAGAGAAAGCGACTTTGTTCTGTACTATGTAGTGATGTATATTGTACTCTGCTATTTTTACATTACTTATTTTCCCTATATGTAGTGTACGTCACGATTTTAATTAACATTTACTTGTTTACTTACTTACTTACACTGCGTTCCAGCAGCAAATCATCGTTTAGTGTATTTTTGTCACTTTAACATATGCTGAGCTGATTACCCTTTCATGATACCGAGGTGCGCAGATTTTTATCCAGTTTTACATACTTGTATTGTATAATGCTTTATTAATAAACGATGTATGTTCCTTTCTATCCTGCCGACGTGTGGAATTCGGAATCGAATTTACCGTACCATCATTAATCGCTGCCGGCCACACTGAATTACACTTGGAGTGTCTCGTACCAGAAAAAGGCTATATACAAATATTGTTTCACATTGACACCATAACTACATTAAATGAGACAAAAAGTATACACTTTAGAGTGAAAACTTTTTAAGCGCATTAAACAGTGAAAAAAAATGAACCGTCACGCCCGTGTCGGTAACGCACTAAACCATCTACACTTGGCTCCAGCCGGCATCAGCCACGTTTACTGTTTGGTAAAGAGTGCATCGTTTCAATAATTACCATTCTATTATTATGCACTATAATAATAATATAACGTTATGTATGTTTTGTACATAATCATTGTAGTGTTTCCAGTATATAATATCGTACATTTACAGTTAGTGCTTAATACTTTATTTAAAAATTGTCATCTCTATCGTGTGGTCATAAGTCCACACTCACTTTGTTATTTTATTGCTCTGTTACACATATAACGACTTACAACAACTTTCAGGTATAACGGCGACATTGTAGTAATTCTCTTAACGGTTGTTATAACCTTATAACCAAAATCAATTGTATTAACAGGAGGCACATATTTTGAATCGACGTATAACACCCTACAATACGCCTGTATTAGAGAAATAATATAATGTCAGCTAAAAAAACGTTTGTTGGAACACCTTAACACAAAAAATATACAGTTATAAACATTTCTTGAAACTTTGAAAGTAATTTTTTTTTTATATCGAGCGAATATTTGCAATGAGAGTTTTGATTAATTTAATACAAAATAATGTCAGAGACATCGTTGATAAAAACGTTTTAGATTGTAGAATAAAGATCAAATCTAGTAACGACTGTACACAGCTTTTTTAAAATAGAAGTGCAATGTTACATTTTTCATACACTTTCACACAGCATAGGTATTTTTTAATTCAATACCCAAGGATTTATAACTATTGACCTTAGTCTGGTTTATATCTTTTACGCATAGTCGTTGATTGCGTTTCACATCGTAAACCGTACTGATATTGTTTGCTTACAAATATTTACATAAAAGTCAAGAAAGAAGGTCAAAGAAAAAAAAAACGCCTATAATAATGAAGTTCATTACATGCATTACCATAGAACACTACTATATCTCTAAGAATATAATGTTAAGTAATATATTAATCTATAATATTATAATTAGGTTTATTTTGTAATGTGCAAGGAGTCTGTCAAAAAATAAGTATAAAATTATTTGGTCTAAATTACTTACCGACATCGTGCCCTATATTTTTCAAAAATATGTCTCAATTTTTTAAAATCACAAACACCAGATGTGTAAATATTTTTTCAGCAAAAATATTTTAATATTCACAGAATATTTTTCTTGATGATTTCAAGGAACAACTGTTCAAATATATGATTCGAGTACTGATATTTATGATTCGAGTGTCACTGCCATTTTTGTAAAAAAAAAACTTAAATCACAGAATTCGGACAGCAATTTTAATCTATATGCCGATTTCACACGAAGCGCGTTCGAATGGCGCGTTCGAATTTCAAATGAAGTGACTCGGAGGCAAGGCTCTCGACAACGCGTATTGTGGTAATGTGTGTGGTTTGTGACGTAGCGTCGTTGTTGAAACCGGTTTACGTTCTTTTCATATGAAATATCACGCAGCGCTTTAAATTGTAGAAAGCGCTTTTCAGATACAAATGGTTAAAAAGCATATCTTCATTCCGTTTTACTTGTTGATTCTAACGTCGACTCGTTTGAATGGCCTCAACATAACTGGCCCTTTTATTTGATTTTTTCGTTTTGCGTTTGTAGAGTGTTTGAAAACCAATACATAACGGTTTTATTATTATCTGCTTATACGTGTATCTATAACCGTATATAAGCTCTACATTTGAAATTAAAATAAGTAACCACTTTTATTAATGCAATTTCTATACAATACAGCATTTTTTTAAGGCATGCTTAGATTAAATGTTTGTGTTTACCGATGAGTGTGAGGAAAAATTTAAACGAAGTTAAATAAATGGAGAAAAATACAGAGACTTCAATTTTTATATATAGAGTAATGTATAAAATTTATTCAATAAAAATATCACGAACCTATACATTACTTTAAACATGAATAATACTTCATAATAATACTTTAATTTAATATCTCAGCATTATTAAAAACTAATAGCTACTAGCGACTTCGTAAGTTTTCATTAAAACATACAAACTAACTCGTTCCGTCATGTGTGCAAACGATACGTTTTAAAAAGATACGACACATATACAGAATTATGCAACTATATTCTTCCCTCTGTTTTTAATCTTCCTACTCTGTGGCCTATTTGATTTGCTTCGACGACCACAGAGGTTGAATTTTTAGCGGGATCTTAATCTGTTATGTATTGACTTTTATTGGAGTTTTTGGCGTGACGTTGGAATGTCATGTAGTGCATTTCGTATTTTATTCATAATCTTGTGTTATTTAGCTCTTTTATTTTGTAATATTGGTGGTGTTTTACGTAATATAATTTGGTTATTGTGCACAAGTAAAGTACATGGGAAATAATGTCAAAATAGATTCTGACTTTCCACAAAAACTCCTTGGAAAGTTCTAACAAAACGGCCACCATCTTGTTAGTTCATTGAATAGATCGTAATAAACTTGTAATATCATTACCTACTTGATCAATAGCAGTAATAATCTAGCAGAAGATTGGTTGCCAAATTTATAAAATTGATTTATGCCATTCAATATTGTGTAATATTTATGGCACCTTGAGTAATATAGCTTAGTTATTGTGCACAAATAATGAAGTCGATGGGAAATAATAACACGGCGTGTTGTGAGATGTCACAAAAAATCTCTGGAAAGTTCTAACGTGTGCGCCACCATTTTGTTGGAATGCTGAAGTCTTCACAAGATACAATCGAATAATTGCCCGATTGATAATACCAGTAGTGATCCTGAATTAAGAGAATTTAATCAATCAACTAGTCAACTAAGCAGAATAAAAAGAAAAGAATGAAATTGCATATTTCTTATAATTGATATTAGAAAATATGAGAACAGGTTATTAAAACTCAATGGAAATAATACAATTCCATTAAAAACACTGCCCAAATCTTACTTATTGCAATGTAAATTATAGATGTTGTTTATTTATATAATAAGCATATTGAGGAAAACCGATAAGTAAAGTGTGATTTTAAACACCTACGTCAATATACCAGTCGTAACTTATTCTTGAGATAAACGCTAATGACAAATGTAAACAAAACAAGCGTAGCTTAAGTAAAGAATTCCAGAGACGGCCCCGCGTTTGAATCATAATTCATAATTGTTTCACTAAATACTTTCTTGTTGTGATGCAAAGATATGAAAGAAAATATCCCATATTAAATAACTATTCTAAATATTTTAAACATAAACCTTTTACGATGTATACCTACTTGGTTTTCGAATAAATGTCACTATTAGCTTTTTTCTTGTCTCGTCACATGGGTGAGACGGATGCTACTTTTTTTACTTTTTGTTATGTAACTAGCAGGCTCGGTGGAAGTTTTCCTGTCATGATAATAAAAAATATATACTTACATGTAGGAAATGGTTAACGTAACTAATGTATTCGATTTCATAACAATTAATACTGTATCCGTCTAAATAGCCTACCAATTACCTCATTGTATGTGACCATGTTTTTAGAAGATAGATGGGTATAGTAAGCTATCCTTAAAATATAGGTAAATGTCATTGCAGCCTTTTTTGTAGATCTATAAAAGAGGAATATCTTACTATGCATTGTTTTGTTCTATATGAAAAGAATTAGGCAGCGTTTTCGATGAAAACTCCCATGCGGCTTGATTTTTCCAACAATTATCGTTATATTTCAACAAATTTACACAAAACCTTGACAAATTATATACCTTCCTCATGTGTTACTCTATCTACTGGTGAAGACCGCATTACAATCCGTTCAGTAGTTTTCGAGTTTATCGTCAACATACAGACAGATGCGGTGGACGACTTTGTTTTATAATATACCAGCTGACCCGGCGAACTTCGTAACGCCTAAAAGTCGATTTTTTATATTTATTCTGCTATTCGGGACCATCGTATAAATATTGACATTCATATTTATACGTTACTAACGTCACTCAATTGTTTTGCCTTCCCGGAACCCCTTCACTAACACATAAACTTTATAGTATGGTATTAAAGTTCAAATTGACTTTTAAGTATTATTACGAATCATTTGTATTGGAGTATAGAAAAGTGTCGTTTTAAGACTTTTCCAGGTATTTTTTTTAACTTTTCTCTCCGTAAGATCCATCCTCGTACTTCAAGGAATATTCTAAAAAAAGAATTAGCAAAATCGGTTCAGCTATTCTCGAGATTTGCGCTTAGCGCCACATTCAGTGATTCATTTTTATATTATAGACTAGCAGGCCCGGCGGACGTTGTCCTACCCTGATATTAAAAAATATATACTTATGTGCATGAAATTGACTTTTTCCGATTCTTTCAACAATTATTAACCAATTTACAAAAAAAAAATCCTTGACAAATTATATACCTAAAGTTTTCCCGTGAATTGCTCTATCTATCGATGAAGACCGCATTACAATACGTTTAGTAGTTTTTGAGTTTATCGCGAACATCCAGACAAATAGACAGACAGACGTGGCGGACGACTTTGTTTTATAATATATAGTGATGTTACCTAACATTGCTAATCGACGGCTAAGACCCTGAAAACTGTCACCGATCCCATTATTTTAGAGTTTTTTTTTAATATGGTGAATTATAAAATTCAATTTCGCTAACTTATTCGTTATAATAATATCATTCTTGTATAATTTTCACCCAATTCCGCTCGTTATTTCTTTCATGTAAGATAAACGTTATTTGAGATATGCCTTAATCGTAGTTTTGCTCTGTAACTATGATGGAATATTTTAATTTTACTGAGGTAGAATTTCTACAATAAATCTTTAAACTCCTTGAGAGACAACACAATGCATAAACTAGTGGGATTAGAAGTATAAAATGCTGTACGCAAATGGTTATATAACGTAGGTGAATTCTTCTTAAACTTTATCTCCTTACCCCTAAAGATAAGCTAGATATGGTATTACAAATGAGATGTACATAGGCAATATGAAAAGTCATCGAGCTCTCGTCAAAAACGTTTCTCTGTTTGGTTTTCTTATAGGTAGTATGTTTTTGAAATGTAGAGTTTTTCAGCTGCGTTATGATTTAAAACCTATAGGATTTAATATGTGAGGGAATGAGATAAAATACATTATACAGTGTTTCTCATATTCGTGTTGTGTTAATTGTGCATTGCAATATGAACCGAGCGTTGTACACGTGTGTGTCGTTTGTGTGTGTGTCTGAGCATTACAAAGCCTTGGACAAAAGCTTCATAACCAGCACGGTGTATTATTCTCGTATACCGTTTATATGGATATATATATATTTTAAGTTTTAGTTCTACCGCGTATGAACCGCACACGTGTTTTTTTTTCTTCTTCTTCTTACTTCCCAAACGGTTTCCGGCAGTTGCGGATTTAATATTTTTAGAAATTTGGCCTTGAACTCTGTAACTAATTGTTTAGAAATTAGCATAGCAAAAGTAATGTTTAAGTGTAACAATTAATAACGATGGAATGTCATAAACCCTCGAAAAAGCTGATTGATTGATCGATGAGCTTCAATTTTTGGTGATGGAAACCTGTGAAGCCGAAGTATCCTAATAGAACACTATCGTTCACGAGTTAAAAAATTTACTCCAAAGAGCGTTTACTGAGTCCTTTTAACTGCATTATAGAATTAGATCTTAGCGAGTTATTATCCCAGTTCACATGGTCACTTATACGTCAAGTGGGACTTATTTATATTTATAAATTTCGCCTATGTAAATATAAGTTTGGAACACAATAAGTTAGGCATACTTATTTCACAGACATCGCTGCTCGTGGGAATATTTAAGTGAATATAAATACTACAGTCAGTCATATTAATTAAAATTATAACGCAGCGCTGTAAGCGCTTAATTATTAAACAGGTTTGGAGGTGTGTGCAGGGGCTCGACGCGATCAGACGTGACGTCACTCGCCCGTATCACCATGGTAAATTGAGCCACGCTCTCTCACACGTTACACGTAGTCTCAGGGGAACAACGGAATGCAAGAGTTTCTAGAGTTCACGCTACACTGGACAGTTAACGTGGCGTGATCTAGTACCATTTTTAAATCGATTGAATATTTAACATATATTTTTCACATTAAGCCAAATCAAAATTTATCCTTTTACATTTATACAGCAAGCCGCATACATACACCTTATCTCCAGATTACCAACTAGTATATAAATGTGGTATCTATACATATAAATAAAATTGGAACACTCCAATTTTATTTATATGTATAGATACCACATTACACATTGATTGATATTACAAACATACACATGTTTGTAATATCAAAGTAATTATTTTTTACTGATTCGATATGAACGTGTACACGATACTGATAACAAAAAAGAACGATTTTGACAGAAATTTCACTGACGGATAGTTAAAATTACAGCGGGGGACATAGGCTACTTTATTTTAGACTAGCTGTCATCCGTGGCTTCGTCTGTAGTACTATCTCCAAAACGATTGGACCTATTTTCATGGGACTTTTACTGACAGATAGCTAACATTATAAAAAGTAATTAAAGCTTTTTTACTTTGGACTAGCTTTTACCCATGGCTTTGTTTACAGTACTATGTCCAAAACGTTTGATCCATTTTTCACGGAAGTTTCACTAACAGATAGCTGATCTTATAAGAAGTAATTTACAGATATAAAAAAACGCATGCGGAGCTGCGGGCAACAGCTAGTTTTACATAATTGCGTAAGGTCAACAGTTTATAAAAGGTGGCTTGTAGATAAACTTTAATATTATGAACCTTATTTCACCGTTTTTCTCTGAATGAACATATTTATCTATTCTGCATTACAAAATTTTATAAATATATATATATTATTTTTATACATGTCGAGGCCCCTATAGGTCGGTGGCTCCGTACATAGATACGGCTGTAGCTACACCCATAAAGTCGCAATGGATGACATCATATATTTTTAGAACTGGCGCATTATAACAGAACCCGAGGTACTTTATTTACCTCAGATAGATTCGCGTGGGTCACTAAATAAAGCTGGAAATGACAAACACTAACATTTTGCTATCACCGACACTTTTAACTTGTAACATAATAAATCATAGTTGAGTCTCAGGTAAACAAAATATACAACATCCTGACAATAGTCCATCCTAAAAACAAAGATGATTAAAATGCAATAAATGCTAACATGGCCAATCATCAATCCAAGTATCGAATAGTATGTATAGAAAAAATACCAAACATAATAAGGAAAGCAGTAACGGCAAATAGCGAAATCTTGGAAAAAGGAAAGGAAATAAACGTATTTGCAATCCATGAACGGTGGTTATTTAAGAAGTTCGTTTAATGCATTTACCTTGGGACACCAAGTTTTATGAGATTTTGTTTAAATCTAAATTTAAGTAAATAAATATAGTATGTATCATTTAGTATCAATACTCACACAATATGCTTTATACTACGAAACATGTGTTCTTATCAATAATATAGTTTTTTTTTGTGATATTTCCTTGCCAGTATTATTGCGTTCTAATTTTATTTATTTTCTAGTTTGTCACGGCCAAAGAAATCATTGACGAGAGTACTTACTAAATATTTAAAAGTTATTCTTACTGCAATACTCATTAATATGCTTTATATTTGAGCATAAAGCTCAGGTTTAAGCTACATATTAACAATGAAAATGCTAACTGACTAACGTGTATTTGACATGGAACAAGACTTATAACATACACATCGTTTAAGATATTCAAAAATGAAGAAGGTATTCGAAAAACTCGAATAGTAAAATGGAGCGAATATTGGAGGCCATAATAACAGATTCACAATTACCTAGCACCAAAGAATAAGTTGTTTGTGTCAAAACTCTTACGTAGTTTCTATGCCTTTGCTAAACTGCAAATATGAAAGCCAGAGTTACCCATCCCCAAAATATTTACTTTTATGACACTGGGGGTGACTGACGTCTAGAAATGTATAGTTTTATCTTTTAAATAAATGACTCCTAAAACTATACTCGTATATTAAAAAAAAACTCTTATTACTTGTTCAATTTCTAAATATACAATTTTAAATATATTTTACATAGAATTTGTTCATTAAAATGATCCCACAAATATTGCCTGGATTAGATTATGTCAGGGTATATACTTGTAAATACAAAATCTCTAGATATACCCCTAAACATATTAAGCCCCTAATAAAATCCCGTCACGCTTATTTAACTATTGAAAAAAAGTTGGAAACCCTCATGAAAGTGGCAAAAATGAATCTAAATAGTTTTTGGACACTTATGATGATGTCCTCCTTGACGTATGCGTCAACGGCGAACCTTGTTAGTTTCGGGAAAGGTTGTCATCTCCATTATCTGTCGTTGAGTTTTTGGCGGGATCTTAGTCTGTCATGTAGTGGTTTGTATATTTTATTCATAATCTTGTGCTATTAGACTCTATATTTTGTAATATTGGTGGTGTTTTACGTAATATAGTTCGGTTATTATGCACAAGTGACGTGGATGGAAAATAATACCACGGAGCATGCATTTTGAGATGCCACCAAAACTCTATGGAAAGTTCTAACAAGGAAACTACCATCTTGTTAGAACATTATAATTATCACAAGACACTACTTGCAAAATCTTGTTACTTGACGCTGGCTAGTGCATAAACCGTGACGGAGCCAAAAAATAAAGAAGAAGAATCATCTGTCGTCTTCGTATAAGTCATGCTTGTACACCAATGCATTTATCTAAATCAAGCATGAGGAATAATTCTCTCTATGAATGCGGCCTAGAGTACCGTCCTTTACATGTTCGAGAAACAGATTCTCTCCTTATGATGTCTTCCCTTCTTATATTCCCCGTCCTGCTAACCTCATGTGTCTCTTAGTTTTAGTGAATAATAACCCTTTATTTGTACATGCCTTGTCCTTATTTATTAAAATTAACAAAATCAAACTTTAATTCAGATTTTATATGTCTTAATTGATATGTATCTAACTTTGTGTAGTGTACTGATGTAAAAAGTATATTATTATTTTTAAATATTCGCTTATGATTCGAGATCTTCTGGAAGTCGGCTATCAACAGTCTTGTCACGTGTATTCGTTAGTTTGAATTATTTTAATAAAGTTTCCTGCATTCATGAATATTATATTATTTTAAATATTGTACCAAAGGCTGGTACACATCACTTTGGCTGTATTTATATTTGTTTGAAAGATACAATAACTCGGTCTGAATAAAAATTATATTAATTAATTATTTTCTTTTCGCGAATTATATTTTTTAATCGCTCTGCTTAGTTTATGACACTATCTGCCACAGACAGCGCACACTCTATATCTACATGACATTGGCAGAATTGTGTATTACGTACACACGGCGCCATAAATTGAAGAAGAAGAAGAAGAAGAGAACAAATGTGATTCGCCAAAATAAATTTTGTTCTACAGGTAAGGTTATAAGGTGCACAGTGTAACTAACCCAAAGAATTCAAGGTGTAAACATATTGAAGTCTTGGGTCGGTTCTTTGCGACGAGACCTTTTGCATCGAAGTCGTGTAGTTGATGGACCTCAAATGTTTCTACTGCCTTTCGATGCGCCGTCCTGACCTCTGTTGCGCAAGCTCTTCCCACTTCTGTTTAGATATGTTACATGCGATGAGATGCGAAGGTACTGGCCCCCAGGCTTGCGTTTTCCATATTTCAGCTGTGAATAAAACACAGACCTGTCGGATCTTTTATTTAAAATAAATAACAGTAATTAAATGTGATCAAATCGTCATTTTTTGAATAATGAATTATAACAAAAGAAACCATGACAACGGTACATCATATTATGTTTTTTATATAACACCAGAACGCTTTTAACGAAAACGTTCCAATACCGTACAAGACTTAGACAACCTAGAGTCACTGATGCGTACAATGTGGCCGCACCATCCCAGTTGGCGTGCAATAAGTATCAATTCTATGTTACTGAGCCTGGTTCACCGAAGAATATTTGAGTTGAGAATATGGTCCTCACATTTCATAATGAAAGACAAGAAGTTTCCTTAAAGACACCATGTCCCAGTGGCTTAGAGCAATATGAGAAATACAAATGCTTTATACAGAGTGATTTTAGTGTGTAGTTTCAGATTATGAGAATCCTAAGCTCTACTTCTTAGTTTTGCGAAGGACCAGGCAGCTTTCGAAATTCTCTAGGAAATTTCAGTCTCCAGACGGTTATCGCAACGAATGTAATTGACCAGATATCGAGAATCGAGAATCTTACCTTGCAGAATTATCGACACTTATACCGTGACATTAGTACGTTGCACCCATGCCAAGCCAGGACATGTCGCTAGCGTATTATAATATGCAACATTGATTATTTTATTTAATTATATATGATATTAATATTCGTAACTGCGTTTATGACGTAATAACCACTTATCCGATTTTTGTGATAATTTCCTAATTCATAGGTTTATTCTTCGAACAAGTTTTAGTAAAAATTTTGGTACGTTAAACAATATGAGGAATAGTTAGTGATTAATAATGATACCAGATTGAATTAATGTCCCACTGTTGGATCAGAAGCCTCTTTCCCAGGCACGGTAAGGGCATAATCACCACGCCATTACTCATTGATCATTTTAAATCGAAAAAAATCCACAGTTCTACATTTTTCCCACATACAGTGATTCTAAAAGAACATTATCGGGTTCACGTTTCCACGTTATGTTTTCCTTCCTTCAGTCAATAGTTTTACCAATTTAAATTGGTAAATGTACGCGACTTCTACAATATTTCTTATCCCATAAAGAATATTTCAACCTACACCGACAACTTTTGTTAATTGACCAACTATTTTTAATTAGTGATCACAATAAAAATTGCCAACGTATCGTAAAAACACAGTGCTTTTATGATAGTTAAATTGAATAAAAATAACTTCAATAACTCACATTGTAGTGTATATGTAGACCCTAACTTTAATATTTAAGTCACAATTTCAGTTTTTTATTTTATATCATACTTCCTTATATTTTCAGGAATGCTTTGAAATTTGCAAAAAATAATTTACTCAATTCTGTTATTTGGCTTTGAAAGATGTGGCAGCGATGAAACAGTATATTATAATTACCGTCGTTGATTATTTTTTTTTCGTTGATAAGCTAAATATAATTGCACATAATACATTATACGTATAACACGGAAACAACTTAAGGATAAAGAAATGCCAATTGAGAAGGACCGTGTAAATTAGCATTAATTTTATTATACGTAAGCGGAGTCACAGGCCAAAAAAGAGTCATATAAAATGTTGTTATTACAACATGCATATCTTGTTAAAACGAAATATCTAAGTCGATATGATTCAGTCCAAAGAATAACGGTAACTGTTGTGTGTCACTGCATACCTGAGTGTAAGTTACCAAACGATTCTCTATATTGCTTATATGATTCTGATTGGCAGTTGACGAATGGACTATTTTTTAATTATGAAACAGGCTGATTATTATATGTTGTTGTTAATATCTCTATAAATAATATTATCATATAGGTATATATATATTAATATATATATATATATATATATATATATACATAACCTACAGAAGTACACATTGATGAAAAAATAATTTTTATTAATCAATTCATATACATTTAATACTGCTGAAAATGCTTACATAATGTTGTGTTATTTAAATCTGAATAATAAAGAACTTGGCAAAAACTTTATATATCAATGTAATATATTTTATCAGAAACAAATAAAAATTATTGTCTGTCTCCTGATATTGAATGATATTACTTTCACGACAATACCTGTACGACTTGTGGTCTGTGCTCGACAATGGCAGTAATAATCGAGGAGATTGCTTGCCAAAACTAATTTAAAAAAAAGTTACGTCAAAAACCGATATCTTTTCAATCAGCTGTCATTAATGTCATTATTGTAAATATTTACCTCCGCTAGGAGTAACATTATTCTGTGATATTTACGTACGAGACGTCAATAAATAACTACAATGAAATAAATATGAATAATCTAGAGAATATATGCATATCTTGTTTGTCTAAAGATCGAAGATTAATTTCTTTGTCTAAACTTAAGAATATTATTGGAGAATTGCATCTATGGGAGGTTAGTTCAGCTAAATAATTTATCATTTTCATTATTTAGGGTTATACCAATGTTTATTTATTTATAACTAACTGTCAAAATACTTCTTTATTATTAAAATTGTAACTAAGAATACAAATCTTCACACTATTTTTGTGATGTAATTGTTGTGGTACGAGACGACAATTTTATCCGATAGAATCGTGATAACTATACACCGGTGTCACGGTTACGCGTATTGTTATTGGAACAGTACCTAATCAAGCGGTGTCGTAGGATCTTTACACAACTCGGTCACTATCATCCCTTCACTGTGACCTTCTTTAGTTTGTCACAGTCTGGGATCAACCAGTATAAGAAAACAGTAAAGTAGCTTGCAAGCTGATATAACTGTAAGAATTCAAAATTCATGTTGCATTCTTTGCGTTCCATCATGTTGTAATTTTGTATTATCAAAGACAATTATCTGTATCAGCTTTTATGATATTAACAAAGACTATTTTTTAATTTATCAAGATGCATACTAGAAGAAGAATCTGACAATACTATCACAATTGTATATGGCCTTAGTACACTATAGATGGGGGTGTTTGTAATATGAAAATATCAGTATGTTCCAACAGCAGTACTAGAGAACCAGTTCTCGTTCTTTAAACTCATATCAAATATTATGATAATGAAACATTGATATTTGGTAGAATTCATAATACATTTATTCATTAATTAGGTTCACTGATCTAAAGATTGCATAGATAAGGACATGAGAAATCAGATACATGAAGAGTGGATGAAATGGTGAAAGGTGTCTGGGGTACTTTGTGATCCATGAATGCCCTTGGACCTCAACATGAATGTGTATATAATTATTGCAAGACCAGTATTTCTGTATAGGTTCGAGTGCTGGGCTATGAAAGAGAAGGATGAGCGAAGATTACATGTGGCAGAGAATGATAAGATGAATGTTTGGTGTCACTAGAATGGATAAGATTAGAAATGAGTACATGAGTGGAAGTTTAAAAATAACACCAGTGACAGAGAAGTTGAGGAGTAATAGGTTGGCATGGTAGGGTATGGTCATGGGGAGGAATGGAAGTCATGTAACTAGAAAAGTTTTAAGTATGATGAAGGTGAATGGTTATAGGAGTAGAGAAAGACTGAAATAGGTATGGATTGATTGCGTGAAAAATGATATGTGTTTAAAAAGTGTGAATACTGAGATGACATTGGACAGGGGTGATTGGATAATGAAAACAAGTTCTGCCGACCCTACTTAGGTGGGATAAGGGTAAGATGAAGATTATGATTGATTTGTGTACAATATATTATTACAGCTGAAGCAGTCAGAGGGTGATTTATGTTGGGAATGCAGTAGTATTATTGTAAAATTTTACAAATTCAAAATACAATGCAAACAAGTTCAGGTGTTGCTGAGTGAGAATTTACAGGTAAGTGTAAAATTTTAAATTATTCTTAGACAGTTATAAGTTTCAGTGTGTAGTGAAATTTAGCTTTAGTATTCAGTGCTTTTCTTTTTCAAACTGACCTACACTGTTGGCTTCATAAGGCCTCTACAGTTCCACCGGATTATGGTATTCAGTGCTAAAAGTTACTGGCAGGTAACTAATGTAAACAAAACACACACACACACACACACTTTGAACAACTGAGAGATATGAATGTAAATTGTTACAAAATAGTTTTTTGTGAAACTTTATTTTCAATTAAATTTTATAATTGGCTACTAACACTTTCATACGGTAACACTGAAAATCTATTATCTATAGTTTCATAAGAACTTTGTTGTTAACAAATATTTTTTCTTGTACATATAATAATAAGAACTTAGCTTAATTGTAGAGAATGAGAATCTGGAGATCTGTAGTTCAGGTATTTGTACCTTTTTCAAACTCCAGACCTCCCATTAATTTTTACTTTACTGTTCTATAAATGTAAATGTCTTCATTGATCAAATAAATAAATCGAAATATATATGGAATGTATGAATTTCCATTCTGTATGCTATTATACCTCCACAAAACAAAATCTGTATTACAAAAAAAATATTTTTTTATACTTTATTTGCGTATGAATATTATTTTCTCCTAAAGGAATCTTGGTCTCAGATTTCAATTCTTATGTTAACATTTACTACTCCTGTTAATGATTAATTATAAAACTTGTCCTGATCCCCGTTATATCTTGATATATTTATGGGAATATCTTTCTTAATCTAAGCTACTATAATCTTTAAGTATCACAGTTGTTAGCAAATAAGTTAGTTTTATATGTGATAAATATTATGTAAAAAATCATCTTTTTGTACTTTACAGGCTAATAATCAAAAAAGTCTATCAACATTAGTATCAACAACAAAAAATTCTTATGATAACATATTCATATACACATTTGACCCTCTGACAGAAGAATATGTAGAATTAAAAACAGAATCAAACCTATTAAGGAAGAAACCAAAGAGAGTGTTGAGAGAAAAGCTAATCACTATGAGGACAATGACACAGATCAGGAATTTATAGAAATAGACCATCATTCTGATAATGATTCCAAAGATAATATTGATATTTACGTTGAAAATATAAAATCGAATAATTACAAAGAGAAATTAAAGAGAGTAAAACAAAAACTTGATAAGAAAATAGAGAAAGAATTCAAAGAGAAGTTCGAAGAAATTGTATTCACTGAAGTAGAAATGATAAGGAGTAGAGAAGAGAAGAGGAATCAGCCGAATTTTAAGAAAATACCGTACAAGTGTGACACATGTGTGTTGGGTTTTATGAGAAAGCAAACGTATGATTTGCATGTAGAGAAAAAACACCATAAGGTAGGAATTATACACTTGACTAGACTGCAGTGTATCTATATATTCATGCATAGAACTAATTAGAATGATTTAGCTTTAATTGTGATTAGATGGTAAAGTGACTAAATTTCTGAATATCGAATGCGGGACATTCTATTCTATTCATAGATACGGAAGGGTTTGAATGCAAAGCATGATGTCCATACAGAAATATGGACTTTACATTAAAAAAAAAACGCAAGTGATTGAAGTTATTTACGTACCAGCGTTGTGTAGCATAAAAGCGACATTTTTAACTAGTTTAACTAGTTATATTGTCATAGAAGTTTTTGCAACTGTACATATTAAATTTCACCATAAGCATAGTACAATGAGTCGTAACTTTCAGTTAGGTTTTATCAGACATTCATATAGTAATTAATGAAATTACATATTTGACTTTTGACTAAAAGTATACTAATAACTGTAAGAGTTAAAAAATATGAATATGGGCTGTCATGTCTTACTGCAACAAAAAACAGTTGTGAAAGAACAAAAACTTGTACCACACGTTTTTATTTTTTTTACTACTAATGAGTGATTTAAAACGGCCTTTTTGCTAATATATGTCAACCACACCCTTCGAGCGTATTACTTTACATCAGAAATAAGTGTCATCATAGTTCATCCTTGTACAACATATTATCATTCAAGTTGCCTTTCAGAGTATTGGCAACCATTTGTGCCCAGTCTGCGACGTAAGGTTCCCAAACGTGAAAGCAGTCGAACGCCACAAGAGGAGACATTACGTATGTTATAGATGTCGCCTGTGTAGATACGATACCGGCGAGCTATGGTCCGCTGTCAACCACTGTCGTGTGAAACACCGTGATGATACCGCGGATAAGATACACTGTGCCCAATGTCGCGCTATTGTTAAGTGAGTGTACAATGAAAATTTTATGAAGTTAAAACCTTATTTAGCCCCTTTATGATTTCAAACTTCGATGAAAAAGCGTCATTAAAATGAATAAATCTACAAGATGTAACGTGCGAGAGAATGGGATAGAATACATTATACAGTGTTTCTTAATTATTATACCAGTGGGAAGTAGGGCGAATAGCTAGTAATTAATACAATTTAACATACCTATAATATAATGTAGCTTACTACTATTGAAAGAATTTTGAAAACCTATTTAATATTTCCGGATATTATATCCTACACGCATACCTTCTTTATAATAATGAAAAAACGTAAAACGTACGTACGAAACGTACATCGGGAAAAAACGTACAGTAGACAAATAAATATAGTTCTTTTTGTAAACTTAAACTTTTTTTGATACATGACATGAAATTAAGACATGTCTGTGCTACTTGTTTTTTTAAGAACTCCGGAAGACTTAGCGGAACACATGAGAACGGAACACACCCTATATTGCAACGAGTGTGGAGAGAAATTCAAAGGGAAACACACACTGAGGACTCATAAAATGTAATATATATTTTTTAATTCTTTAATCATTTAATAGCATATGGAGTTAACCCATTGCCAAAATCTGAGGAATCATCCCTTTCAAACTTTCCCCCTTACGGGGTGAATTTTTTAGAAGCCCTTTTACCCTTTCGCAAAATGTCAAGATTCATCCTGTCTAACCCATTTAACCCTCCTCCTACTTAAAGGAATGAAGTTCAAAACTCATTCATCACATCGATAGATAGGAATTACCCTCTTTTAACCTTGTAACCTCTCGTCCTTAGGGTATGAATTTAAAAAGTACTTTTTTCATCATTAAAATCTCAAGAATCATCCCCTTTAACCCGTCTCCTACTTAGGGGATGAATTTCAAAAGTACATCAGCAAAATATTAGAAATCATCCCCCTCAACCCTTTCCTATGCCTTTGTACCATAAAAACAATTTTTAGTACTCCACTTACGTTATACAGTGTATTTTGTTATATATGAAAGTAAATTATATCACACTTAAACCTAATTCCTTCAAAATTGACTTAATATTTCTAATTTGCAACCGAATTAAAATTATTTTATACACATTTATTGTTGTCTTGAGATATATTTACGCGATATGTTGAAAAATAATCCAGGCAATTAACTTAGCTATCGAATTAAATGCCCAATCTCCAATATAAATTGTTCTTTACAGAAGAATACACGCCGTGAAAAGGGAATTTCTATGCGATTTCTGCAAGAAAACTTTTATGACAAAAACGAGACTCGAATCCCACATGGTGACGCACAACGCGGCAATCGCTAAGAGGCTCGCCTACTGCTCCATATGTAACGTACAGTACAAGAATATATACGTTTATAGAAACCATTTGAAGAACAGTGCGAATCACTCGGAGAGGGCGTAAATATTTTGTTTTTATTTGACGACAATCTCGCATGTTATATACTCTTTGTTGACATGTAAATTTAATTCTAAAACCCTGCAATAGATGGCGCTATTAGATTTTATAACTTACCGAAATAGTCACTTGAAACCATAGGGTACCATTTTTTCTACATCGCCTCAAATTTTTTCGTCCGTCTATCACCAGTTACATTACAACCGGCCTGGGAGTGGGGGTAAAGTGAAAAGAGCTCGGCAGAGCAGCCAAGGCCAATATGACGGCGGACCATGTCTCAATTCAAAATAATTCAATGATTTCAATAAATATTCTGCTCAGTTTTTCAAATGCTCCGATCCGAAAAAAGTTTCACTTGCATCGTGATTTCATAAAATCACCAATTATTTTATCTTAGTTTTGAATGATTTAATTTTTTGTAATTATCAACCAGTATTGCCGGCTCTGAAAGTTGTTTTACCTCACAAAATATTAAAACTAATTGCAAGTTCTATATTCAAGCTAAATACTCGAGTATCGAATAGATTCATTTTCGATTACACACTGCCTCATCTCTACTCTAAGCTGTCAAAATTAGGATCCTAAATTTGACAAAGTATAAACGTCTGTCAACTTCAGTATCATGATTATTTATTAATATTTCAGGTGAATTTTCAAATACTTGTGACTGTCTTAGGGATTTTTACTTTTAACTTCAGGGATAAATATATTTGAGAGTTGGTAACACTGGTTTCGACTTGGTAGTATATTTATGATTTCACAATAGAAAATAAACTTCAAATAGTATAATATCCTCTCAGAACCTCTGTTTAAAGATGGTAACATGTTAAATCAGGTGTCCTCGCGACGCTTTCCTTCACCGTAAGCCGATAGTGTTACCAATTTAAATGACTAAATATACGCGAATTTTTTTTTTTTTTTGACAAATACATGTCACTAAACCACTCTTCCAGGTATCCATGCCCGGATTGCAATAAGAAATTCGCATCGAAAGTCTATTGGACTAAACATTATAACTTCTATCATTTGCACAAATCACAGTATCACTGCGAGATATGTAATAAGGTATGCTCATCCTATGTATATATGTACTATAAATGCAAAGGTGAGTATGGCTGTTTGTTTGTTACGCTCTTACGCCTTAACAAGTCGACCAACCATTCTGAAATTTTGCATATACATTGTCGGGGGTACAGTGAGAGACATGGGGGTGCCCTTTGAACTACCCTTCGCCCACGAACCGCATCGGTTAAGGGGCCATTCATAAAATACGTTTGTCTTTATGGACACTAAGAAAACGAGGACGTTCGCTGCTTATTAAACAATTTGCAAATATTTCTCTCGCTTTTCTCGTTACAATGGAAAGTTACTCGTTCCGTATTTGTAAATATATAAATATTTTTACATGTACGGGAGGCTCTATCATTCCAGATGAAATATTGATAAAGGGGCTCCCCGAAAGTGTGATATACAATGGCGAACGGGGGAGGAAGAGTAAAAAGTTAAAAAATTTTATGACGTTTTTTATGAACGACCCCTAACGACTTATTATAGATTATTTTAGAATATCTTTTGCATGAATAGGTTTTCATATCGGACTGGAGATTGAAGAATCACAGACAGAAACACCACGGGTTGAATCGGACGCGGGATCACTCTTGCAACGTTTGCGGCAAGAAGTTCTATGTAAGTTTTATTGATCTATGTATGCGGCGATTCGCATAAGTATTAAATACCATGATGGTTCATTGGTTAGCATGTTGGGATACTGCATCGATCAACGTAGGTTTGAATACAAACAATGAAGTTTTGGTGAAGATACCGCGATGAAACCATAGCATTGTAGTAAGGTTCTTTCTTCGGCCTCTGGTTAGTTACCACCCTGAAGTTCTAACATCAAACACGTATGGATGTGTTCCAGCAGCTGCACTTCACAGCCAATCCTCGTCACCACTCTACCATCAGATGATTTCATATATATATATATGTGTGTGTGTGTGTGTGTTAGAAATGAGGGGCAGAAGTCTCTCGAAAATAATTAAAAATAGATTTGTAATGCTATACCCACAACATTTACAGGAATAATAAAAAATCAAATTGCATTATTTTTAGAACTATGTTTTGATTGTAATACTCGGAGCGATATAATTGAAAGCGAATCGATGACATGGTTTAGTTGATAGCATGTTCGAAACCCGCCTCGACCAACGTAGGTCCGGACCCTTCCATCTAAGTAGGAGTTTTTGGTGGAAATAAAACATCGTGATGAAACCATTGTAATATAGCAGAGCTTTTCCTAAGTCCGCCTGGCTGGGTACCACCCTCAAGTTGAAAATCTCTCGCTATGCAACTGTTGGTGGTTTTCGGTAGCTGCATTTGAGAGACAGTTCTTCTCTAGGTTTAGCGTGTTTTCATTATTACATCACACCATAGTTTAACAACACATAAGATTATGGTCAAAAGCTTAGATCTACAAAGTATAATAAACTTATTTCAATGTCTACATGTTCCGCGCATCGATGAGTCATCGCGCTGCCTTATCTCATACTATGAATTTTTCGGTGATGTATGTAAATAATTCTAGATTGTTTCAGATATATCTTCAGTGTTTCGTTTTTTTTCTTTTATTTTATAGACATTGTCAACGCTTCGTGGTCACCAGTTGACGCATTCGGAGCAACGTTCGTACATGTGCGAAGATTGTGGTGACACGTTCAAGCAACGGCCCGCTCTATATACCCATTCTAGATTAGTCCACAAAGGCGGGAAAAGACATAAATAATGTAGTTTATTCCTGTAAATAATACATTTGTATTTTTCATCTTATATTATTAACGTTATTTTACTCTGTATTTTATATTATTTTATTAAAATTCGCCTGCGACTTCGTCCGCGTGAAATTCTAATATTGTAATTGCAAGCGTTACTTTAGTTTGTTTGTTTACGCTTTCAGGCATTAAGTGCTTAACTTTTGCATACACTTTCTCATAGGTACATTTCAATCAGAAAAAATGTACTGTTCAAACGCAAGATTATTAATCAGAAATAAAAAGCATTATTACGTTTATGGTAAAGTAAGGTACGACCGAAAATTCCCTTTACCTGTCTTATATAAGGTTTAGATTCTATATGCAAATAGGCAGAGGGAAAACAAGTAAGTGTGTCTTTCTTCTTTGTTTCCCAACAGATTTTCTTCTTTTTTATTGTTTAGTAGATAATGACGAACTTTAGTGTTGCCAAGAAATTTTTTTTGTAATATTTAGTCTTTTCCTTACCACCGACGAGTAGGACTCTTTATTTATAAGTTCGTCTTATCAATACACAATATTTGTACAACACCCAATAGACATAATAAAATCTATATATTTACATCATCATATTCATACCCTTATCTCATCTAAGCAAGGGTCGGTACAATACGTTTTGCTTTTCCACTATTTCATTTTTCACACAATCCATCCATTTCGGCATTCCTCTACTCCTATATCTGTTCACCTTCATACTCAAAACCTTTTCTAGTTACATGGCTGTCAGCTATCCTCATGACATACCTTTACCATTCTAACCTATTACTCCGGGGGGCGGGAAACCACCATCTCAGAGGAGAACGCCCAAGAAAATGAACATCAAGATGGAAATGCCGAGAGGATGGTGGCAGCCGCGCGAAAACCTGGAAACATAAAAAGAAAACTGGAAACAACTCACCCCGGACATCGCCCGCCTGTAGTCCCGGACCAATACAACAACAAAGGCAACACGTATAGTAACATCCCTGAAACACGAAAAAATCACCTACCTAAACACCAAACGAAGACTGGGAAAGCCTGCGACCTGGAATCCGATGAAAATCTGAAAAGGAAAATAAACATAAAACAAAAGAGCAATAGCCATTTTAACGACTCCAAAATGAAACTGGCATCGCTAAAACACCCGAAGAATTATCCCTCCAATCTCCCAAACGCAAACAAAGAGCGAACCAACAGGGATGGAGTAGCAGTTAAATTGAATAGGAAACTCACACAAGAGACAAGGCTACGGAAGAAAAACAAATTGCCAAATGCTATGCAGGGTCAAAACCTAAGCCCGCGGCGACCTTTGTGCGATCGGTTTTATAAAGAAACACGACGTTACAAAAAACAGTTAGCGAGGAACCATGAACACCTGTAGATGTTATAACTGAAATAGAAGACCAATTTCGCAGATATAGCAACAGCATAAGGCGAACATCAATGGAACCCGTCAAGGGAAACCTCCCAAAGTGCGAGAGCACCGAAATAACTAGCTAGACATCTTACCTGATCAGCCTAAAGGCGTGAGGGAAGACTGGACCCAAAAACTAAATTGACATACATTCGGCCTATAAAACAGCAAATTAAAGAAACAGTAAAAGTAGAACCAACACAGAAAATTAGATCAATCTTAGGAAAGCAAAATTAATCAAAGTTAAAGTTCATGGGGTAAAACATTCATAGAATGGCAAGGAAGTAGGAAAAAGGAATGTCTTCATTTGGACCAACCTGCAAATATAAAAATTTACACAAGGTCTCTGCCTTCTACAGCAGAGGAAACGCGCCGGGGGTCTCAAAGGGGACTCGCACAAAAAAAAAACCTATTACTCCACGGAAATCAAGAAACTGAATAACTAATCACATAGTGTTAAGGGTCTCCCCGAAGTTGTGGGGCAGATTGGTGGGTAAAGCGAACATATATATAGATATGAAGACGGTCCGAGTGGTGGACCAATCCCCCCTAGTCCAGTGCTCACAGTACCTGGGCTATGGGCACACCAGGAGACTATGCAGCGAAAAAGAGGAAGCCTGCAGCCAGTGCTCGGGCCCACACAAAAAGACCGAATGCCCTCAGTGGGGGGCCGGGGCAGCCTCGACCTGTAGGAACTGTAGCACCGCCAAACTGGGGGATACTGGACACAATACCTTTAGCGCGGAATGCCCAGTACGCCGAAAATGGGACGCTCTGGCGAGGGCTGCAACGGCCTCCCATTGAGGGCGCCCAAAATCGAGAACGATGCACACCATTCTGCAACACAGCATCAGAAATAGGAATCGATTTGTCTATCACAGAAATAGGCAATAAAATTCCAAAGGGTAGTTGGAGGAACCGCACTAATAAAAGAGGCAGTGTACTTAAAAACGCAAACCTAAACCACAGCAGTACCACAAGGCTAAAGGAAGAGGGAATAGGGAAAACACATAAAATTAACATGGATGAAAAGGTAAACCACCGGAACGTGAATTGGCTACTTTTAACGGAAAAGAAACCCCAATTCTCGCAAGAAAAGCCCCCTAATACCCAGACAAACAAAAACGATGCTGCTGCGGTCGTGGCGGCTCAAGCAAACAGGTGTATACCCAAACCAAGGCATTTTGGTGCAACAAAAAGCCAGAGATTAATAAGAAGAGAACACAAATAACGAAGCGCCAAATCTGGAGTAAAGTACCACGCAACAAAAGTGAGGTAAACCAAAAGGAACCCCAAATTAAAGATAAGACCCAACGCATTACACGGAACGGCACATCCAGGCAAATAATAGTAATAAAACCGAAACTCACAAAATCAACCACCCAGATGTAAAAAGAGACCAACAAAAACGCCATAGGAACAATAGGATAAAACGAAAAAGGATAATGATGCATATTGTAAGAATAAGCGGAATATACTGATTTAGAAGACACATGCCAAAGTCCTGGTGATGCGGAGGGGAAAATTTGAAAAAGGATAAAGAACGCCTAAACTGACAAAACAGAGAAAAACCAGCACTCTTGACACTGTGAATGAAGAAGATACACAAAATTAGAAATTACCCAGCAACAAAATAAAACAAACAAATTTGGAAATATTTGGAAAAGAAATAGGAAAATACGAAATTGACAAAAATGGAAAATAGCAACGGAAAAATAAGAAAGCAAATTAGTAATAGTAACGAAACAAACAACAAACTCTGCAAAACCTGAAAAATCAGCAAAAAATTGTCTCCGACCCATACCCGTCGGGGGAATACGCAAATAAAAAAAAACCTATTACTCCTCAACTTCTTTGTTACTGGTACTATTTTCAAACTTCTTCTGATATACTCATACTTAATCTTATCCATTCTTGTTACACCACACACATCCATCTTAACATTCGCATTTCTGGCCACGTGTAATCTTTTCTCATCCGTCTCTTTCGTAGCCCAGCACTCGGACCCATATAACACGACTGGTCTTATTATAGTCATAATTTTCGCCAATTTGTCCACCCTGCAGTTATCCTATTCCTCATGTCCTTGTCCATGTCTATACCACCGTCGTTTCGGATCAATAAACCGAGCTACCGAAAATTGAAGCATGCTGGTAAGGATACAACATTTAAGGCTATATGACAAAAACTGGATGGATTCCCAAAGTCGCAGCACAAATATGCTCAGATTTAGTCCAACCAATCTACAAACCAACATTCCTCAGTTTTTTTCGCCCTATCTCCTCGCACATTGGACCTCGGCAGCATGTTCTCCTACAATATTTATATGTGTAGAAAAAAAAACTATACTCCATATTATGGTCGAATTTCGACTACTAGACGACCATTAGTTAGGTATAATCTTGCAGCTTCCGATGCACCGCTTGGAGATGTGACGCAAGAGCAGTCCGTTGAGCGAATCGTGCTGGACAAACTCCACACTCGTATGGACGTTCCCCGGTATGAGTGCGTATATGATTCGTCAATATCTTGTTAGTCTGTGGAAAAACATATTTAAAGTCTTCGTCAATCTATTTGACCGCTCTGAATATAGCCGTAATATAGTTAAAAATTTAATACAACGTTAAAACATTATTATAGAGATCTAAAACAAGCATTGTACGAAGACATATAATCCACACTTCATAGAAGCTTTGTTTTGTAAAGAAAAAAAATCTTCAACTTTTTAATAATGGCGTCTCGTAAATACGAATTCTGCCAGTGTCAGGTCTCAGTCACAGGGTGTAGTCACTTTATCTGTGGTATTATTTTTTAAAATATAATTTAGTTCTTCCAGATTAGGCCACTAAAACACATAATGACAAACACAACACTGACCTTAATTAATAATTATTATTAATTATTAGTAATTAATATTTTTATTAATTAATTATTATTATTATAATTAGGGCGTCTCGTTATTATTAACATTTAACCAAATAATACGCGTCTATAGTCGTTGCTAGAGATAACTTGACCGTTAACTTACCGTAAATCCTCTACCGCAAATAAAACATATCTTATTCTTCGGCGGAAGAATACCTTCGTGGACGCGGCGCTGGTGCTTCACGAGGTCCGCATTCCTGATGAAATTCTAAAAAAAAAACTTATATGTTATACTTCGTACAAAAACGCATTTTTGCAAATAAACAATAGATAAGTCATCGAGGTGTGGGAACAAAGAACACAAAATTATCAGCCTATCGCTCTCGAGTATTGTCAGCAAACAATAGGGATCTAAAAATAGCACGTCTCGAATATTGTTGAAGCTCTAGAATAGAATACTGACGTCAACCTTTATAGAGATTTCCACTCTCCGTTTTATGAGGTATATAAGAGCACCACATGGTGTAAATTAAGGAATCAAATCTAAACAGTTCATTTAATGTTTAGTTGAATTATTAATGCTAAATAAATAAATAAAAAATTTAATGAAATTTCCACGCCTTCAGTATTGAGGTTATACAACCGGATAGAATTTCTATACTCGTAGGCACTAACACACTCGTGTACAATAGAAAAGAGAGAGCGGAAACAGAAAGCCAGAAGTGGCATAACGCTTTTTCTTTACGTGACGATTTCTATTACACAACTCCTATTGGAGACGCATTAAGACCGATGGAATGTCAAATCGATGTTCGAATAATAAATTTAAATTGGTAACACTATATCGGCTGACGGTGAAGGTAAACATCGTGAGGAAACCTGAATATGAGAAATGTTCTTGTAGTACCACCGTACGTTGGAACAATCTAGAACTATGGATTTCTCGGAGCTTGTGTTTCGTGGGCTGTCGTGGTGATTATACCCATACCTTCCTTCGAGAAGGGGCCTATAACCTTGTAATGGGTCTCTTACAAGATGATTAGAAGTGACGAGAGAATACTTCCTACCTTATCACATTCCTCGCAACGGTATTTGTAATTCTTCAAATGGACTAAGTTGTAGTGATCCGTCATGTAATCTTCTTAGTGAACACCTTATCACAGTCCGGACACGAGACACTAAAAGCAATGAAAATTCAGTGGCCGTTTGATTACAATCACTGCTGATGTTAAATCGGTCATGTTTGCTAAAGCTCGTGTGGATGTTCTAAAAATAACCCGTCTCGAACTTTGTCGAATCTTTCGAATAATGACGTCAGCCTTCCAGAGGTTGTCACCCCTTTTCATTGAAAGGTATAAAAAGAGCACCGCGGTGCGTCCGAGCAGAGTTCTATTCTAGCCGGTGTGAACTTATTGGCCGCCTTGAACCAATAAACGAACCTATAACTGGGCACAGCCAGTAGCATACACGATATAGATAATCGTCTACACTATAGAACAAGTCGTGACGGAAAAACTTACATTTTTTTTCATCTAGTCTCCATCCGCCAAGTTCGTACCGTGCGATAAGAAACTTCGTTCCAAAAATATAAATTATTAGTGGGGGTGTATTTGTCTATGGTTATGAAGTCGCGAGAATCGCCTCGTGTAGTAAACCCACTCACCTGACTCGCTGCCTAGGCTTATGTTTAGCACTGTTCGCTAAATGCCATCTATATCTGTATACATCTACGTAGTGTCGGTCGCATTCGACGCAGTACGCGGGTTGGCCCTGAGGCGAGTGTCTCAGTTTGTTGTGGAGCCATAAACCGTTGTACCTTCCGAAAGTTCTATTACACGGTTTGCATTCAAACGTGGAGTGTTGCTTTCTGGAACAAGGCGAGTATAGCGCTCTACACACTAAACGACATCTTTCTCTATATATGACTAAATTGGCAGAAACAAAACATTTTCTTCATTCTCTATTAGTTTAGTACATATACAATTGTTTAATAGTGAGTCTATTTCATTTTTGTCAGTACAAATACAACATAAATTTATTTCAACGCAAACCGCATTTCATTAAGCCAACTCGCTACTAGGTGGCGTTAGGTTATATTTCAGTGTAATTAAGTTGTATACTGTAATTTAATATCATTCTAACCTCGCACGGTATACGTCACAGAGTAAATTATATAATAGAGATATCACTCATTTTTTTTAATCAGCACCTCTAGGGATACATGTTGGAACTAATTCCTGCGATCGATCGATATGTATGTGTAAAGCGTTACTAATGAAAATATATTCATCTAATTCTAAAATTAGCCGTGTTTATTAGAGAAATAAATGAAAATTTCCTGGAAAGGAAGAGAAATATAAAAATAACACAAAGAAATTATTTACCTTTAGAATAAGATATTTATTTATTTTAATGAAACAATATTAGAGTACCGTTATGACGTGTAGTCGCCAAAATGTTAGTCGAGTGAAAATAACAAAGAATTCAAAATTACATAATAGCGCCATCTAGTGATACACGCCGTAACAAACGATCACAATAGAATTCCTTTACGATAGATATCAAATAAGTGAAAAGACCGTGGTACGTGTACAGTTCTTAGCTTAAATATGCCTTGACTGATGGAACTGAAACCCCGTAAATGAATGTTTACAATAATGCTGCATTTAACTCACCTTAAGTGATCTTTGATGCAGTACCTCATCTTAAAACTGACACCGCAATGGTCGCATATGAATTTCTCGTGCCATTCTTTATAGTGTTTGAAGAAATCTCTTCTGCTGCTACAAAAAATTAAACAATCTTAAGAAATTTATTGATGAAATTTTTGATTAAATATAAACCATACTTGTCTTTAGCTCTGTGTTCTTCTAACACTATGGATTAGACAGGGAGGAAAACATTTAAACTGATAGTTACATTTTCATAGATGGCGGTAAAAATTGAATAATTCATTGATAGTATGTTCAATGGGATATGCGGATCGATATTTAACATTACAATACGGTACAGTACAGTACAGTTCAATATAGTACAGTATACAAAAAATTAAACAATCATAAGAAATTTAAATTTGATTAAACATAAACTATATTTGACTTTAGGTCTGTGTTCTTCTAACACTATGAATTAGACAGAGAGGAAAACATTTAAACTGATATTTACATTTTCATAGTTTATGTATGGCAGGAAATATTTAATAATTCATTGATAGTGTATTCAATAGTATATGCGGATCGATATTTAACATTACAATACAGTACATTACTGTTCAATATAGGACAGTACAATACAATATACCTAATCTGCAAGGATATTTGAGTACAGATAATACTTACAAAGTACTATATATAGCAACATTACAAATATAAATGAACTAATTTACTCATTATAAAATATGATATCTGCCAGTGAAAATCCCGTCAGAATTGGTCCAACTATTTTAGAAAATAGCTGGACCATACAAATAAACAGAAAACTTTTTTTGAAAAATTATATTTTTCGTTATAATCACCGCACATATAATTTCATATCCATTTAGTAAAAAAGCTTTTATTTCGACATTACAAACAGACACTTCAGTATTATTTATGCATATAGTTACAACATAACTTATACTAACCAGAATTTAAGTTCACATTTCAAGCATTGTAAAATTTTTCTATGTTTTATCAGATGCTCTCTCTTTTGCTTTTCATTCCAACATATGATCCCACAGAGACTACATTCATATACATTTAAATGGTTTATAATATGTTTCGATAGATGTCGCTTCATGGTAAATTTTGCTTTGCAAATGTCACAGATATATTCTCCAAGGTTCTAGAACATAAAGGTTACACAATTTTTCATCATTCTGAAATGCTTATTTTATGTCTTATTGTGTGGGAACCAATAGTTGCAGTGTAACTAATATTTGAGATTTAAAAATATTCATACAATGAATTGTAAAATTAAAGATTGGAAATTAATTAGAAAGGTGAAGTTTTTGGCGGGATCTTAGACTGTGTGGGATGAGTGACGTTTATTAAAAATAATAACATAGAAGATTATTTTGAAATATCACAAAAACTTTCTCGAAATTTCTATAGCCACTATTTTATTAGAACATTAAAGCAACCAAAAGAAACTAAACTACTTGTCTATTAAAATCTGTAGGAATTAGAAGCACAGAGGTAAATTGTTAGTGACATTTAGTTTATAGTCTCTATTTTTTTAACACAAAACCCTCAAAATGACTTGAAATATTTGGATGTAATTTTCAATATAGTATGGGATCTAGCATATAATAAACTGGATAAGTTCTGACTACCCACGTTCTTTTATCGTTTTTATAGCGATCTGTTGAACACTACAAAAGTTGATGTGTTACAATGCCATCTAGTGTCTATTTACATTAAATTAAAAAGCATAAAAGCTATTTGCATGGTGGTAAGACGTTATTGAGTCCTTCTGGCTAGCTACCATCCACAAATTGAATATCTATCGGGAAGCATATTAAGTGTGTACCAGATTTTGCACTTGAGAGTCAGTCTTACATCTAGGTTTAGCGTATAAACCATATCATCATTTAACATTCACATGAGATTGTGATCAAACACTGAAACCTTTGAAGTATTAAATATATAAAAAAAGGGAGTTTAGACAAAGGGTGTTAGAATCTATCCTAACCAATATAATAAATGGGAATACAGAGTTTGTTTATTTACTACTAGCTGTTGCCCGCGGCTCCGCATGCGTATTTATATAATTGTAAATTACTTCTTATAAGATCAGCTATCTGTTAGCGAAAGTTCCGTGAAAAATAGTTCAAACGTTTTGGAGATAGTACTTTAAACAAAGCCTATGGGTAAAAGCTAGTCTAAAATAAAAAAGCTTTAATTACTTTTTATAACGTTAGCTATCTGTTAGTGAAAGTCCCATGATAATGGTCCAATCGATTTGGAGATAGTACTACAGACGAAGCCATGGATGACAGTTAGTCCTAAAATAAAGTAGCCTATGTCACCCACTGTTATTTTAACTATCCGTCAGTGAAATTTCTGTCAAAATCGGTCCAGCCGTTTCGGAGATTACCCGGAACATACAGACAGACAAAAATTTTAAAAATTGTATTTATGTTATCAGTATCGTGTATACGTTCATATCCAATCAGTAAAAAGTCGTTATTTTGATATTACAAACAGACACTCCAATTTTATTTATATGTATGGATATATTACCTTTCACACTTTAACTACTGCAATGGACCATCATGAAATCGGATGTATGTATTGCAAAATTGCTTACACTTAGTGGTACAGAAAAGGTCATAGAGCTTTTTTCATCCACAATATATGTACTGTTATCAAGAAATACGACAAAATCACATTAACGAGAGTGCTAGTAATGTTACATATAGATAATATGTCTAAAGCGTACTTACACTATGGTATCTCTCTTTATGCCCTAATAGCAACTGTTCGTTACTAAATGCAATGACACATTCCTCACATTTGTATATTTTATACTTGTAAAATTCACTATCTCTTTCTCTCTCCATATATTTATATACGTCGTTAATAGTTATCTGGACTCTTCTAAATACTCCTTCACTATCGGCTACTGTTTTGAACTTAGGCTTTTTATTTAGCATTGCTTTTTTCTTCGCCCATCTGTTATTATACTTTCCTTTCTTTTTATATTCATCACTCGCTTTGATATCTTCATTGTCAAATGGTATAAAATTTTCATGAATTACATCCAAATGACATAATTCATCTTTCTCTAACGTTTCATTCGCCATTTTGAATTCTGTCTGTTTTTTTTTATCATTAAAACATATTGTTTGATTGTCTTTTATTTTACTGATACTTAAAGTTGAAAGGCAGTTTGTATAGCACTGTAAATAAAAAAAAGTTTACTAGCTAACCTAGTCACATCAATAAATATAATATTACATTCTATCGGTTACACTTTGGAGAATGTGCACAAGATCTGCACAAGCTAGACGGCTTGGCACCGATAATGGCTCAGCTGGTAGTGTGTTCGGACACAGCGTCGAAAGACGTAGGTTCGAATCCAAGCAACTGAGTCGGAGCTTTCGGTGAAGGAAAACATCGTGATGAAACCATAGCATGGTGGTAGGGCTTTTTCTAAGTCCGTCTGGCTAGCTACCACCCTCAAGTTGGAAATCTGTCGCCAAGCACCTGTTGGTGTGTTCCGGCAGTTGCACTTGAGAGCCAGTCTTCTCTAGGTTTAGCGTGACTACCATCTTAGACCACATCGTCATTTAAGATCAGATGAGATTGTAGTCAAAGGCTTACCTATAAAGAATAAAAATAAAAAAAAAACCGTCTCCATTTCTTTTCAGGGCTACTAGACGCCGTACAGGGTTACATCCATTCGTAGTCGATTTACCATTCATCCCCACGAAGCGCTTTGTATCTTCATTTATTATGCAATCCGCGAAGGAACGGAACGCGCTACCTACGTCTGTTCTTCCCGAAACATATAATATTACGGTCTTCAAAAGAAGAGTGAATGCGGTTTTACTGAGCGAACACGTTACATCCTAGGCCTCGTTCTGACTTTATATCAGGTGTGACTGAGGTCAAGCTTCGCCCAATGCAATGTAAAAAAAATTTATAAATATTAATTTTCAACTTCTCATTCTCGTATACAAAAAAGAATAATTGCAATAAATAATATTTGTAATTACTTAATGCAGCTGTATTTGAGTGCTAGTTCCTTCTAGATTTATTAGGTTGTTTACTATCTTGGTTCACATTCTCTTTTAACCTATCTTTATATATATAATTCTTCTATATGTGACTAAATTCCTCCAAAATGGCTGGACAGATTTTGATGGAATTTTTTATGTGTTTAAATTCACAGATGAACCCGGTAGGTGGCGCTGCGGTCTAATTCAATTCTCGTATTATCAGGACAGGACAAGATTCGCCAAGGCTTTTGGAGTTGCATTAGCATATGTAGATGCTTTTCTATCATTTTTTAGCTACAAGGTCTAGTATAAAATGACAAAATACTAACTTCACCAAACTTTAATAAGTCATTAGCTCTTTTCGCACGCATTTGGAACTGTAAAACTTTCTTTAACGTTGCAATACACTCCCAACACAACTGTGCAAAATCCAAAGAGATGTTTGTCTGAAAATCAATGTAAAACTTATTAACATATTTTGGCCACATTAACTTGATCTTTAGGCCACGGGCCAAGACGTGTTAATAAAATATATAAAGATCTCCATTACTTAAAGTAATGGACAATTCTTTTTCTTTTACAAATAACTTAAAGTATTTTGATACTAGCTGATACTTGCAACTTAATCTACATTAAGAATATATTTTATAAACCCAGGAAAAACATTTTTTTTAAATTGAAAGCAATTTTGCTTAAAAAGTTTCTTTGTAAAATTATCTGTTGACTTCCCCTCTCCTGCACATGCACACACCACACATTATGCACCCCACTTCACATGTCACTGAACAGGCAGTGCTTATAAATACCATAATGTATTAAAAATGAAGATTCCAAAATAACTCCTTTTATAGATAAGGATCAAGTATTGAAAAAAAAGTAAAACTACATAAAATTGATTGAAATGTATCCAATAGTTTTTGTCTAATGTGGTCTCAATAACAAATCTTTGATCATTTTATTTATAGAGATACCATCATCATCATCTTACCCTAATCCCACCTAAGTAGGGTTAGCACAACATGTTTTCCTTTTCCATTCTTTATTGTCACATGTCATCTTAGTATTCACACCTTTTTCTGTCTTCCTCTACCACTATATCTATCCACTTTCAAACTCAAAACTTTTCATCTCTTCTCATAATATCCCCTTACCATACTAACTCCTATTACTCCTCAATTTCTCTGTCACTGGGTATATTTTCAAACTTCCCTTGATATACTCATTCTTAATCTTATCCATTTTGGTTACACCACACATCCATCTTAACATTTGCATTATATATATTATATAAATATATGTAATGAATTCATTATTTTTATTCTTAGTCAATGGCCTCTGTGGAAAAATTCAGAACTCTGCCAGTGTCATGTAATTTTTTATTCAAATCCAACGAAAGAAATCAACAAGAAATTTGAAGTCAATTTAGACCACCACCATATGTTAAAATATAACAAAAAGACAGTTCACCACTGGGATTAGTAAGTTCCTAAGCAACTAAGTATTGATATATATATATATAATATAATATAAAATATATAATAGCGCAACAATATGTTTCATTTTATTGATATTTACATAGAAATGTAATAAAAGGAGTGAAGGAGAGTGAGAGGATAAATTCTATACAGGTGGGACAGGATATTTCCTGGGGTAATGTGTCATGGGACAGGATATTTCCTGGGGTAATATGTCATAGAGTGGAAAAAGTCAATTTAGACAATTCAAGAAGATATGGTCGAGATTTCCTTCATCTAAACCACTATCACATATCGAGTGATCCCGAACTTTAATATTTTCTATACTCTGTAACAAGGAAAACCAGGGTTTTGTATGTATGGTTGGTTAGATATTGCCATAGAATTTGGTTTAACTTTCTGTGACATGCACGCAATCGTTGTCTACTTACTGAAGACATAAATTCCGATGTTAATATTTGAAATATATTTTTAAATTCAGCCAGTGGGAAAAGTTTTCGGTCAACACTCAAACAGGTTCGGCAAATTATTTTATTGGCTCCCTGAAATTCTTGTGGACTGAAATTTTGTTCATCATTTGTCTGTTCATATTTTAAACTGATTTATTTCAATGTATTATTTTATTCTTATACGAAAACTTATTATGTGATTTATATTTATTATTAAGCTTGACACAAATTATCCATTCCACAAATTATAAATATTATTTATAATTATTAAAAATATTGTTACATTCGTTGAACTATGATTATCTACAATTCAAACTAGATACATTACGAAGTTCAACAATAACAATGAATCGTAGACTATATAATGAAAGTTGAATGAATAATATGCACAGAATAATATTACTCCTAGCGGAACAATATGTACCAGACACTCCATAGCTAATCTAACATTCCGTCTATCCTTGTGGTACCTATGTTAAGGGACATTTTATTTGCAATACAGTACAGTCAAAGCCGTACAATTAACTTTTCTATATAAAATACGGTCAAACTAGTATAATAGATAATACACAGAAATAGTAGTGTATTTTTTAAAATCTAATGATGGGAATTCGAATGATACGGACGTTCTTTGTATAACTACTTTGTATAAAAAGCATCTTTAGCATAAATCTTTTGTGAGCATAAATTATTGTATGGAAGAACTACAATTCATAAACTTACTAAAATATATTATATAATATGTTTTACTATACATTTGAGGTCCGAGGAATATTCACCGGTTGGAGCCTTCCTCTTGCCTCTTGGCAAGAAATCTTACTAAATCATTAGATTTCAAAATGAGCCAAGTTCAATTGTAGTCATTCATAGAATATAAGGTCTTTTTAAAGATCTTTAAATTTTGTACTACAAGTAAAATTTAAAGATTATTAAAATCCTAATAAAAGGCAAAATTTAAACTACGTTCATGGTGTGCTGTAGGAAAACTTGAAAATATAAAAAATATATATTTCATAGTATGTAAACAATTTTTATTGCTCTTGGTTTAATTAGAATTGTAACGACTCAAATATTAGTTGCGCCCGAATAAGATGATATATTTTACTTGTAAATGCGTTTTAACATTTATATATTTTAAAAGAGAAGTTAGCGTAGAGGAATGCAAATCTAATAAATTTAATAATAACAGATATTTGAATCCTCCTGTAATAGCAGTCCTCTAAAATCAGTAACCTTGGCATTTTACTAGTACAAATTACTTTGTCGTTATCGCACTATTCCTAAGCATTTTCAATAGGTACTCTTTTTGCACTTATGCAATTACAATTTTAGTATATTAAAGATTCTATTACTTTTTTCTGTGACTTCTATTTCAAAAGATACTTAATCTGTTTTCTTTAGTTCATTCGACCATTTGACAGAGCAAATTATGTCACATAAAAGTCACTCATATTTCATTGTTGTTGTTGATTTTTGTAATGTCTTCAAATTCGCAACATTCTCGTAAATTGTACACACATGTTTTTACTACTCAGAACGATGTTTTTTAAATACATGTTAAACTGTCCGTCAATAAAAGAAACCTTTTCTACAATGTATAGGATAAAAATGGAAAATACAGTGTGCCATGGGTGTCTCACTGCTGAGCGAAGACTATTGTCTCTTCAAGAAAATTCGCGTTTATTCTTTTATCTTCTGGGTGATCAAAAAATAGAGGTAAAACCATCTTATCTCATTTTTAATCTAGCTTATGCTTACGCTTATAAATTGATGCTAATTTTGATAAGTTTCGTTACGCGTTTTAGAACTATATATAATACAATTCTGTGGCTTACTACCAAAAATACTAAACATATGTCAAAGTATCTATAGAATTATATTTTTAAATAAGATTTTAATCATAAATATGTAATGAGTATATGTAAAGAGAGGTGGTAGAAAAAATATATACATGAAAACGGAATATCTTCTATAAATCTTCTTTAAACTCGCCCAAAAAAGTAAAATGGTGAATACAACATTATTATGTAGGGATACAATTAAATTTTATTACCATTTTTTAAAGTTCTCTAAATTGTATATTTTTTTTAATATGCTACTTTTCATTTTAGAGGAGTCATTTGTGTCAAATAATGTATTAAATATGATGAAAGTGTTTTGAATGTGGTGCCTTTTCATACAGCTAAATATTGTTCTGTAAGAGCATGATTCTATAATTGTACATTCTACAAGAGATGTATTTTTTTTGTCTATCTAGCTATGAATCAATTCATGTATGCAAACATTAATTTAAATTATATCTTGAACAAATGCAATTTAATTCATAGTTTTAGGAGTATGTTCAGTTTGTAGAATAGTTAAAAGATATTGCTTTGTTAGTTGATTTTCATTTGCTCTATGTAGTGTGTTTTATGTAGCTCTCAATTGTAATAGTAAAACAAACATATTCTTTATTCTTGTTTCCAATCAAACTATTTCAAACATTATTAAGAGGCTTTATAAGTTTTAGAAAAAAGCATAAAACGGTTACATGTCCAGTTAGTTTATAAAATATAAAATTTAATAATGACCAAATGTACTAGGGAGTGAATAATAGTTTTCATTATTGAATTCTTAGTATCATGTTGATAGTATAACACAGGGCTGTCCAAACTACATGGGGCCCAGGGCCAACAAAAATGACTCAATACATTGGGGGGCCGCAAAATATTTATAAAAATAAAATATAAGTATAATAAGTATCATTATTTTACTATCTACTTTTTCATTAATTTGTCTTTTAAAGCCCAATAAATGAACAACGCGCGGTGTTGGGTGTACCTATTATCCGTTCGGGGAATTCCCCGAGTTCTCGAGTGAATAGTGTTGTGTGCGGCATAATCGAATACATATCCAAAACATTTGAATTTCGTCGCAAGAGAAATAATTTACTCATTTAATGTATTTAAACAAAAAAGATAAAAAAGATTCTGCGGGCCGCAATAATTCATGCCGCGGCCCGCATGTGGTTTGGACAACCCTGGTATAACAGATTATATCCTAATTCTGTTTATGATAGACATACAGAATAACTTTTTATAACCTTTATAAAAGTTTTTTGGCGGAATCTTAATCTGTCATATAGTGGTTTTTATATTTTATTCATAATCTTGTGTTATTCGAATTCGTAATATTGGTGGAGTTTTACGTAATATAGTTTGGTTATTATGCACAAGTGAGGTGGATGGGAAATGATACCACGGTACATGCATTCTGAGATGCCATCAAAACTCCATGGAAATTCTAACAAGGGAGCCACCATCTTGTTAGAACATTATAATTATCACAAGACACTTACTTGGCAAAATCTTGTTACTTGACGCTGGCTAGTGCACAAACCGTGCGGGAGCCTAAAAATAAAGAAGAAGAAGAACCTTTATATGTATAACATTCCAGTGTGAATGTGTTTGTAATTCATCTCCTAAATTTCTTAACCTGTTTAATTTGTACTTATAGTTATTTGTACTTATACAGTCACCAGGGTCTGTCTTAGGGTAAATTTTCAAATGAAATTTATATGTCATAATTCTTTGGGTATTTCATATAAAATATCCTAAATTTTCAACGTTTCCGCATCTCTCAATATTAATTATTTAATCTTAACTTATCAAGATTTACACCAGAGCTTATGTCATGGGATATGCTAATAATACTTCCGATTAATATTTCTGAGTATGGATTAAACTATTATTAATTGTAAGTTTTACAAAATTATAACTAACCTATATAGAACTTGTAATGATTTTATGGAATTTCTTTTTATTTATATAGTTATTGCATAGCCCCTATGTCCTTTACTAATTAAATTATCATTAAAAGTTGGTTCAGCTGTTTTAGATTTGCTAAAAAAAAAAATAACATACATTTCAAATCTATTCCGCTCAGTTTAAAAAAAAAAACGCAAATAATTTCTTTTCAGAAAATCGATGACTTAATGATCTGCTGGGAATGCATGGAGATGTTACGGAAGATAAAATTATTTCAGAATAAAATAAGAAATGCCTACAATACATTAATGCATTCATACTTTCAATGGGTATGTAGTAATACATTTTATATTGTACTAGAAATACAGTTGCATACTGAAAAGTGTGCTGACTAAAGAAGGACTAGTACATTTGCACTTCTTTGGTTCTTTATGTATATTCAAAATCAAGGAAAAAAAGCTAAACAGTATATGTTAAAGGTGCAAATTACAGACATTTCGACTTCCCTTCCATTTGTTTTTTTATTAGGTGACACAAGTGAACATAAATTACTGAATATTTTCTATGATGTATTTCCAGGAGGGTCTCCAGTCTCTTTCAAACCTGTCAATCAAAAGAAAAGATACATTTGACTTAACAATAGACTATGATGATCAGAATTCACTGAATTATCCAATAAAAGAAGAAATAAATAGCGACGATATCCCCAGCATAGGAGTATCAGTGACGAAAGAAGAATATGACGTAGATTATGACATTGATAATATGGATGCAGAAGATACATTTACGGTACCGTGTGTAGATGAAATAATTGACAGAGGTGTTCCAGAAGTGAAAGTTAAGAAGGCTAAGAAAAAGAAGTTAAAGGAAGCAGAGAAAGAGATAGAAGACAATCAATTAGAAGGTATGAGAAGTATGCAACGATAGTAAAAAAGAAGGATAAAGTCAATATGGATGAAATAAAGCAGTATTACAAGAAGGTGTTTTTAACAGAGACAGAGATGGAGGAAGTTTTAGAGAGGAGGGACAGGAAGGAGTGTGGATTTAACAGGATGCCATTGAAATGCGCCTTGTGTCATCTGGGTTATAAGAGAAAGAGAGACTTTAATAGGCATAATGCTTTCCATCACACAGAGGTGAGTTTCTTTTAAATTTTTTATAGGTTTTAATATTTGGCTAAAATCTCTTGTGATGTTAAATGACTATGTAACTCTCAAATGGAGCTGCCGGAAGGCATCTATGCATTATTTCGTTGGCGATCGGCGCGTACGGACCACATTAAAACTAACTCGCGTTCTGAGAGATGTACTCTATCAATTATACGTGCCTACCTACATACTGTCTGGTCATAGGTGGTAGAGCTACGCTGAAGCTATTCTGGTTTCAGCATGAATGTGTCGGCTCGCCCGACGTGCGGGGTAGTACCACCCGACACACAGACGTGAGTCGACGTGAAGTAACAGTGCGCCCGCACTGTTGCGTTTCCTGTAGGTGGTAGAGCTACGCTGAAGCTATTACTGGTTTCAGCATGAATGTGTCGGCTCGCCCGACGCGCGGGGTACTACCACCCGACACACAGACGTGAGTCGACGTGAAGTAACAGTGCGCCCGCACTGTTGCGTTTCCTGTAGGTGGTAGAGCTACGCTGAAGCTATTACTGGTTTCAGCATGAATGGGTCGGCTCGCGGGACGCGCGGGGTAGTACCACCCGACACACAGACGTGAGTCGACGTGAAGTAACAGTGCGCCCGCACTGTTGCGTTTCCTGTAGGTGGTAGAGCTACGCTGAAGCTATTACTGGTTTCAGCATGAATGGGTCGGCTCGCGGGACGCGCGGGGTAGTACCACCCGACACACAGACGTGAGTCGACGTGAAGTAACAGTGCGCCCGCACTGTTGCGTTTCCTGTAGGTGGTAGAGCTACGCTGAAGCTATTACTGGTTTCAGCATGAATGTGTCGGCTCGGCCGACGCGCGGGGTAGTACCACCCGACACACAGACGTGAGTCGACGTGAAGTAACAGTGCGCCCGCACTGTTGCGTTTCCTGTAGGTGGTAGAGCTACGCTGAAGCTATTACTGGTTTCAGCATGAATGTGTCGGCTCGCCCGACGCGCGGGGTAGTACCACCCGACACACAGACGTGAGTCGACGTGAAGTAACAGTGCGCCCGCACTGTTGCGTTTCCTGTAGGTGGTAGAGCTACGCTGAAGCTATTACTGGTTTCAGCATGAATGTGTCGGCTCGCCCGACGCGCGGGGTAGTACCACCCGACACACAGACGTGAGTCGACGTGAAGTAACAGTGCGCCCGCACTGTTGCGTTTCCTGTAGGTGGTAGAGCTACGCTGAAGCTATTACTGGTTTCAGCATGAATGTGTCGGCTCGCCCGACGCGCGGGGTACTACCACCCGACACACAGACGTGAGTCGACGTGAAGTAACAGTGCGCCCGCACTGTTGCGTTTCCTGTAGGTGGTAGAGCTACGCTGAAGCTATTACTGGTTTCAGCATGAATGTGTCGGCTCGCCCGACGCGCGGGGTAGTACCACCCGACACACAGACGTGAGTCGACGTGAAGTAACAGTGCGCCCGCACTGTTGCGTTTCCTGTAGGTGGTAGAGCTACGCTGAAGCTATTACTGGTTTCAGCATGAATGTGTCGGCTCGCCCGACGCGCGGGGTAGTACCACCCGACACACAGACGTGAGTCGACGTGAAGTAACAGTGCGCCCGCACTGTTGCGTTTCCTGTAGGTGGTAGAGCTACGCTGAAGCTATTACTGGTTTCAGCATGAATGGGTCGGCTCGCGGGACGCGCGGGGTAGTACCACCCGACACACAGACGTGAGTCGACGTGAAGTAACAGTGCGCCCGCACTGTTGCGTTTCGTTCGGCCAGTGAGAGCGCCGGAGTCCCACATATTTAAAAGGCCAGCAACGCACTTGTAACTCCCCTGGTGTTGCTAGTGTCTATGGGCGGCGGTGATCACTTACCATCAGGTGACCCACCTGTTCGTTTGCCCCCTATAATATAAAAAAAAAATCTAATCTTAAAATAATTAATGTCATAATCAGTGATACGAGTTTGTTATATCCAAGTTCCAACTGCCATCCACTGTCGCCCACGATTATAAACAGCCAATGAGCCAATAATCACGATGGAGGAGCTCCTCTTCCTTATATATATATTAGGGTGATACAAAAAAAATAACAAAAAAAAAATTTTTCCTAACAGGCTCAAACGTTTCGTTTGGTTGTAAAAAAAATCACTGTGAAAAGATGAGCTCTTAATATTAATATTAAGATTGTCCTCATCGCATTTTTTTAATTCCTATAAGAATAACATGGGAAAATTTTTTTTTGTCTCTTCTGATTTTTGTACCGTTCAAACGACTGATTGACTTATAAATCGCTGTTTTAATCTTCATAGAGAATTGAACGCTCTACAAAAAAGGTCTGATAGCATTTTTTGATTTGTCCACGCGTTCAAAAGTTATTCAAGATCAAAGTTCATTTTTTTTTAAATTTGATCGAATCTTATAAATTACGCCAAAACTGTTGGTTTCATTGTCAAAATAAAAATCAAATTTTTTGTCAAACATAAATTAGACTTCTGATAAATATATATGTATATATATACATTTTTTTTTCTAATATATAATTCTGTAGTTACTTGCATTATTTCGATACAGAGCCATGCTCAATAGTAGGATGATGTGAAGTAAGTTTTTATTTATTAATTTTAACAGCTAGTCGAAAAGTACAAATGTTCGGAATGTCAAACGAAATTGTCGACGAGGGAAGAGATAGAGACCCACTGGCGACGTCATACGCCCATGTTACGTTGCACTCTATGTCATGAACTCTGCCGGTCACTGGGCGAGATGAGAAAACATGTGAATCGAGCTCACACTGCTATATACACATGTAAGGAATGCAACACACCATCCGGGTAAGTTTTTGAATTGAACCTTATCGAAGTACTTTGAAATTCTTATCGGCATCCTTTTTATGTGATGGAAAGTGGTGGGGGTAAACACTGTGTCGGGTAGTGTGTTGAAAACACAGGTTCTCGTCCGATCATCGAAGTTAAGCAATGTCTGGTGCGGTCAGTACTTGGATGGGTGATCGCCTGTGAACACAATCTGATGTTGACTTTTAATTGCATTTTTTAATTAAAATGTTTCCCTGTAATACAAAAGTTTCACTTTTATCGTGTGTCTTTACGGCACACTAAGTTTTTTTACTACCAAAGTAAAGAAATGTTTGTATTGACACACATGACCTTTGTGTAGTGCTTACGAACTGAACGCAACATAAAAATCTCTCTGTCGTACACAATAGACACTTATACTTTTTATGGTTTTTTAGTCGAACCTTATACAGATTACATCGAATGCTTGAAATGATTATTTTATACAATTTACAAATTAATGTATGAACGAAAAAAAATCTCTTATTTAGCCTTATAATAATATATATTTTTAACAATAATAATGGCGTAAAATGACAACAAAAGAAAAAAAAACCAGTAAACCTTTTGAATCAGATTTGTAGGAAGGAAACCTCAATGGCTACGACAGACCTTGGAACCAGAGCCCGTGGAGGTACAATACATGGGTCTATCGTACACAAGTGTGTCATTTGAATCCTAACCACCTGTTAAAATTGACCGGATCAAATATCCATGTTCGGCGTCCACTACACAGTTAGACAGTTGAAGTTCCAGTGGTACTACAAAATAATCCGATGGAGGGGGTAGATAGTGAGACGCGCGCGACCAATTATAAAAACTAAGCCAAATCATACATCATAATATGACAAATAGCAGTGGATTTCATTAGTAACGACCTCGGTTGTAACGGCTTTTCGGTTCTAGCGACGTCAGACTTGACGTCCCTTGAAATTCATTTGTCAATAGCAACTTCGGATATAGCATCCATTTCGGGTATAGCGACTTGTTGTTATGAATCATTTGTGACAGATTCCTAAAAAATTCGATGCGCATATTGAGACTGAGTCGGCAAAGGCACAAAGACTCAGTACATAAAACGTATTACACTCTCTTATCCGTCGTTTACACCTACAGATGGCCGGATATGTTTGCTTTGTTTATAGGTAGGACTACTTAGCGCGTGTACAAAGTTGTACTTATGAATCAGTTATATAGCATATTCCAGTGAGTTACGAAGGTAAGCGCCGGAGGATAAAAAAAAACCCCAAATTACTCTAACTTAATTTATTTTAAACTACAAAATAAAACTAATAAGGTGCTACCGATGTTAGGTTAACACTGAGTAATTACAATTTGGTTTAATAATTTATACCAAAGCAATGTGGGAACGGAGGAATCAGCTTGTCGAACGTTTCCACTGAAATTGCTGACTCGATTAAAACACCGTGGGAACTGAGAAATCGGGGTGCCGAACGTTTCCAATGAAATTGCTGATTCGATGCCTCGTGCACCTGCCGTACCGTGGGACGTCCCTCTTGGTCAGCACTTATGGTGTGTCGCGATGGCGTAACAATTGTTTCGTGAACTTGTGAATATGGTTCCTACACGTACATTTAGTGTTAGAGAAAAATATACACAGTTCGATGAATATATGTACACGACTTTCTGCTATTTTGAATATAGCGACTTTCGGATATAGCGACTTCCGAATATAGCGACTTCCGGATATAGCGACAAGCATTAAAGTGGTCCCTCCAATGTCGTTATAAGCTAAATCCTTTGTATATTATGCCGACCCCTTCCTTAGCTGGGATAATGATAAGAAGATGATGATGATCAAATTCACTCTGTATATTTATTCACTTATAGAACGTTACGGGAATTCAGCAATCATTACAAGAATACACACGAGCGATTGTTGTGTGATCACTTGCGGGAAGGGTTTCTTCAAGAAGACGATGCTGGAGGGTCATATCAAGTGAGTCAAATTTTTCATCATCTTCCTCCAAATCTTTTGATATAGAGACCTCCAATAAAAACTAGTTACAATATTGCCAATTTACAAGCACCAAAAGTCGTTCCCCATCTAGGAGTCACTTAATCTGACTTTTCTACTAGGGGCTAACATCAAAATAAAACGGCCTTTGCGGGAGTCACAAAGTCGCACACTATAAAACATATAGTATAGCCGTCTTTGATACGAGTTATTTGCGTTTCTAGGCGGAATCACCTACCGGCAAAGTGCGAAGTCTGTGGCCGACTCTACAGCCAGTACCATGTCCTCGAGAACCACTTGCGAACTTACCATCCGCACCTGATGCGTGGGGCTGCCAACCCTGACGCATCCTACTGCGTCGAATGTGACAAGCAATTCGCAAGCGTCTACAAATACCGCCGGCATATAATGCAATCCGCGAGGCACACGCCCCAGAAGAGGATCAGGTGATGATTCTTTTCATGGCCAATCAGATCAAAAATATTTTAGTCAATTTAGGTCCTGAAGTGGTGCTTATGAAAAACGAAACGTCGAAGGGAAATAACCCAGTCATTGAGAAGAACCGGCGAGAAATTCGAAAATTGGGCATATTAAAGGATAAGGTACTTACTTGACTTGAAGTGCAAAATGGACATTAAAATGTGATTTTGTTGAAGATTAAAATGGCATGTGATCTTCGGATATCACGTAATTAATGTTTTAACTGTACCAAAAATTTGAAACCTGGATACTACGACCTTAAAATTGTTGCTAGATATTAGAATTTTTTCGGAGTAATGTTTTTTCCCCAAACCTAATCCGTAAGGACATATAAGTGGTTTCCGATACCGAAGTTGAGAAAGGCATATTTTCTATCAGGGTACCGTGTCCGGATTGTGGGAAGATTTTCACAAGGACGACGTATATGAACAACCACTATCGCCTTGTCCACGTCAAGGACACGAAACATTACTGCGATCTCTGCAATAAGGTAAGTCTCGCCTGACACAGCAACTACTGATACTGTCATTAAAGTCGTAAAGCGCTCGAAACCGAGCCGACATGAGAAAGGCAAACAGGAATTCATACCCCTAATAGTCATTTAGGGAGGTCCCAAATCGATATGATTGTAAAAATCGTCCAAGACTATATCTGCATGATGGTAGAGCTTCTTCTAAGCCTGGCCACCTTCAACTCGCAAAGCACCTACCTATCTACGTATCCCACCAGCTGCACTTAAGAGCCAGACTCCCTTTAGGTTTAAGGTATTTACCATCTTATACCACATCGTCATTTGACATCAGATGAGGTTATGGTCAAACGCTAAAACCGACAATCGTTTAATTGATATTCAAACACATGCGGGGATGTCTCTATTAGGGAATTCTCGTCGTGTTTCAAAATCTCATACGCTTGAGGAAATTACTCCCAATATCAGGATTTTATCGCAGTACGGGAAATTCGTATATCCATAACTTTTTCGTACAAATCACTGGTTAGAATAGTTAATCTACCAGGGGAATTCTCATCGCATCTAGTAATATCCAACTGGATGTTAAATTTTTGCTCCAGTACACAATCATGTATCCGGGGATACACTACATACATCAAGTATAGGGAGCTTAGAATTGATAAGTGGGTGTGACTGTTGCAATTAACCAGTATAATGTCATGCTCATATTGGTATAGAGTGGGAACACTGATATTTTGGTATTTATACAGCGATATAATTTTTTACAAGCAAACACCCGCGGCTTTGTTTCGCGCTGATGTTATTTAGTATGTCTGTGATCGATATATTCGAACACACTTTGACTGATCCGTAAGAAAATTTAACACACCGAAATTTTGTTCGCCGAGGTTTTTATGCTACTATTTATAGTAACTTGCCACTAGGTGGCGATAGGCGTTATTATTTTATTTTTAAATTTAACGTAGGCGATTGATCATCAGCCTCTAATAGATCCACTGCAGGGTTATAGGGCTGTTCCCGAAGGAAAGTATGGGCATAATCACCGCGCCAGCCCACGATGTATTGGTGATATCAAACTCCAAGAAGTCAACAATTCTATATAGTTCCCTAATACGATGGTATTACAAGAACATTTCTCATGTACAGATTTCCTCACAATGTTTTCCTTCACCTTCACCCGAACAGTGTTACCAATTCAAATTAGTAAAGTTACACGAATTCAGAAAAATGTCATTGGTACATGCCGAGGTTCGAGCCTGCAGACATCAGATTAATATTCCACCGACCAAACCCACGTTACCACATCGACTTATTTTTACGTAAACAATTATTTTGAAACATTATAAATTTAATTTTTTTACAGTTCTTCGCAACGGGTTACGCTGTGAGAAAACACGTCGAGTATGTTCACGAGAAACGGATGATGCCGAAGAATAAGATTTGCGATATATGCGGTCGAGGTTTTAGTGTAATATTTTTTTAATTAAATAACGACTCAATAAATACTAAAAAGAACCATTAATCAGAGTGATCGGGTATATTAAAAGATTGTCATCGACTTCCTCCGGTTGTGACGTCACAATTATGTTACAAGAAATCGTTTAAATAGACCGAGGTCTTGTTTGTATTGTCATTCTGTTTCTGTAGTCTGTTTGGGACGCAAGTCAGAATACTTACTAATATTATCTTTTTCATCTAAAGGAATTGTACTGTTTTTCTAGGAATAGATTACATTCACATTAAGCCGAGCTAAGCTGCAAACGAAACCTAGTACTGGTACATATGTTTGGATAAATATAAACATTGGTACATTTAGAACGTATTACAAGATATTTTCTAATCATATTACCCATTTAATAATTACAGTAATGATCCTTGTCCACAATATTATTGCGTTGATATGAGTGAGCCCTTTGTGATACGATTGTTATTGATTCCACTATGATTTATTATTTATTCCTTACAGACGAATAGAATCTTGAACAATCACCGCCGAACCCACACCGGCGAGCGGCCGTTCAAATGTCCGTACTGTGCTGCCACTTTTGCACAGAGCACAGCGATGCACACGCACATGAAGAGTCAACACAAGAATTGTATACCACAAATGAACTGAATAATCGATGCATTAGTAATTCTGCTGCCATAAGGAAGAGTGACGCGGGAAACTAAAATGCAAAGTGGAGAAAAATTTGTAGCTTTAACGAAGAATATCTTAATTTATTGTTAGAACAAATGTAAATAGAAGTTAATAGGAAAATAAAATTTACTATTAAATGCTTATTTTTTTCCTGATTCTGAATAAATAAATATATAAAAAGCTCAATATTGGTTCATTGCCTGTTGATTGTATAGAAATATCAGTGTTTTATTCGAATTAACATGCAACATGCAGTTACCCGCTCTCGCGACATTTCTGAACAAGCTCTAATTCTCACAAGACTCGTTTACCGTGTATAAGCTACATCTGCGCAGCCAGTGCAAACCAGTAAGCGCATACATATGACTGGGCACTGCCAAAAGCATACATGGATGCTATGGATAACTATCTACACTATAGAAAGGCTCGTGACGGAATACTCGTACACTTTTTTTCGTCTAGCCCATCCGTCACGTCTGTACCGTGCGATAAGGAACTTCGTTCCAATAAATTTGTTTAATGAACGTCTGAACAAATATTATTTCGAAATTCATATTGCTTGCAAAATATCTATACATAATGGAAGGTTTTTGAATGATGAGATCGAATTGTATGAATACTATTCAAAAATGGTTGCATAATAGCTTGAAGTAGATAGCTAGAGATCGCTTGAACACGCTTTTGTAAAAAAGCATTTTAAACATGTGTTCAACAAAGTTTAATTTTTTTTACACTGTTTAGTAAAGCGCGAGTTCGTTTTTGTTTTTAAAATAAGATCGCTAAAGCTTATTTAATGTAGTCAATTTAATGATTCAAAATACATGTACACTTTAGTGAAGCACACATATAAAATTGTGTGACTGTTTCGAATACACAGATATGATTAGTTAGCCAGGTTAGGGAACATCCATTAATTACGTCACACGTTAAGGGGTCGATGAAGTTTGACAAGGCGGGTGAGAGGTGTCCTAAGTTTCGTGACGTCACATTTCCAAATCTACGTGTTAAAACACGAACTTTGCAGTAGCCCTCGTGGCATTAGCCTATGCTGATAAAAAAAAAAAAAACAAAATGTACAAGAAGAAGTTAATAGCGTATGGAAAAGTTGTGACAATATTGAAGGTAAAATAGAATCTAAGATCAAAGAATTGCAAATAAAAATTACGAAAAAAAAAGCGACAGTCATGAATTTTTTTCGAAAATTCCTTCTTCTTCAACATCAGGAATACAACTGAAGTACTGAGGACGTAAATTAAGTTCGAATTTTGTTATGATTACCAAACTAATAACTGGCCTATGTATTGCTAGGTCGTTCCACAGAACACTAAATATGTACACAGAGTGGAAAAGATAAGTGATCTCATTCGCTTATTTTATAAGTGTGCAAAATAATTGTTATTGACTTAGATAAATTAAAAATATACTTTGTATATTAATTCGCTATTATCATCTTAACTCGATAAGTATATACATTTTAATATTCCGTAAATGACGCAAGGTCTGCGGTTCGATTCCCGCACAGGGACAGATAATAGCTGTATCGGGTTTGTGTGTTGCATTTTGCGTACATAATGTTGTTGTTGCCTAAAATAGATATAAGTATTCGTATCACATTCACAAGGCGCGATCTAGTATCCAAATTAAGCTCTTATTTATTAAGCACTATTTTTCTTTGTAAATAATTATATACTTTTTTTAATTTGGGTCTCAATTGCGAATTATGCCATGTAGCCACTAGAAAGTATGACATAGAAAATTATCCAAACTCAGGACGACCACATACTATCACCATATAACTAATTTCGGAACTGCTGTTTGAATAGAATGATTTCCAAATGTTATATTGCAAAATATGTGACATCACACTAGGGAGGTGGGTAATTCCTTAGTTATCATCTTACTTAAAAACTTGCTAGTCAAAGGGTTGAAGATTAAACAGTTCACTCACACTTGTACGGGAATCGTCGAGTTCGGCATCCTACGCCACTACGACGAAATACTCCGTGTTACCTACCAACTTTATGACGTACGCTAACAATGTGACGTCATGTACTCAGATTCCAGTTAACATCGAGCATATTGAACTTTAGTTGCTGCACCGTAACCAGTGTATTCTCTACAGTAGAAATGAAAAGTTAGTTATCAGCACACGTATCGACGAAATATGCCACCAAAAGGTCAAGGGCACCTATATACTTACGTTGGATAACAAAAACAAAGAAAACTTCGAGACCCCTGAACCTGGAACGTATCAACCTCAGCAATTTGAAGAGAAGTGTCAGTGAGAATATTGAATACGTAAAAGCTATTATAAAAGTGAAAGGGTTAACCTTTGGACTTTTGTCATTGTTATATGTACACACTTTTGTAATCCTATTATATTAATTTATAAGCACCATAGTAAACTGTTTAAATCGTATATTCGAAGTTCTCCAAATAGGGATAATTACAAACTTAAGGAGGGAGGAGTTATAGACCCACACCCTACTAAGATTTCAGCTCCTGAGAGCGCATCCTGTGCGGACTGTTCTGATGGGTCCATTATAGAAATAAGTTAGTCTTGACCTGAGTTTGTAAGCGAAGAAACGCTGTAATAAATTAATTTTTTTTTTCAACTCCTTCGTTTCGAACATGACTAAATTATTTGCTTCATGTAGACTGCCCCAAAATTAATTTGGTTGTTTATTTTTAGTATGAAGTACGAATTAAATAAAAGATATATTGTAATGAAACTTAAATTTTATTTCATTAAAAATACAGAATTATTTCATATTCAGCCTTATCATAAATATAATCTACTCTATAAATTAAAAAGGTACATAATTTTATTACTATGTTATGTACAGTACGAAAATACATCGACACGTAAGAACCACCAAAATAATATATACACACCATTGCCTCAATAACCATTTAAAAAACATAATTTACTAATTCTCATACTTAAATAGTCGCTTTTGCTTTTTCACGTCTTGAAAAAGAAATAAATACCAAATTTAATTAATGACGTAAACGAACACGTTTTTATATACACTATTATTGTTCATAAAGGGCAACACCCATTTCTCTTTGCTTTAATTAAAATAAAAAGGTAAACATTTGATATTTGTTACAAGTCAAATAAACCTGTAATAGAGAAAAAATACCTATTTCTCAACTTCATTTCATTTCTATAATTAACTAACTCCCAATAATTATTTCTTCCGTTTAAAAATTTAAATTGCAATATTATTATGTCGTTTTTATTAAACCCACATCTGCAAAACGTTGTGAGTTGTAATTTTTTTACAAAGGCATACTAAAAAAAACAGTTACCAGAGCATAGGTTTTGCCAGTGTAATTGAATTACGTAAATCGACATTGCCCTTTACAATTACTGCCTTATATATAAATACTCAGACAGTGTATCTAAATTTTTTGGACAAATAATTTAGGTATATGGTGCTAGATTCCTCATAAACTTGTTCAAAATACAAAAAAAAAAAAAAATTACCAATATTTTCGAAACAGTACTCAGTGACGTCGTCGCGAATATTGTACAATGATTTGTTATTATGCGGACAAGGTCTTTGTTACTACATGACACAAAAGTGAAATTTTTAAACAATAAGATATTATAAGTACAAAATAGAAGGTTTTCGGGACCCAATAGCTAGGGTGCTAGGTCAAAATACTCAGTTAAAGTAGTATGAATAAATAGGTATAAACATGATTTAAGAAAAAAAAAATAAACAACTTTTTAAAATTTACAAAAGTCTTCAAACAAACCAATCTGAATTATGTTATTAAGATAAAATAAATATTTCATTGTATTCATATATTTACTTGTAAAAGAAAAATTTTAAGTAAATAGACTTTTATATCTTATTTATTTGAGGCAGATTAAAAAAATAACACTTTTTTTTAATTCGCAGATGAGAAATAATCACCATACTTTATTTTATAAAATAGAAAAAAAACGCAGTTGAAAATAATTTATAAATACTGTGTAAAGTATAAAATTCTTGCATTTGTAATAATCATCCATACATATATGAAATAATATATTTGTTGCACTCGACTGTTAAGTTTTAACAGAATAAATATTTTGTAAATAATCTCCGTTCAATTGACCAATACAGAAGTTAATATACTGAAATTCCAACTAATGGAGTTATTACAAAAATTATTTTAAAATAAAAAATTAAATACAAAATACAATTTTACAAGGAGTTATTTAATTCCAATCTAAGCATAGCACTTGTATTATGGTAACTGAATAGCTGATACTCCTTACATTTAAGTGGATTTAATTAATAATTACCTCCGTTGTAACAACTTTTCGGTTATAATGGAGTAATATTTCCGTCCCTTGAATTTAAAGCATACTTTTGCAGTAAATTAATTTGGCAATAGGAACTTCGGATATAGCATCAAGACTTGTATGAACCATTTGTGACAGAGCCCCAAAAATTCTACATGCATATTGGATTGGGTGAGGAAAAGCACAAAGACTCATTCATAAAACTATTACCTTCTATTATCCTTTGTTTACGTTTACAGATGGCCAGATATGCTTGTTTTGTTTGTAGGTAGGACTACTTAGCATATGCACAAAGTTGAACAAAGGCAAGAATAACTTGAATATTGAAGAAATTATGAAAATGGAATACAACTTATAGCGGGTATACAAAAACCTAAACTTAATACACTATAACTCATTTTTCAATAACACTGGTGTACAACATACAGATTTCGATAAATAATTAATATAATTCCGGCTCTTTTAGATATAGCAAGATATTAAAGCGATCCCTCCAATGTCCTTATAAGGAAATACACTGTAAATAGATTTTAACATTCATTCATATAATTGACAAATATGTCACGTAGAATAAACTCTTAACCTTTTGAAAGTCTTGGCTCAATAGTTGTAGTTTCTTTTGTATACTACAATGGTGGTAACCATTTAGAACACCTGAATGTAAGCACTCATCACAACATATGAATACTTTCAATACTGAAGATATCACATGCATATAGCTGGCCAACTTGTATCCTATGAAACCTATATTGACTATAAGCATAAGATATTATTAGTTTATGTATCGCCCATAGGTGTGTACTGGCAACAGCACTCAAGAGCCATGTTGTCTCTAGTTTCAACATGTTACTAACATGGGTCACGTGATCATTTAACATCAGGTAAAATTGTGGTCAAACATTAGAATCTATTCATATAAATAAAAATAAATTATATAAAGAATGTATGTGATACAGCGTATTTGTAATTCGAAAAGGGCACGGTTTGTAATAAAAACGAGTTAGAAAATAGTATGGAAAAGTGAAAAACTTTGGGTTAAAAAATGTCCTTATAAAAAAGTAAGCGACACAGAAGACAATAGCGAGTTCATAAAAAATACTGACACGTTGCCGTCTATTACAATTTTATGTCATTATATGATCCTACTGTAAAGGTAAGATTTGTACACACTTCTTAGCACACCTTCGTAAAGCCAGGATGGGAAACTAGTAAAAAACAAAAAAGATCAACAATTACCTGAGGTACAAGCGTTCAGATGCCATGTTTTGTGTATCACAATAATTCATACCTTTGACCCTATAGTTAGCATATGGTCACTAAATGAGTATGTTATTTATTTATGAAGCCTCAAAAAAATCTGATAAGAAAAAAATATATATATTAGATTTCATGTTCATTGGAATTTTTCATGAAAAATTATTATTTTACAAAAAAAAAATTGATTCAGCAAATGGGGTTAGACATCACTTCAACTCATATTTACAATTAATTTGATTTCTATTGGTGAATCCAGCACCATCACACGAGTTTAAGTTTTTTATATATACACACACCATAATTTACTGTTGATAAAGGCTGATTAGTAGGATACTGGAGGTACTTGAGGCATCATTGTGGTGTACACACATTGGGTTTCAATTGGCTTCATCTGCTGCATCTGCGGATGCTGCATCACATTATGTATGGGTTGCAATTGTGACTGTTGCTCTTCTGGAGGTTTCTTATTTTTCTTTTCACACTTTTTAAACTTAATACCGAGTTTATTTAATAATATTAATCGTAAGGATTCCTTGCCACCACAGTAGTTCAGTTCGTGTTTCGCCGCCGCTAAAATTTTACCCAGAGTAGGCACTTCTTTTCTTAATGAATAACTATTAACAATACCTCGCAATGCACACAGTTGGAAATAGTCTAATTGTACTTTCGTTTTACGCACTCTCTTCTTTTTAGGCCCTGTCATTTTCGTGTGAGTAGCTTCCGCTCGCAGACCGTCTCTTTTTATCCTCTTAATCGTGCTCTCTGATAGCCCCGTCGCCGCGCACGCCCGTTTCACAACATTCTCAACAGGAAACGCATAGCCTCGGTTCTGTTTTTCACTCTCAAAGAACTTGATCACCTTAAAAATTATTTCACGCGCTTGTCCGTCGATCGCTTCCTTTTTCTTCTTTTCGACCTTAGGTTTGAGCTCATCTGGCGCTGGTGGCGGCGGTTCTGGAGGATTCGTCGGTTGAAGTAAGTGGTTCGAGGGCTCTTGCTGCTGTGGCGGGGCATGTTGCGGCTGCTGGGGTGGATGTTGTGTCTGTTCCTGTAATTGCTGCTGTTGAATTTGTTGTGGAGGTTGATGCAGCATTGAATTCGATAAAATCGGAACAGCATACACGTTAATGTCCATTTTTTACACTTATTTCCTCACTATAGTCTATTTCTACGATTAAATTTATAATACATAGCACAATATGTGATACAATAAACTATTGTGGTAAATCGTGTTTATTTACGTAAAACTACACAATAGAAAACAATCAGCGAACACAATCGCCATTTTTCTATTAATTGACTTTTTCTGCCATTCAAAATTTGAAAAGGCAAAGGTATCTGAGTTCATTCAGCATTATGTTAATCAAAATATAAATTCCTATTTTATTTATATTATTTTAGGATGAATTGCTATTTATAATGCCAACGCCCGTAATATCATAAAACACTTAAGCAAATTTTTAAAAATGTTTTGTTACATATTCTTTACACAGATTATTATTAATTAATATATTATATTATTAATTGCTGTCAAACTTCTTCATAAACATTTGCATTCAAATAAACAGGGATTCCGTCCTCCAAGTTACATTCGTAAATAGACTGATTCCTAATCTTTAGTCAGATTTACAGGTGTGCAGATGTGACCATAACGAAGGGGACAAAAAATAATTGAGATAATATTTTCGCTAACATTATATTTAAAAAATTATAAATAAAATTTATGTGGGATATCAGTATTTCATAAATGAAATACCTCCAAAAACTTAAATATACTCATAAATATACTTATCGGCGTGTTGCCGAGAACACCTTTTCTCGATAAACCGCAACAGCGATTTCCTGAGGAGAGTCCAAACAGTATAATAAGTATTAGTGAAGATTCCTACAATGTAAATTTATGTAATTTTTCTTTTATCATAAATAAATTTAAAAAGAAACCCGAGGAGCTAGGCAAGAACTGGACTAAAACCTAAATTGTGGGGACTCATACAATGTTTTTCTAATTTTTAGTATTGTTGATTTCTTTCGTTGGATTTGATAAAACTCGTACGTGACATTGGCAGAACAGTGAAATTTTTCCATAGGGCTCATCGACTATACAAAAAAAAAAGAAATGATTTCCTGCGAACTCGTTAAAAATTTCATAGAAATTACAAATATTCTTTTTTCTACCTCGATATCCGCTCTTGAACTGACGAGCCTTTACAGCTTCACCGGTCTTAGCGAGTGTTCTTGTAACGCTTACCCTAATAACGATTAATGTGGTCATAGGTTAATAATAATTTACGTATTTACAGAGTTGACCAGATATTCGATTGCAATTTCATGTTTCCGGAGTCTATTTGTAATTCACATCAACATTTGTGTTTTTTTTACTAAGTGAAAAATATACAAATGTGGTATTTTAAAGATACCGAGTCAAATGGATATTGTGGTACCAACCCGAGAATAAAAAAAATGTAGCCAGTTTACTTTTAAAAACAGTGTAGCGAGCTTTCGTAATTTTAGTCATAATAAATTGTTCCACGATTTTTAGCGGAACGTTACTTATCACCTACTGTGTAATATAGTTTAGTTATTGCACCAAAAGGATGAGGAAGACAAAACGGAGTATGAATTCTAAAGTATCACAAAAATTTCTAGAAAGTTCTAACAAGGGCATGCGTCGCCATTTTTGTAAACATATAATCCATTTCAAAATGACAGTAAAAATGTTCAAAGAGGTTTCTCTTCTAAAGAATTTTTTCGACCATTATGACTGATGGATGGATTTAAATGAAAAAGAACGATAAATATCAACATATGTTTAATATATTTGTAATTATTATTTACAATAATAATTCTTTCTATACATAGACGTTTTGGATATTATCTCTTTCGTGTAGCAGCTTCTTGTGGTTATACAATGCAGCGGGATGAGCGAAGGTAGCAGCGCAATGCGTGCACCTATGCGGTCGTTCTCCAGTATGCGTGCGTATATGTGTTTGAAGGTAACACGTAGACTAAAAGAATTGTAAAATCACGTTTCGTAAAGCTACACAAAAAAAAAACCAAGTGACTTGTGTAACAAAAAAAATTTCAGTTGTTAACATTGCCGTCACGTAAGGAAAAGGCGTTATGCCCGCTTAATCGTTACGAACCGATGCTATCCTTAGACGCGGTATTAGTTGTTTTTTTTATATTCCAAAAATATTAGTTCTTTTTGGTTTAATTTGGAAGCCTGTTGGTTCAGTAGTAATATTTTTGGTTACCGCACCACTTATGGTCACAGAGGTTCGAATCCACAATCCCAAGCTTGAGCTAAGGAAAATATAATTAACAAACCGATGCATGTAGTGGTAGGAGTTTTTCTTAAGATCACCGTCAATGTAAACCAAACTTGTCAGGGAGCACCTACAAATATATGTCGGAATTTGCATTTGGAATCCAATAGTCTTTTACGTTTAACATTTCATCTCGGGCAACGTCGTCACCTAACATAGAGTGAGATGTGACTACCATACAATCAACGTCACTTAAATTACACTTTGCTGTTCTAATTTTATTATATAGGCTAATCAGTGCGATCATACTCCTTTACTTACAGTGAAAGCTTTGCCGCAGTAATCACAAACCTTGTCCCTCGGTAACTGTTTATTCTCATGTACGAATTGAATGTGACGCCGAAGGGATCTGGCCGTCCCTAGGACCTATGGGAACGGTGATCAGTATTAGGAATACGCTATAACGAGATGTTATTTATTGTAGGTTTCGGTAGCACGTTACCACCACGTTGCTACTTTAAGAATGTTGTAAGGGGGTAAAATTATTAATAGAATCATTATTATGTGTTGACGAGACGGTCTTGCACATAAATAATTAAATATTTGGAAATAGTAGAATTATAAAAGATTAAATAAATAACAGAACTATAAGCATTTTAGTGTAGAAAAAATAATAGCAAATGATAAGTAAATTAGTGGTAAAGAATAAGTGTATATAAAAGGATGAGAGAAGAAATAATTCCATTGTTAGAACCAATGGAAAAGAATTAAATAATGGATATAGAAGGATTAAAAAATGTCGCAACAACTGGCAACCCTATTCGGTACAAGTAATATTGTAAGGCTGATTTCCAATGGGAGCCAATATGAATGTTCTCTACAGAAATATGACAGAAGCTTTACAGTAGGACTTATCGGTTATTAGTTATAAAAATCAGATGAAACGAAAATAAGTTTTTCTATGCTATTCTTACTGAAAATCGAAAAGTGCGATGCGGCGCATCTTAACATTGAACATTGGCATTTCTTCACAGAGGCTCTTTTTTATATAAACGAAACGTTTGAGAGTAGTTCCGAGAGAAAAAAAAAATCAAAAAAAAGTAGTGTGTACTTATGTACACGCGTTAGAAGTTATACTTTTTTGGCTGTAGTAAGATAAAAATCTTTTCAAAAATTTTATCTTTCGCCTTATTCTACGTTTGTACAAAAAAAAACGACACTAACAATAGAAAAAGATATTTAATACATACATACTTTTTTTGAATAAAATGTTGACTATAGCTAACTTCAGGGTGTCGGTTATTCGTGTCGGTGTGCGCGCGCATCGTAAAAATTTACTCTCATCATTTTTCCCTAACGCGCCAAAAGAAGTATAACTTCAATAAGTTTTTATTGGATCACACTAATATAAGTATATCCCAATGTTAGATTTATCTATTTATTTACTTAAGGTCATTTCAAACTTAATCAGAGGCCCCACCTTGGAACAATGCTGACATGTGTAGTTGGATATCTTGAGATGCGCCCATTCTATGTGATACTTGAGATTGCTTTTCGACACGAATCGTGAGCCGCATTCATCACACATGAACCTGGGACGTCAATATTATTTATTCAGTTTTGGATGGAAGTTCCTTTACGCGGCTTGGTGTAGTAGTTTACTGGTATTTATCGTCAAGTACGGAAAAAGCGGTATGTTCCGATATCTTGCTCTCTCCATTCGAGTTTCTCTATTTCTCTGTTTCTGTTGCATACTTATGAAGTCACCTAAATGATTCTAGTTTGTAGTTGTAGTTGGGTCCGGTAAGTGACGCTGTTGCTGAGATCCAAAATTCCATTTACACAAGAACGAAGTCGCGGACTACAGCTAGTATTACTATAATGTGGAGCATATTTTAATCTTACCACTAGTTTTGCCTGCGGCTTTGCTCGTGTCATTGTAGATTTGCTCTATCCCTTTGAAACACTCCTTTTTGTTCTATGTAAAGCGCACCCTATATCCTTTGTATGCAAAATTTGATGATAATCGGTTGAGCAGTTAAGGCGTGAAAAGCATAAGAAGCAAATAAGTAAACAGACAAACGTTCGCATTTATAAGACTAGAATGAAATCCTTTATTTTACAGTAAAACTTGACGAAAAACTTCGACTAACTTCTTTTCAACGTGGGTGGAATGGTATCGCATGTGCCGCGCCAGTATCTGGTTCGTGCGGAAATGCATGCGGCAGTGCGCACAGTAAGCGGCGCGGCCCGCTTCGTGCGCCGACTGCATATGCACAGACAGGCCGGACCTCTGCTTGTACTGCTTATCGCATAGCTCGCATTTGAAAACGCTCGCCTTGTTGTGGACAGTACTGGGACAGTTTACATTTTTGTTTAACTAACAGTAAGAGGAAGTACGAACGATAGTGGCATATAGGATCATATAGAGGAAGAGGAGTAGGTATATATTACGAGGAGGAAAAGGTATATCGTAGGAGGAGATTTTAATTCTTTTTGACGCCCCTCCCCCCCCCCCCCTTTGTCAACATATATAAGTAAACCATTTTATGAAAAATAAACAAAGCTAAACCTTCCACCCGAGTACTTACGTAACGCTTTAAGAACCAAATACCCTATGCTGTTTTATTTAAGGACTGTCAACAGCTATGCTATATTTTTTATTACAATAACAAAATATATTTTAAGTTTGATGACACAATACACAGTATACAACTTTGGCTTGATAAAAAAAACATTAACCCCTCGGTTATTTTTTAAGACCCAGACCTCCAAATGGTGGACCATGTTTTTAAATTTCGAGCCAATTTGTCTATTCACCATTGCATCATAAGGTCTACATTCGTTGGTATAGAACTTAAACCATTATGGTTTTCGAAAGTCCAGGATTTAAAAAGACCCTAAATCAATGAGATGGTAATTAACAGATTATATTATAACCACAAATTAAGATTTACAAGTAATCAATCTCGAGTTGAAAGTTCGTTGCCAAGCTACTGTTGGTATCTTCCGGTAGCTGTAGGCTTTAGAGCCGGTTCCCTCTAGGTTCGGCGTGTTTACCCTCTTATACAACATCGTCATTTAACATCAAGTGAAATTGTAGTCAAACGGTAAAATATAAAACAAAGATCAGATTTATAGTTATCAATCTGTACTAAAAGAAAGTATTCATATTTATATTAATCTTACTTTATGTGAAGTCTTAGTTGCGTTCCCCGCATATACAGTTTCCCACAATGTATACACGGTTGCTTATTGTGCCTCGACACGTGATATGTATAAGCTCTATGAGACCTACGAATTTGATAAACTTTGTCAATCTTGGTATTGTACATTAAAGTTTTTTTTTTTTTTATTTATTTATGACAAAAAAAAAATACATAAATTTACATAGTAGGACTCTTCTCAGGAAACCGCTATTGCGGTTTAATCGAGAAGAGGTGTTCTCGTCGACATGCATACAAGATAATTAGATTTAAATTTTTGAAGGCATCTCTTTTACGAAATACCTTCTTAAAATACGTTTCGCTTGTATACAGGTACATTCAAATAAACGAGTTGTATGGAAGAAGTTACAAAGCGCAGTTACATTTCATCATCGTCTTCTTACCCTTATCCTACCTAAGTAGGGTCGGCACAATATGTTTTCCTCTTCCACTCTCCTCTGTCAAATGTCATCTCATTCATCCATCATTTCAATTCATCCATACCTTTTTCGATCTTCCTCTGCTCCTATATCCATCCATCTTCATACCAAAAACTTTTGTAGTTCCATGATTTTCATTTCCCTTCATAGCATGCCCATACGATGCTAACATATTACTCTTCAACTTCTCTGTCACTGATGCTATTTTCAAACTCCTTTTGATATACTCATTCTTAATCTTATCTATCTTAGTAACACCGCACACTGCAGTTTCATTTATGATACATAAATACGACGCGATGTCATGTGTAGCTTTTGAACAATTATTTTGGTTATATAATAGATATTGCATTGTGGTAATGCTAAATAGTGGTAATAATGTGAGTACTACAACAAGTCAAGCAACGACGTAATCGGCGTCGCAATATGTATTTTTATATTATGAAATAACTAACACGAATGCAATCCGCTTGATGATGATGGTGGATGTCAGCTATAGCCTTTTACCCGACCTCAGTTTACATTTGTATTCCGGAGCAGCGACTTGAAACGCCTTTTGAGTCGCTGTATTGTCAACTACACCCTTAGAATAACGGACAATCGAGTCGTAGTAGAATAATGAAATATAGTTTCATTTCGTAAACGTCAGGCACGTGCTCACGCGATGTCAAATGTCAATTTAATAAAAAAATCACTGAATGTTTCTTAGTTAATACTAATGGTTAAACCTTTGCCATTATTATAATAATCAATACGTAACATGTGCCGCTCATAAAACACTATATTAAGCATTATAATGATTTTAAAGTCAACGAAACAATAGCTGTAGTAAAAACCAGGCATAATACCGTACTCAGGAAGTTACTATTTCCAAGAACGTCAACTCTTAACATTAATAGGACCGAATTATAATCAAATTCCAATCTATAAACTAGCAAGAGATCCCTCACCGGGTTTTGAAGTCACACTCTTCAAATTTACACGTATAACTATGTGAAACTTGACCGTGTTTCTCTCTGTAGTGTAGGACGGCTGATCGCTCATCCAGATATCGTTTCTTACACGTCTTGCACTGAAATCTGCCGTTGAAAGATATTTGGTCATTTGAATACAATTTACACAACACTTTTTTCAATATTTCGAGAACATTCTATATTTAAGACTGCTATTTTTATTAACTGGAATCGATGTCTATTCTATTACGATCTGTTGAAAGTCACTTCAGTAAGTTGCATATATATCTGAGTTCGGTAATCTCGAACACCCTTTGGCCGATCACGATAACAGTGTTGGCATACAAGTATATCTATGCTATCCATCATAACTAATATTATAAAATAAGATTGCCATGAAAATTGGTGTTAACAATTGCGGATTGTGTTCTTAATATTATTATTTTTTAGTTTCAAGACATTGTACAGGGTAAAATTCATGGTATAGTCAAAAAAAAAATTGTCGTACTAATGAAATAATAACTTTAAAATTAATTTTACATACAAATTATAATTTTACAATACATATTTTGTTTAGTAGAGGAAGGCCGAAGAAAGTATGCATAGATTTTGTGAAAAGTGATATGTGTATAAAAGGTGTAAATACTGAGATGCCGTCTGACAGAGGAAGAGTGAAAAAGGAAAACATGTTGTGTCCACCCTACTTAGATGGGATAAGGGTGAGAAGATGATGATGATGATTCTTTTTAGTTTTGTAATAAATCAGGTATTTTTTAAGCTTGTGCTGCCAACAGTCTGTTGACCTGTGTCTCATGAGGTCTACATTCGTTTGTATGGAACTTAAACCTTTATGGTTTTGGACAGTCTAGGGGTTAAATCGTCAAAGTGTAAGAAACAAACAAACTCGCATTCTCATTTATAATATTAGTTCGGATTAAGATTAAGATCATATTGATATGAAATAAAATTAACATACCTTGTAAAATGTCTTTTATTATGGGCCTTAAGTGCCATGTCACTTGTGTATACACATTCGCAAACATTGCAAATATAGCCACCTGCTGTCTGTAAAGAATTAACTATTTTTTAAATACATCTCATTATGTTATTGTTATTGAGAACCCGATTGGTAAAGTGTTGTCATGCCGCAGACTGTATTAAGTCATAAATGTACGGAAAACGATTGAGAGGTGTCACCAGACAGTCAGTTACAGATTACATGTTTTTTTTTTATGTTAAAGAAATTAGGTCGGAAGATTACCAATAACAGTCCCTCTTACCGGAGTCTACTTTAGTTAAGAAATATCCAGATGACTTGATGAGTAAAAACGGTCATCCAAATTGGTCCAGCAGTTTAGGAGGAAAACAATTACAATCACACACAGGTGAGATGATCGTTCGTGACAGATAATGACAGATCGTTTCACAGAGTAAGATACTTTTAGTCCATCTAAGATAAAAAAATCTACAGTCTGAACATCTAAAATATTTCTAATTACTGCCCTGGAGGCAGGACCAAGTAGAATTAATATATTTATATGTAGTACTGCTTATAATCTATATGTATCTACAGTATGTTTTTTTTTTATTATAACACCATGCCCTGTAGCTGATCAATCATAGTGCAATCCAAAAACAATGGCTATCTCTAAGTGATCAGCAATCCATTTGCTGTAGACTTTGTAATGCTAATTTACAAGCTACCCAGTTGAAACGCTTTAAACTAAAAGAAAGCCACTATGCTCAGTTTATTACCATGGACACGGTGGCAGTAATCTATTTGAGTACAAACACCTCACTACCTCGCTTGATTACTTGATAAACATTTGATGGTCCCTGAATGCTACATGTCTAAATTACTACGTTATAGTACTATAATTGATAAAGACATGTTGCTAGGTAAATCAATATGTAACTCACATGATCATGTTTCTTCTCTAAATGAAGCTTAAGATTGATTTCATGGTCAAATCCCACAACACATTTCTCACATCTATAAGGTCTCTTCAAATACTTGTCCTCATTTCTGAGGGATTCTCTCTCTTTCTCCATCTCCTCTCTGGACAGTACAGTTACTTCCAGCTTGCTCGTTAGACTCTCATCCAGTGTTGCCTCTTTCTTCATCTTCTTAATTCTTTTTACCTTTAGAAAATCTTGAACTTTACAAGCAATGATAGCTTAATGGTTACAGTATTTGAACACTGCGTTGAGTGTCGGCGGTTTAAATGGATATGAGGCGGAGCTTTTGAAGACAAAAATTGTGGGTAGGGTTTTTTCTAAGATAACTTAACTAGCTCCCATCCTCTACTTCAAAATATATTGTCAACCACCTATAACTGTGATTCGGTAACTGTACTTAATGCCCTCCAATAATGCCAACAATTAGGCCAAAATATACATCACAACATGGGAAACATGTTGTACCGACCCTACATAGGTGGGATAAGGGTAAGAAGAAGAAGAATTACTGAGATATAAATAGGATGATAAATCAAAGGGTGATAATTATCAGAACCACTGGAAAAATATTATCTACCTTCATTTTCAAAAACTTCTCTTCTGATTTCTTTGTTTTCACTGATGAAACAGTTAGCTTCCTTTCTTCTTTTATATCTAAATGTGTCTTATTCAATTCTTCATGAAATGTTGGCTCTATTTTAATTAATATGGTTTGATCATCACTTAATTCAGGTAATATAGAGAGTACTTTTATTTGGGTGTGTTGAAGATTATGACTTCCAGCAATTTTGTCTGGTACAGCCTAAAAATAATATTAAGTAACTTTGAATGAAAACTGATCAAGACGTAATGGAATTGTAAGATGATCTTATAAATCCAAACTAATTCCACTAGATACTAATTATTGCAACAAAATGATAAACAATGATCCTTACTTAGTTGTTTATGTGGGTGGAATAAAAAGGACGATAACGGGGATTTTAACCACTCATATGTTTACCTATCACTAGTTACATGTGCTGCTGATTCCAGGATTGACAGCATTTGCTGACGGGCAAGGCGTCCAATTAAATTATTGTCCTTATCTTAAAACTGACTAAAACCTCAGAACTAGGTATATAATATAACTGGAATGAATACCACTTCATAAGATGAAGAATATTACCTAAACTCAATAAAATAGCTGCTGATGCTATTTATATATACTATTTATACATTTTATGTATGCAGGAAAAAACGTAAGCACCACTGGGCTTACTTCACTTCCCCATGACAAGAAAACACACATCTCTGAACATGGTGCTTACTAAAATTGTATTCTGTAAGTTTTAATAACTTTATATTTAATTAAGCTATCCTGATTATTATTTTTCTAGTTAACTCATTCCATGCCACGCGGCTTGAAGATCGAGCTTAATGTATACCACTGGTGGTACACGTGGCAATATGCACTAAATGTCTAAAAATTAAATAAACATAATTGGTTGTTTGTAAAGTCAGTTCACAAACTATATTTTACGTGACAACGTCATAAGGAGACATTGATGAAAAATTATATACTTTTATGAATTGACTTGAATTATTATTATTGAATTACTGATAGAGTTGAAGAGAGATAGATGCGTCACAAATCAAACACTTAGTCCGATCGTGCCTCTCTATTGCTTGTTCCACACTCTAGCCAGTACGGCACAGCCGGAACGTGACAATTAGTCATGCTTTTTCGTGCGTACAGCCGGTGTTCATCAATTTTTATAAAATATTATCAAGTCAAAAGATATCAAAATATATCCAGTAGTTTTTGCAACAGCAGACCTCTATCATTTTATTTTTATAGATACCATAATCCACAAATTAAAAATATCAATTTTCTCTGTTACATTTAATTAATAAGATGATATAATAATATACCTTATCATTCAATAGGAGGCAGGTTTGATGTATTTGATTTTTGAAACTGTCTATTTTCTTCAGCATATTATGGCAGTGATGACAAACAACAGAGTTATTTATCTTCACCTAAAATATTTGTTTCCATTTTAGGACTCTTTTTTTCTAAATATATAGAAACAGATGCTTCAATTAAAATTTAAAACTCAGTACTGAAAGACATGATTTACACCCAGCATTCTAAAACATGTGAATCACCTTTGTTTAAATGGTTAGGGAGACAAATCTTTCTAGCTTTATAGTACAAAGGGCATAATGGAAAAATATTATACATGTCTCTAGAAATTCATAAAAATATTCAGCAATATACCTTGTGCAACTTAATTTGTCAAATAACATACTGTACCATACATAGAATACTAAAAAAAAGTTTGATTATTTACTGCTAAAAGAACCTGTGAAATGAAGAATAATTACCTTATGGAAATGGCCAGAGCATTTTCTAGATTAATAACTTAGCAAAATGACTGCACAGCACTTGATGGAATGTATAGGGTCAGACTTTAGATTAAACTACTACAAATTGCAACATTATGTAGGGGCAGGGGTGAGTTAAAGGGTAATGCTCTGTAAATAAAATAAGTGCAGAAACAATTTTTTTTTGAAAAATGAAATGTTGAAAATTTTTGATAATGCCTATGGAAATTTAGAAAGTGTATTTATTCTCTATGGTTAATTTATTTCTAGCCTTATCATCATAGTTCCAGCCAAAAATAACCAAACCAGAGTGCAATGAAGATTCACTACAAAATGATTTAGATATAATTGTACACAAATTTTATAAAAAAAAAAGTATACAAAGTTAGTTATAAAATATTGTCATTTACGATTATAAACATTGTTTATATAACAAGTGGTAAATAATAGTAATACGTAGTAATATACAAAAATAGCGAACAAAGACTTCAAAACAAAAATTAGAAAAAAACCTAACATTGTAGAAAAGAGAGAATATGCCAGGCATGTTACAACTCCACATCTTCATAATACTTGTATCATCTTAGTATGTAAGTAATTTACCTTATAATTAAGACAGAATTCAAGAAAATCTACATGTTTACATTTTCTCAATCCTATCAGTGTAACATTTTGTGAGTAACAACATATGCAGGCCATTCTAGGAAATCCATATACTGGACCATCACTATCATAGTCGTTAAGTTCTATATCAAATATATCAGACATATTTCTGTAAAATAAAAAATATGAAAATAATTCGTTTTCAAAATTTGTACGACTATTTACATTTACTGTCATGTGCGTCAGAGACGGTTTTTTTTTCTATTTTTGCCATCCATAGGAAAAGGCAAAGGTATCTATTTCAAAGACAAAGTCGAAACAAAAAATATTATAATATGATATCTTTTCGACCTAGGAACAGATAACAGATAGATAAAGGGCCGTTCTCTTTGATACATACCATAAGTTACAATTTCCACTCAAGGCGTGAGGCTTCGTACACATAAATAACAATACAAAAATTAATAGGAATTTTAGGCGCAATCTTAGTATGTGATGTGGTGACTTTTATATATTATTCATAAGCTTGTGTTATTTAACTGTTTATTTTGTAATATGGGTGCATTTTACGTAATATAGTTTGGTGACTGTACATAAGTGAAGTGGATGGGAAATAATACCATTTTTAGCGGCACAAGTGACTGAAGCTTCGTCGCGCATATATGGGAGTAGCATCATAATATTGAAATTATCACAAGATATTTGTAATACTATTTACTCAACAATGGTAGTAATAATCTAGAAGAATGGACACAAAATAAAATTGTAATAAAATATATGCTATTTTATTCAATTGAACGTAATTGTCAACCAGTGAAAAAATCTTCAAAATCTGATCATATGTTTCATAAATTACCCCTGTATATAATATACTGTGTAATTAACCCTTTACAAACAAACAATAAGTATAATAATAAGTAGTCAGTACAAGTAATTAAATACAGCACAGTTGTAATTTAATACTTTAGTATTTTCCCGCGCGATCAAATATTCTGGCCATAGACAAAATGATGTTGCGACAAATTCAGCAGATGCAACAAGAAATAAAAAAAAATAACTTTTTTAATTAAGCGACAACTTGTGTGCGCACACAATTCCGCAAATGTCACCTTTATTCAAAATAATATGACGTATTTGACAGCTTCATATGAATTGCGTATACATAAAAGGTGCTCACCCCTATACTCAAAAGTTATTATACAACGCCATAATTCGAAGTTACTTTGATTATGGCTCATTTTTATTGGAACCATGTAGCAAATTTTGTTTAAATAAATTAGATAAATTACAATCCAAATGTTTAAGGATAATTACAGGTGCTATGAAATCATCTCCGGTAATTGCTCTTCAAGTAGAATGCCTTGATCCTCCATTATACATACGTAGGCAATTCCTTTCTGACCGGTTCCTATATAAATCCATCCACCTAGCTAACCATCGACTAATTCCCAAATTAATCAATCTTTCTCAGAGAATACATTCATCCACATATTGGTCCCATAAAAATCCTCCATGTCTTATAAAAAGCCTTGAACGTCTTCCTTTATCAATGGATAATATCCTACGATATCCTCGTAATCCCATTTTTAGTATAAAGTATGATGCCTTGTTTTATTCCCCAAATATTATATTTAATTTTGGTATAGAAAAAAATAATCCTCGTGCAAATCATTTGTTTAATACAATAATTAATAATGAATGGAGTAACTGGCTCACTATATTTACCGATGGATCTCAACTAACAGATAAGGCCGGTGCTGCTGTATGGATTCCAAAATTTAAAATTATCTTGAGTTTTAAATGTCCCTATTTATCTTCTGTATTCTCTGCTGAGTCAATAGCCCTTTTTGAAGCGGTAGCATATGTTGAGGCACACAGGTTAAATAGAACAATATTTTTTTCTGATTGTAGAAGTTGTTTGCAGGATATCTCTAAATTTCCCATCCGATCTAAGTCAAACTTTCCCTTAAATTTAAAGACCAGAGAACTATTATTTAATTGCCACTACCTTGGCTTAGAAGTAGTATTAGCTTGGATTCCTGGTCATTGTGGAATTCTGGGGAATGAGGCTGCGGATGTATATGCCAAGAATGCTACAAGTGTTGGTTATGATATCCACGCTAAAACATTTTCACAAGAGTTGCATGCACTTGCAAAACCTAAACTTACTCAATCATGGCAGGACCTGTGGAATAGCTATGATCCTCACAAAGCCAAACATTATAGGAACATACAGCCAATAATTCCCTCGAAGCCATGGTTTTTTAAATTCAAAAATGCCCATAAGTGGGTTATCTCTACTATTATTCGCCTACGTCTGGGCCATGTATGCTCTCCAGTTTTTCTTGCGAAAATACATATCCGTGACCATTCTTTATGTGAGTGTGGGCTTGATGAGGGATCAGTGGAACATATATTTTTTAATTGTCACAAACTATCATCTTCCCTATATGATATCCTTCCTGCTAATATTCCCCGTCCTACTAATATTAATACATTGCTTACATATGTTTATTCTACTTTTATTGAAACATTTACTGCTTTCATTTATCGTAATAATATAAAACTGTAATGTCATCTATGTTTTTATATGTTATATATAACTATGCTATGTATTTGTATCTATACTTGCAACATACCATTATATATTATCTCTGTGGTACCCATATCTCAAAATTACACTTCTGTGATTGTTCTGTGTCGTGCCATTTTGGATTGTTCTACTGTGTACTGAATATTTGGCAATTAAGTTTAAACCGTGTATTTGTCACACTTGACACTGGCGAAATTGCCTACATAGGCAGAGGCCATACGGAAAAAAAAAAAAAAAAATATATATAGTTTTATTTACAACGAAAAATGTTTTCATAACAAGAAATTATAACGCAAATAAAATATAATGTAAAATTGAATATAAACCCTTATTTAGAAAAAGTTTTCATAACTAATTGTAAATTGCCTATTGGTTTTTAATATTGTAAATAAACATCTGGTGTCTGGAATATGAATTCAATGATTTAATTTTTTTACTTCATTATTTGCTATACACATTTATTGATAAACTTACAGCGAATAATGGAAGACTGTCCAGAAATCGTTTTGAAAAGGATATGTTGTACTTGTCTTAGTAAAAATCGTAAATTATTTCAACTGCGTAGAGTTGTGGACGGTATTAATAATCTTTACTTATTATTGTCTTCAGACACTGAAGCTTATAGGGTAGGTAGTAACCTCACTAACTTTAATTTATCATTTCATAGTTTCTGTATTGGTAATTCAAATAAAGCCTTTCTGTAATAAACAGATTAATTTTAAATTTCATTTATGGATGTGCCTCATTATTTTATTTTTAAATTATGTTACAAACAATAATTTTGGCCACAATCTCATTTGATATTTATTGACAATGAGATAATTTTTTTAGTGATATATTATATTAAACATTGGTAAGACTTTCACTGATATCTGGGCACTAGATTACACCCTAAAGTGTCAATTCCTAAACATTAAATACTTGATAATTTTTTATTGTATTTTGTGAAACTTTTTATTCAATGATATCAAACGAATAGCTCCCCGTTTTGAAAGAAAAGAATGTTTCACATCATAGTTTGTTTATTTACATGAATTTATTTCTATTAATATGAATTGAAACTGGGACAGTTTTGTAATTATTTTATTTTAGTTTTTTGAGATATCTAATAGTTGTATATAAAACACACTTGGAGTATTCAATTATTGTTTTACAAACATAAGTGATTCCCAAAATTCTACAGCTTCACTGAAGCCCCAAGTTCCTAATTTGAATTACATTAGGACTCACTGTCCTACAAGCCACGTATATTTTTATCAAAACCTATTAAGATAAACAATATTATAATAAACAATATTATAATATAGAGAGGTTAACAAAAAATATGAAAAAAGAAACATATTATTGAAATATAGACTTTAAATTTGAATCAATTCAATAAATTTATATAGATGATATGTTAGCCAATTGAAATACATAAACGAAGGACTATGTCTATTTACGGTTATCTTAATTAAGAAAATAATTCCTAAAAATAGGAGTTTTTACATTTTTTAAGTTTTCATCATTCATTTGCACATAATATTACCAGATATAAATATACTAAATTTTGGAGGAATTGCACCAATTTTCTATAACTGGTTTTATATTCTGGGCAATATCAACTACCAGACAACTTTTTACCAATAGTTTAAGTTAATACATTTTTGTTTAAAATTTTCCATAAAAAAACTATTATATGTGTTGTTATTTCAAAAAATTATTATAGAACTTCCTTATTTTCAGGAGGGTTTTTTTAAAGACACAGCAAGTCTGTTTATTTGCTGGGAATGTAAAGCAATTATGAGGAAGATTACCAATTTCAGACAGAATGTTTGTGTCGCACAGAAAAGGTTAACGGCGATTGCAGACGGAAGAGTTGATGTTAGTGATATTTACATTTTTATTAACTCTACATTTCTATACAAATTTTTCAATATTTTCTTTCATATAAACCCTGTCTTGAACAACATTTAGTCAAATAGGTCCAGGAAGTAACTCGCTTTTATATATTCAGTAATTGATTTCCGTTTATAAATATATGAGTATGATTAATGTTTTAATATTACAGATGGAATTGCATCAAAGTCTTTCACACATTTCCATCCATCGCATAGAAACATACGAAACTGTCATCTCAGCCTCGGGTTTGTCGTCCAAGGATGACAACTTTATTGATTGCGGTCCAGTTGAGGTGAAAAGCGAAAGCGATACAGATGATGCACCCCTATCGGAACTACAGAATTATGATGATTCCTATAAAGTGGAGGGCAGTGTGGACATGGACTATTCAAAGAATATAAAAACTGCCAGTGAGTGTTACAGATTCTGTATACATCTTCCATATCCTTATTTATATAAAATGATAGATGTAGATTTTAATCAAATTTCGTTGGTTTTTCTTGGTCTGTGAAGCTATAGAGGCCTGTCAGGCCAATAGTGTAGTCAGTTCGGAAAAAAGACATCTTCCTTTAATGTGAATTTATTAAAGTTTTAAGAAATTACTTTTAAGATATGGTGTAAGCGGTGTGATACGCATGTTTTTTTCTCTGTACATATAGTACGTTGTTAAGATAATAAACGACCCAGGCGAAGTCGCGGGTATCAGGTAGTTCTTGGTATTTTTTTAAACTTGTGGCGATAGAAATAATATAATGAAACTGTAGAATTTAGTGTATGTAAATTGAAAACATCCAAAAATTAATTGTAGGTTATGTAAAGAAAGTAATGGAATACAGTAAGGCTATTAAAAAAAATTCTGGGTTTCTTGACGGTCGTCTGCTCGAATTTATATACTAGTACTCACATTTACGCTCGTGTCTCGATAGAACGGAAGTCGAATAGAGGTGGTACAACGCTTTTTTCTTACGTGACGATTCATAGAACTTCGTTCCAAAAATGTATGTTAATATAAAGTTTTAGAAGCCTGCTCAGTAGAAAATAGTTTGTAGTAAACTGAAAAGATGACGCTTCATTACTCGATTTTCATACGATTCATATTGTAAGCGTGCACTTTAGTGTTAGTTGCTTTTCGCCCCGTCAGTTCTGCTCGACTCTTTCCAGTTTTAGTGAAGAAAAACGCTTTTATCATGTTCCCAATCACGGTACATTCTCACATGTATGGAGATTGCGTTTGATCTTATATACTTTTCCTTGACTTACAAGATTTAAAACAAGAGTCTTAACGAAATTTATAACTGAAAGTATCAAGAAATTAAAGGCACTGTTTAACGTCCCAGCATGCGACATAGAAAACGGAGATAATTGTACTAAAAAGAACAGAGAGACAAAATCGGTAAAGAAAAATATTAAAGCGAAGTTCAGGAGTATGAAATATTACAGTACGACGCACATAAACGAGGCGGAGTTACTCGAATACAGGAAGAAGAGACAACTGGCAGCGGCGTTTGTAGACACCACAGCGAAATGTGAACTCTGTCTGGAAAGTTTTAAGAGTTATATTGATTTGGAGAAGCATAATGAAAGTTTTCATAAAGAGGTAAGTGTGGTAAGGATCATGTTATAAATATTCTTTTAGACTTTAATGATACAGGGTCCTGTATACACAAAATGTATACTCCGTATACACATCACCTATACCCCGTATATTCGTTGCGTATACCTGGTATACTCACCGCGTATCGCGTACGGTGTACGGGAAATACGCTATTTCTATACTGAGCTTTCGCTGTGTGTATACAGAGTTTTCGCTGTGTGTATACAGAGTTTTCGCTGTGTGTATATGGAGTATACGCAGAGTGTATACGGAGTATACGCAGAGTGTATACGGAGTATACGCAGAGTGTATACGGAGTATACGCAGAGTGTATACGGAGTATACGCAGAGTGTATACGGAGTATACGCAGAGTGTATACGGAGTATACGCAGTCTGTATACAAAGTGTATGTGGTTTATATGATAGTTACGACATGTTTTACTCCCTTAGTTTTTGTATGATACAGAAAACGAACTTTTTTTTCTTTTATATTATAGGGGGCAAACGAACAGGTGGGTCACCTGATGGTAAGTGATCACCGCCGTCCATAGACACTAGCAACACCAGGGGAGTCGCAAGTGCGTTGCCGGCCTTTTAAATATGTGGGCAGTCAATGCCTGATATGTTATGGTTACGTGCCTAAAGATTCCTTGTCAGAGCATAGAGATGATCATTATCAGAAGTACGATTGCTGCTTGTGTGAATACGAGTACGTATGCCAAAGGCGGGCTGATATTTTGAGACACCTGAAATCCGTTCACGCTATGGATGACCATTTTGTGTCCGGGAAAAAGGTGAGAAGAACAGTCGCATTTTCAATGTGCTTCACATATTAAGTTCTTTAATAAAAAAAATAGACATAGGGGCCATTAACTAATTACGTAAGGTTGATTTTGGCGTTTTTTGACTGCCTCCCCCCTCCCCCCACCCCTATGCAAGTGTACATAATATTTCTCAAACGCCGCCCGCTTCTTACGTAAGATTTTATTTTGTTTGTCAGAATAATAAAACGATGTTAGCAAAAGGATCAGTTACACTAAAACTCACAATTTTACGTATATCCATTTTTTTTATATTGTAAAATTTTGCATTTTTTGGAATGAAATAATATGCTATTACTTATCTGCTAACCAAATTCATTCAATGTATTTTCAACATAATTAAAATAAGATTGAGACGCGGGATGAATGTACTAAATTATTAGTTATAGCATTGAAAATGTATAAAAATAAATACACACACGTCGAAAAAACAAATAGACAGTCAAAATTTGTAAAATGAGATGTAAATCAAAGTATACATTATAGAATTAAGAAAATCATTCGGCAGCCCAAACAGAATTAGATGTCTTATATTAATTTTCGACTTACAGAATATTATCTAAGAATGGAATGGGTCTTACCCCCCAAAAGATAAAGGCATGTATAGATTAGAAACCTCCCTCACACTTTGGACCGTTCTTTTACATGGGAAAATCCCTACGAATACCTACGCTAGCAGGGTAACTGAGGGTGGGTTATGTCCGACTTGCATGGACTAAAACCTCACGGTGCCTCCTTACACCTTTAGGGCCGGGGAGCAGGTAATGCCTACGGCACTGCGTCTGCTTCCCCGGTAGGTGTCGGCCCCTCACCAGCGGCCCCCACTGCGGTCTGAAGGGTCGAGATGATAGATTTCTCAAGGAGGGCGAGTTTTATACGCCTCTACCATACGGGCGTGTGCATTCAACTGCCAGGTCGACGGAATTGCCCGCTTCCTCTCGGGACCCTCACGTAATTAATGAATGGTCCTATACATACTTAAGGTGTTGTAGTGAACGGACGGCTAGTCTACTGTCCTATGAAATAAGATAGTAGGCTAGTCCGTTTAAACGCTCCACGAGAAATTAGCAGTAATTACTGAACAATAGGATTAAGACACACCCCTTTTAACATACGATAAACGACGACCAATCACCGTATGTAATGCGTCGGCGTCTTAATCCTTCCACGTTATTATTATTATTATTTTCTAATAGCGTCTATATAAGTAAATACCTTGTATTGTCCGATCTCTTCTGCAATAAATCGTCGTGCGCCATACTAGTCTTTTTCTTCCATACCCTCAAGATTCAATAAATATAATTAGTGGTTTTGAGTGTAAACTCCACAAACGAAACCATTAAAGTGTTTTAAAGTCTGTGGAGCTGTTAGTCTTAAATGTTTTTGGCTGGTTAAACATTTTAATTTGATTGTTGTAATCCCTTTTATAGGCTTTAGCATTTGAGCACAATCTCACCTGATGCTAAATGACAATGTGGTTTAAGAATGTAACTTGCTAAATTTAGAGGCACTGGCTCTCAAATGCAGTTGCCGGTATTCACCGGTTTGGTGCTTGCTAACAGATTTTTAATTTCTGGTTCGTAGCTAACCAGGCGGGTTTAGAAAATCTATTATCACTATGGTTTGGTTTTATCAGGATGTTTCCCTTCACCAAAAGTTTCGGCTCATTCACAAAGCTTTGAAGCTACGACGAATGTGTTCCTTTTTTTGGATGGAAAAAGATTTGTCAAAAAACTGTTAAAATGGCAAATATTTTTTTTTCTCTCAGATTCAACATTAAAAAAATTCAATAAACAAACTGTTTGTTTCCAGGGCGAAAGAACAAGACAGGTCAAAAATCCAGGCTCAAAACCCCGTAGACATAAGATAATGAATGATAAAAGGACTCCATACGGTTTCAAATGTCCAGAATGTGAGAAATATTTTGAGTTAGTATCAGGATAGTGTATTCTATTGTAGTTTCATACTTTTTGCATCTTCTATCAGGGTCTATATATATATTTATATATATATAATATAAGACGTATTTATTCCTAAATTTGTGATCTGCGCATCTATATTCAGAGCGGTTAAAATGATTATACGACAGACTCATTAAAAAAAAAAATGTTACAGGAATAAAAACCTTAGGTATAAACACGTAAGGCGGTTTCACAGTGAGGGTTTCTCGTGTTCGGTTTGCGGTAAAAGATTCCCTTTTAAGGACAATTTAGTTAAACATGAAAGGTGAGTTTTTTTTTTATTACCAATGTTATCGCGAAAGCATTTGCCACTGTCGATTATCTTTTTATTTCTATGAAGGCAATAATTTTGATTCATTTTCATGTCGTTACTATATTTTTTCAGTGTCTAAGCTATTATATAAATATATTCTAAGTGACTTTAGTTGTTTACTCTAAGTTTTTTATTGATTTCAATTATCACTGTTATATTTTATCACTAGCTGATACCTATGACTTCATTTACTTTGTGTAGTGTTTTAGTATTTTATTATGTACAGAAGAAAATCCATAAAAAAAAATTTAAACCAATAATTTCTTTATAAATAATGTTATCCGTTTACTTCCCCTCTCCTGTGCACGCACAATACATCGCTTATTCCACTTCTCACATCGCTGAACGCGTAGTGCTTATAAAAATTGTAATTTCCCAAAATTTTAATATGAAATGTTAATTGAAGATATTGAGTGAAATCTATATAGTAGTTTTTGCGTGACGCACAACGGCAGTTCTATACCAATTAATCTATATAGATTATTGCTTACCTTTTATAGAAAAACGTAATGGTATAACGCGTAGATATTACATTGGAAAGCCCTATATAAAATCGGGTAAGTGCCTTAAGGTCTCCCCTTAGTAGAGGCCTTGCCAGATCAACAGTGTAGTCAGTTTAAAAAAAAAAAACATTGGAAAGTTTTCTATTTGACTGTAGAAGTTCTATCGAAATGTGTTCGTCATTTGGTGTTCCAGGCTCCATCAAGGCCCCCTCCCCCGTGAGGAGTGCCAGACCTGCCACAAGATGATCAGGGTCGACCTGGTGAAGGCTCATGCGAGGATCCACATGCGCCGGGAGTCGTTCACTTGCGTCGAATGCGATAAGAAGTACGTCAGCCGAGCGTCGTACGAGAATCATCTCAAATACAGTCAGGCCCATGCGGCTATCGATGTCCTCAAGTTAGTGCGAACGTTATTTTAACATCTTGAGTTAAATAATAAATATCGTCACGTAAAAAAAAAGTGTTACCCTCCCGTCTTGCGATTTTCCCTCTGTCTGTCTCTTGGTAATGTATAAGAGTATGTACATTTAACTGTAACGCCTTGGAACGCGTGGAAATTTTATCAAAACTTATATCTATTTGGTTTTTTTAAAGTAAAATGACAGAGGATCTGCTGTTGTAAGAGCAAACACTCAAAAACAACTCTGTGAATTAGATCATTTTTTTTTAGTTTTTCTTGTTTAGATGCTTGACTTAAGGTTAAGGCCTAACTAAGGTTGAAATAATATTAGGATATCTCCATTTAATACAAAACTATTAAAGTTTTAAGTAATTACGATTACAATTTACGATTGAAAATGCGTAAGAGAGAGAAAGTAAACGGATCACATTTTTACAAAGTAATTTTATTTTATATTTGTCTTTTAATTATTATTTTTTTCATTTTTATGGTTGTTTAATTTCTTTGTGAACACTGTTCCTTTTCCCTCTCCTGCACATGCGCACTACACTGCTTGCCCCACTTTACACATAGCTGAGAGCATAGTGTGTTCTTAAAACTGAAATTTTTTGTATATAAAATAATGCTATCGTGATTTTTTTTACATAATGGCCAAATAACTAAGAAATAAAATTAAAAAAAAATGGACTAAATATTATTTCTAGTGACTTTTTAATGATGCGCGCACAATTATAACATTTTATTTATATAGATAATCAAAATCAAGTTAAAAATATCTATACATTGGTAAAAGCACAGACTTCAGATTTTCCGACTTTACTCCGAATTGTTGGATTATTAGATTGGACACCTTTACCTTACAACGGTAAAACAGGCTGAGGAGACGTATTTAATTTTAGGTGTTCTATTGCTTATAGGTATTCACTGTTCTTCATAATGTTCTTTCCTTGTAAGGTACAAATGCTCGATGTGCGACAAAGGTTACAGGTCGAAAGGCGAGCTCAGAGATCACACTAATTATCAACATCTTGGCAAGACTCAGCATAAATGTCCTGTATGTGGTAAGGTAGGAGCGACTCTTCTATGTATATATTTAAATTTATTTCATGTATCTCGGAAACGGCTCTAACGATTTGAATCGATTTTCGTATTTAAATAGGTTTTTGCATTTGAAATTTATGTATGTAGGTGTATTGTTCGAAAAAATATAGCTTTACACACAAAGAACCTTTTTTTTATAAACCATTATTCAGTGACGTATAACGCCATATTGTAAATTGTTATGGTAAATGCATAATTATCAACGGATGGTACCCTACTGGTACTTGAATATGTTGCGAGATGGTGCTTTTATCGACCAATCGAGCAAAGCTCTTTGATAATATAAAAAAATTTACTTACTGTAAATATTTACACACGTCTAAATTGCGAACGCATTTCTTCGTAAAAGAGACTGATTGTTCCGCTATTAAGAGTGCATTCGATGTATAAATTTTGATTTACAATGGTTTACAACCAAATTGAACTAATTTCTACATTATAACCAGTTTTTCGTCATAACAAATGACGTTATAAAGAGTTTACGCTGTATTTTTGTTGATGATCTAACGGCAAGGTTGGATGCCATATGTAAATGCCCTCAACTACGTAATCAGTTGGATATGTTTTAACGCCACCTATCCGTCATTCTCGTTACTAAATTGTCATCTAAATATTTGATATTTTCTATTGTTTTAACACCATCTATTGTAACTAATTTTTCAAAGTTTTTTAAACTCTTTTTCACTTCTTTTATTTAATGGTAAAATTCGTTTTAATTTCTCAAACTTTTGTGACACGAGATCACATTTTTGTTCTTTTTTTCTTTTTTCTTCAAGGCTTTAGCGACTCGTCGCTGTATCACGAGACACGTGCGTCGCGCGCACCACAATATAAAAGAGAGTGCGCGAGATAAGGTCTGTCAACAGTGCGGGAAAGCTTTCAGGGTAAGTTTTTTAACTAATTCGGTCTTTCCTAAGTGTCTTGATCGACATAAATTCAAATTCTACAATAAGCTTTAAATTTCAACATAATAAAAATATAGCATGGTATTTACGGAATTTTCACCCTCAGGATGAAAGTCTATCCCTAAGTACGTTCAACTACTTGGGGTCCGCTTTAAGATTTATATCTTAAAAAAGAGTGGTGTCATGGTTTTCTTTCTTTTATATTTCGCTCCATTAATCCCTGAACTGTCCAAAACCATAAAGGTTTAAGTTCCATACAAACGAATGTAGACCTCGTGAGGCACAGATCAACAGACTGTTGGCAGAATACATTTAAAAAAATCCTGATTTGATGCAAAACTTTGAAAAATAACAAATTATATATTGTAAAATTATAATGTTACGTAAAATGTAATTTTAAAATTAAAAACATAATAGACCAATTTGAGAACTGGGTCTTAAAAAGTCTGCCGAGGGGTTAATGACATTTATGTAGCTATGTGGGACATTATATATATAAAATTATTAATGTTTTTATCGTGTATAATTATAGCTAATTTAATACCAAAAAATTAAAAAAAAAATACACATTTTTTCCAGGACAAGAAATGCCTACGCGAACACGAGTTCATACATACAGGAGAACGGCCGCTATCGTGCGAGATATGCGGATGTACTTTCAGGCAAAGTGCCTCACTCTACACCCACCGGAAGAGAGTGCACAGCATCTATCCGAGCAGGAAGAACGTTCAACTTCTAGAAGATTGATGCGGTTTCCATTATTTTGTTCTACCGAAGAGAATTTGGACTTTTAGGGGAACCAGTTCCCGTCATATATCAGGGTTTGGTGTAAAGCAAGATATTTGGAAAATAATGTCATGACCGAAGGCGGAGTAAATTTGCTGAGGAAGTGGTGACCACACCAGAAAATAGGCATGTAGTGTTACCAGAAATTTTATACAGAGACATCCTGCTAATGTGTTCTTTATACCACTAGGGGTCCATTCTATGTGACACGTAAAAAATCCAAGATCGAAAGAGAAATAAACCATTAAAGATGTTATCATTTGAACAGTTGACAATTGTCATCTAATCCAAATGAAAGATTGATGATTCTCAACTACTTTGCAACATCCATTACGCAGTTGATAATTGCTAACTTTAGAACTTAAGACTTTTGCTTTAGAACAGCTGACAATTAGCAACTATTTTTAAACTTGCGTCATAACAGTGATTGTTTAAATTTGAAATTTTCGTAGGAATAGTCAACGATTAGTTGCTAATTCACAAATCAACGATAAGCATTTAGTCGGGACGCTGTTGGATACTGTTCTATACAAGAGCGAGAGGACACTATATGTTAGAAAGAGATGAAGATAAGAACATGATGGTGTTGTTTTTGAAATACATGTGAAGTAAATTTATGTCTGCTTTTATTGAATTATCCTTCTTTAACGACATTATAGTTAAGTAAGGATATAGACATACTACATAGTATACAAGCGGTTTATAGCAATTATTGCAGTTTTCGTTTTATTAAAATAGTGAAAATTACCGTTAATTCTGACATTTAGCCATTTCTGCTATATTCATACATATTTATAACTTTGTAAAATAGGAAAGTACTCGTCCATCCCTTTAAACACAGCGCGTGGCGCACTCACGCCAGATCATGCCGCCGTGGTTTGGTAGTAAATTTCACTCCTCTACACTCGCCGCGGCCCCCCTCGGGAGCGGCTCAAGCCTATGTCCGATCTTCCGGAAGTGGAACCCTCGAACATGTTGCCAGCGCGATACAGTGACGCTGAAAATTTCAATCACTAGCTCGACAACAACACAACATAGATCACCCCCATATACATGCGCACACACACACGAGTACACATATGGTGGAAGGGTTTTATTTTTATTTCTTTATTCGAACTATGTCAATTTAGTTTAGCTTAGTTGTAAGATACAAAATAGATCTGAAATCATGAGGAACAAAATGCTTGGTACATATGCGTATCTCGCGAATTCCTATATGTATGAATAATTAGTCAGATTCGCAATCTGAGGCAACAGTCCCAGTGGAAGCGCACCGTGCGCCCTTGAGATGGCTATCAATAAGATCGGCTGAGTGCCATAAGCTCCCCCTTTACTAGTATTCCGTTGATGCTGTAAAGGTCTGTTAGACAAATAGCGCAGTCAGTTTGAAAAAAAAAAAATGTTGTAAAGTCGGTTTACGGACGATAATTTTACGTGATAACGTTATACGAGAACATTGTTGAATAATTGCATACTTTTTGGCGTAATTGTTGTTGTAATAAACAATGGAAACCACATTAACTTTTCACTTCACTTTATAAACAGTTCACGTGTAGGTTATGATGCGTCACAAGCCGAATGCTTAGGGCGATCGTGCCTCTCTATCGCTTGTTCCGCGCTCTTTCCGGCATGCTCAGCTCCGGCGGAACGTGACAATGAGTCATACTCTTTCGTGCATGCAGCCGGCGTTCATCGATTTATAAGACGTTATCACGTCAAAACAAAATAGGGATTGAATGGGCTCAGTGCTTGTGGATTGCTCTAATAATAATTTAAAATGGACCGTTGGAGTATAAACGTAAGCATCAAAGCGGGGTTCAGAGTCTATTCTTCGCGTATCTATGATGACGTGGAAACGTTGCGGGATTTAAATGGAGATTACATCAGCAATACCTACTAATGTACTTCCATGCATATTTTAATCTCTTAAAGAAATTTGCCACAAAAAATTCTCTAAATCCCTATTTATTTGCTGACTACGCTAATGGCCTGATAAGCCTCTACAATTTCACCGGTAAACTACTAAAGGGGAAGCTTAAGGCAAGGTTAAAGGCACAGGTTTACCAAAACATGTTATACCTAGAGGGACTGGCTCGGAAGTACAGCTGTCGAAAGACACCTATACGAGTATGTGCTTGGGGAAAGAGTTTCATCTTGAACGTGCTACAAAAAGCCCTACCACCTTACTATTGCTTTCATCACGATGTGTTACTTCACCGAAAATTCCGGCTGATTAATTCGCAAGGATTCAAATCAACGTCGACATACTCTGCGTCTGAACACGATGACCACTGAGCTATCATAGCTTCTACTTGTGTAAAACTTATGACAATATTATACAAGTAGCATAAGGCTATTTGCTGACAAGGGGATAGGAGATCCTCTATCTCTCTAGGATCTAATTCTGCCCCAAAGCCAAAATCACATTTCTCACCGCCTGGAAGCTCTAACACGTAGTGGGCTGGCGTCGTGATTCTTATATCTTTGGTAGAGGACTTTGCCCAGTAGTGGCACATTTACAGGGCGATGTAATAAAGGAGTTATAAAAAAAACAAACTTACATTACATTCTTTACAGTTTATTAAAGAATTTATTTTAGAAACTCATGTAGAAAATAATTCTTTCTATACATCGGATATTTTTATATTATTACCCGTGTAGCTTTCGCACCGTAGCTTGGTGGCCTGGCTACTCTGGGTAAAATATCGTTGCGATGGTTGTTGTTCAATACTCAATTTGGGCTGTAGCAAATACAATGCACCACGTACCTTGGACTGCTCCAGCACCTGTTGTGATCCACCGATAGAAATTCAGGTTGCCACTTTGAGGAATAAACGCGATGAGAAACGATTTTGCGTTTTAACAGCTTTTTTTTACACACACAAGATGTTGTCGCTCCAATTCTTTTTAGTATGTGACGCATGACAGCTTATGTCAGCTGCGTTTCGCTACTGCATTAAGCATTGAACATTGTGGTAATGAAACGACCCGTTTTATTTGTTTAATAAGTAATAAGTTACTATATGGTTTGTAATTAGTCTCCAACTATGCTTTAGTTCGTTTCACAGTTGCTGAGAAAATTGTTGTCACAAAAGTCCAAACAACAGTGACTACATATATTAAGAAACACAGTTACTCAGACAACTGACCGTATACACGGATCTCGCAACCAAATTATTATGAATGTTTTTTACATAGGTACAGTGGTCGCGGTTCAGTTTAAACGTGTAACTTTCCAAGTTTACGGCATAAATGACGTCAGATAAATGATGAAGAGGGACTTACTACGATCATTTCGATCCCGCGACTCGTGACTCATGCATATTAACTCCGAGTCCGTCTATCGGCGCCATCTCTTAGCGGGTTGTGGACGAGTTTGTTGTGGTTGTAAAGCGAGGCGGAGTGCGCGAACGTGGCGGTACAACGAGCACACTGATACGGACGCTCACCCGTATGGGTTCGTATGTGAGCTTGGAGGCAGCGGCGCATCTGGTAAATAGGGTAAAGGAAAACATACTAATACTGGCTTGCCTGCACAGGTATACCAGACTGTGTATTGGAATGATCTCGTGCAGTTTTTTATAATCATGCACAGACATGTCTGCACAGGTAGATTACAGCATGTAGTGGAAAACACTTCTGCAGCATTTAATTCAATTCTATTATTTAATTATATTTAATTCAATCATCTGTCGAAAATCATTTTATTTTGTGAGACCACATAGTGGACCTGTGCGCATTGACGTACCTGTACAGTTTTGTGTATAGTCAATATATTAGGAAACAATGCTAGGAAGGAAAAGAAGAAATGTGAACGAATCTGAAGGTATCTGCTATTTAAATACTGCATTGAATTATGGTCTCTGACGTCACCAAATTTGTGTAGGTTTAATTTATATCGATTTTTACACAACTTTATTCACTCATTTTTAACAGTATATTTCAAGACTAATGCAGAGTATTTATCTTGGATCCCTGTAACATAACCCCGGCCCAAGCCACTTTTAAAATCGCTCAAAATAAAGTGTCTCGATCGTGATTCGGGGAGAAGGCGAAGGAATGGGGGAATTGTATTAATCACCTCTCCTCCCTTCCTCCCTGGCCCAAGCGATCTATCTCCGTGACTTTATTTAAACAAACTAATCTACTTACTGTGAAACCCTTCCCGCAATAATCGCACATCTTGTCCCGGGGCAGCTGCTTCTTCTCGTGTACGAAGGCGATGTGGTTCTTTAAAGATCGGGCCGTTTTTACAACCTGCACAATATTTTTTTTCTATCTATGTTACCTTTCCGAATAAGGCGCAGAAAGATTTCCCTCTTGATAAAAAAAAAACATCGATGTAGGGGCAAACATAAATTTATGAGGATAAGATTTTAACGCTACCTTCTTTTATTATTCATAAATTTGCTGACAATTAGCAAATGGTCTGTAACACTTGCTCATTGCTCTTGCTATATATCTTTCGAAGTATGAGGTCGGAGGTCCACGGTGCCAATGCTTTTCTGATAGACTACCTTTTACAAAGTACTTGGCATTGTTATACTTAGATTTGAAAATTTTCGAAATTACATACAGAGGGTAGTTTAAAAAACTCTCAGCTCTTACAACATTAAGAGGAGGTTATAAAAATGTGAAGTGAGAAAAGTTGCGGTCACCAAAAGCACTATTATATTGATAAACGAAAAGGCATTATCGTATAGATGTGAACGGTTTCACGCTGCAAGCTAGAATGCTACTCGCTCCTTTCGTGTTACGCTTTTTATACCCGTAGTCTCTGTTCTAATTGGAGGGCAGAGATTTAAACTTTGTGACTGTAGACTAAACCTATGTTCTGTGCAAATAATTTTTATTTTATTTCACAAGAAAGGTAAAAGTATCACCTTAAAACATTGTGGGCATTGGAAATCCGATTTCTTGAGATGAACCCACTCAATATGACCTTTTAAGTTTGATTTGGTTATAAATCTTGCTCCACAGTTATCGCACATGTATCTGGGAATGAAATAATGAGTAACTTACTTAATTGTCTATAGAGATCTGATTGTTTAATAAATAGAGAAGCTGTGGAGGCAAAAACCATGTACCGGGTGATGGAATCATACATTACATTGAAATTCCGGGATTGATCTAGACTAAGAAATGTGGGTAGGCGTACACTTAATTATGTCATTAGTTAATCCAATTTGTCCGATTCCCAGTGGATCCTCACTTACTTCTTGTCCGCCTCGGTGACGTGGTTGCTGTGCTGCCTCAGGTGTTGTTTCAGGTTGTTCCTAGTACGGAAGTGCATCCTGCAGGGGGCGCAGTAGGGCGTCCGGTCCGTACTGTTGTGCGCGGATTGCATGTGAATCCGGAGGCCGCAGCGCTGCTTGTACACTTTGTCGCATTTCTCGCATTTGTACGTCGTCGGGACTTGCCTGTGGACGCCGCTGAGTGAACATGACCATCTTTCGTTAGATTTATATGAAACTAAACCCAAATAAAGCCTATGACCCTGTTACTATATCATTAAATCTATAATTCTGTCTGTACAGTTCATTTTTTCCACAATTTGGTAATAACAGATTTACAAAAGAATCATTTTTAAGTGAAACTTTTTTTTTACATTGCCTCAAATTTTTTCGTCCATCTTTCGCATGTCGCATTACAGCTGGTCGCGGAGTCCCTTACTAGTTAATATTAAAATTAAAACACTGAAATGTATTCGCAGACATTATCCTTAATTACTTTTAGAAATATACACCAAATTCTTTAATAACCTCTTTATATATCGACCGATCATCACATTAACAGTAACGAGTATGCAAACCGAGAGAAAATGATGACGTCATTTTTTTTTCGAACTGACTTACCCTGCTAGCAATAATGCCTTCACAGTTTCACCGGACTACTAGATGATGACGTCATCAAACTGCCGTCGTATTTATACCTTCCCATCGTCCTATTAGGACAGGTCATACAAGGCACGTGTATGCGGTAATGACGTCATCGTCGAGGTGAGTCAATTGAGCATATTTTATAATGTATAATTAATAAGTAGATGTACATATATTAAATGGTAGGGAGGTATGGAAAGATTTTTTTAACTAGATGCAGTAGAATAAAGATTCGAAATAGTAGTGTTTTGGGCAGATTTTTAATGAATACTCACTAGATATGTGACCGGAGTTGAATCCATTTCACGTATACCTTGTTACAGAGCTTGCAAGGGTAAGAGTCGTGTTTTGATCTGTGATACATGAAACTGCGATACGAACTGAAAAAATCAAAGTGATCTTACAGTTAACAACAGAACAAACAAGTAGGTAATAAATAGTATAAATAAGCCATATGAAAGTTCACGGAGATATAACACGACATAACTATACTAAGTGGGTTGGATATTAAAATGACTGGTGATAACTTTCTTAAGAGGAAACGCGGTTTGCGAAGAATTTTAGTAATACGTTAAAACAGGAGTCTACTGTTATACGAGAGAGGCAACTGCAACTGAGACCGTTAATAACCTACGTATAAGGAAATTTTACCAAAAAAAAAAAAAAAACCGACTCTAAAAATCCGTACTCAAAAAATCTTAACCCTTAATAACCTAGAGTTTCAATTTTGATACCAATCTTTTAAACCGAATGTTCACATTACTATTAGTTTTTTTTTATAGGTTGGTTGTACGTATTTTACTGTTGTATAATATTCTTTCCAACGTAATTTTTTTTTTCTAAATAAATATGTAAAATAAATATTGTGATTTTTTTAGCTATTTTTCCCTTCATCTAGACCCTCAAGCAAACACAGCAATATTAAAAATAAATCACTTTCGTAAATCAGGCTACTAAGGGTTAAATAAAAAAAGTAATGCTCTTAGATTTGGATTGTACTACGTGTTGTACGCGTAATGAAAAAGCGCTATACTCTTCTATCTCTCTACCTCCATTCCACTTGAGGCATTTAGGACGACAATATTAGTAGCACTTAAATATCCTGTTAATAAATTTAACAACGCCATCTTTTGCCGCACTATGATCATAAGAAAACAAATCGACATACACACTAAGAGTTACAAAAAAAAATGTGTGTGTGTGTGTGTACTTATGTACACGCTTTAGACGTTATACTTCTTTGGCGTAATAAGATAAAAGTCTTTTCAAAAATTTTATCTTTCGCCATATTCTACGTTTGTTGAAAAAACGACACTGACAATAGAAAAAAGATATTTAATACATACATACTTTTTTTGAATAAAATGTTGACTATAGCTAACTTCAGGGTGTCGGTTTTTCGTGTCGGTGTGCGCGCGTATCGTAAAAATTTACTCTCATCATTTTACCCTAACGCGCCAAAAGAAGTATAACTTCAATAAGAGTTACAAAATAATGAGACAACGCCATCTATCTAGCTATGGAGTAAACAGTTGTATGACCTCGATACTGAACGCATGGGCATTCCATTAATACTTATTTGTTACTTTTAATAAATAAATATTTTTCCTAAAAAAATGTATTAAAACGTTATTTGCATTGAAAAGAATGATAGGAAATAGAAAAATGAAAAAAAAACAGATAACACAGAGAGTGTCGTATGAAGGAGTTGTAACGCTGTTTGCTTATGTGACGGAAATATACGAATATAAACAAACTATATCTCCATATGGGATTATATTCAGAATTGAAGAAAACGCATAAGGAACTTCGTTTCTGACTATTATTTGCCATAATATCCTATCATTGGCTGGAAGAAAGCGCCTTATGGCATTAAGCTCGCCAGGTTAGAGACTAAAAAAAACAATAACTTATCAATTGCTGTAATATAAAGAGAATGGGTAAATGTCGCTTGAAAGGAAATAAGAAGTCAATAATTTACTTACTGTGTCTCAAAGCCACAATCGTCCAGTTTACATTTGAACTTATTGTGTACCGTGGCGCCATCTTTACCGTGTTTCTCGTTATAATGGCTGACTATAGCACGCTCGTCTATATAACGTTTGCCGCAACGTTTACATTCGTACCTATTAATTAACCCAAACAAACTTTTATAAGTCCATTTAAAAACGATAATTTCCAAAGAAGGGGGACGTGTCTGTTGTTTTTTGCAACGTTGAATTATAATATATACCGAAAATCAAGAAAAAAGGCACATCTTAAAGTACTTTGCAGCGAAAATTTCCTTAGCCCCCTTGTGATTTGATGAAAGCTGCCCTTTTCTTTAACCCCACTGCGATTTGATGAAAGGTACCCTTTTCTTTAGCCCTCTTGTGAGTTGATAAAAAGTACCCTTTTCTTTAGCCCCCCTGTGAGTTGATGAAAGGTACCCTTTTCTTTAGCCCCCCTGTGATTTGTTTAAAGGTAACCTTTTCTTTAGCCCTCTTGTGAGTTGATAAAAAGTACCCTTTTCTTTAGCCCCCCTGTGAGTTGATGAAAGGTACCCTTTTCTTTAGCCCCCCTGTGATTTGTTTAAAGGTAACCTTTTCTTTAGCCCTCTTGTGATTTAATGAAAGGTACCCTTTTCTTTAGCCCCACTGTGATTTGATGAAAGGTGCCCTTATCTTTAGTCCCCCTGTGATTTGATGAAATGTACCCTCTTCTTTCGCCCCTTAGTAATTTGAATTTTTTTTTATGACATAGGGCAGCAAACAGGCAGACGGCCCATCTGATGTGAAATGGTTACCGTCGCCTATGAACAACTGCAACACCAGGGAGCATCGCTGTTGCGTTGCCGACCTTGAAGAGCGTATTTCAATCGTTTTTTTGAAGAACCCCATGTCATAACTCTGGGGAAACACCGTGGCTGGTAATCCATTCCACAATCTTAGCGTGCGCATAATGAAACTTCGTATTGTACCCTATATCCTTTTCTGTACTACTGGCAACGTATTGGTAAAATTTCACAACGATCACTCGAGTAGTTAAGGCGTGAAAGCGTAACAAACAAACAAACTCATTTATAACATTATTCAAGATTATAATTAAAGTGTACAAAGTTACCTTATAAAGTGCCTTCTATAATGTGGTTTCAATGATATTTTTGAACTGAACACAGATTTACAGACATCACATATGAAAGTCCCGCTCTCCTGAAATATCATTCAACAATTTTATACAAATACTCCGTGATACCCGCAGCGTTATCCTCCTTATTTCTTTTTTTTTTTTCCATCGAACCATTTTTGTCTGTTGTTAATTAAATCTATTATGATTTATCGAATACTACTCAACGCTTATGGAGAACCGTAATGATACGTTATATTTAATAATCTAACTGCAAATATCACTAAACCAGTATAGACATTTTAAGGTTATTCGGAATATAAACAGACACTGTTTTATTTATGTTTTACTAGCTGATACCCCATACTTTGGCTGTGTTGTTTATTCAATCAATCAATCAATCAATTAAAATATACTTTATTCAATTTAGGCCCTAAGAAGGCGCTTATGAACATCAAAATTACTACCAATTCGGACAAACAAGCCAGTCATCGAGAAGAAACTCTATCGGGTTTATCTTTTAACATAAATAGATGCAGATTTCAAATAAATTACACGTTACAATCGTTATTAGTGACTGAATTATTAATCTAACAATATATTTTATAAACAAGCAAAGGTGACTTTCCCTTTCCTGTGCATGCGTACCACAACGTTTGTCCCACGAACACTAAGTACTTATAAAAATCGTGGTTTGTTAAGACTTGAATAACTTTATGCTAAACGAAGATATCGTGATATTTGTTAGTCAAAGTGTCTAAGAAGGAAAAATGAAAAATATTGTTCGAAATCCATAGTCTTTGCGTGATGCGGGCGAAATGACAGACCTCTATTATTGATTGACTGATGATTTTTTTTTTAATTTAACATTTACATTCCGCTTAACACTTGTTTTTTTTCATTCACAGGGTCACATACTTGTTTATGCCTCTGTTGTATATGCTTCCTTAGAAACGGCTCCCTGTTGAAACCTATAATACAATTCTCGCACTTATACGGCAATTTCAAGTATTTAGTCTCCCTCCTTAGATCATCTCTTTCTTGTTCTAATTCGTCTTTGCTAAGCAGAAGCATTTTCAACTTTCCTACGTATTTTTCATCTAAAAATGGAGACGGTTCAGATCTTTCTTTTTTTATATCCTTTATTTTTAGCTGAAAATATATTTAAAAAAAAAACTTATTAAATTGTTATATGTAGTAATTGTAAAATTATATCTAAATTAAAGTGTACATTATATAATTAATGAAACCGCTCAATCAACATTCGAAATAGAATTACATTTCTCATAATACATTTAGAGTAAAAAATATTACATAAGAATTGGCTTAAAAGAGTATGCGTAAGTTCTCCATATCAATATCTTTTTTTTTTGCAATTTGGCCCTTGTAATTATCACTTCACACTGTTTAAATTCAGCTTAAGTTTTTCGTTTTATAATGTATCTTACCAAATAACAGTTCCTCATAGATTCTTCTTTCTTCTTTTTAATTTCTGACAGTGGTACTTCAATTTCATAATCTGACAAATTCGCTTTCTATTTTAATATCTGCAGTTCCATCGTCATCTCTGCTTAGTTCATCTTTGAATATAAATTCATCACTTTCTACAGACTCTGGACTTATATTCACTATGATGTTTGCACTACTACTCTGTAAGTTGCATAGTCTGTGAACTTTGTAATTTAAAGCCTGGAATTTATATCAATGCTTAACATTATTTCTCTGTCATTATTTATATAGCTGATACTAAAGACTTCGTCTACTTTTTAAACTGAAACTTTTTTACATCGCCTCAATTTTTTTTGTCCGTCTATTACATGCCGCATTTCAGCCAGCCGTTGAGTTGGAGTATGTGAAAAGCGCTCGGCGGAGCAGCCAAGGCCAATATGGTGGCGCCCATAACTCAATTCAAAATAATTCAATGATTTAAATAAATATTGTGCTCAGTTTTTAAAATGAATTTGCCGAATAAAACTTTCAAGTGCCATAAAACCACACATTTTTTTTATTATGTTAAATATATATTTATAATATTTATGTACAGAAGAAAAACGTAATTTTTTTGTTTAAACCAAAATATATATATTTTACAACATATCTTTGTGAACAATTTTATCTATTTACTTCCCCTTTCCTGTGCATGCACACCACATCCTTTACCCACTTCACACAGTTGAATGCGTTTAGTACTTTAAAGATCGTAGTTTCTTATAACTGTGTATTAAATGAAGCATCTATAAGTGTATTCTGACAACTGCAATTGATAGCATGTTTTATTCGAAGTATTTATAGCTGTATGATTCTGGAATGTCATCTTAACACAGACTGGCCGAAATGTATTAATTCATTTTAACTGATTTATAGCAATCGAACAAATGAATCTTTTGTGACTAAAAAAAGGCATATATTTATGCAAATATAATTCAGTCTTATTTATGCACTCCAAGATTTACTATTACACTCTCCAAACCAGTCAAGGCTCCTAGAGATTTTTACCATCTTGGACCACATTGTTATTTACCATCAGGTGAGATTGTGGTCAAATGTTGAAACCTATAATATAAAAAAAAATAACTTGAATAAAAACTGTACAAATATTGTCCACTATTTTGACAAATTTTAAACTTGTCTAAATCATATTGTTAAAAGAAAGTAGAACTAACACCAGGATGTCTTTGGAAGACATTTCACTAAATCTAGTATCAACTACTTAGTTATTTCACCTGTCTCTTTAATATGAGGACACTTTCCTCAACTTGTTGTTTGAAAAGTTGTATCTTTCTCAACATGTCATGGCAATGGTTGCAAGCGATTACATTTAACCACTGCATCTGAAATAATAAAAAATGATTTAATGGTAACCCAACTCAGGCTCTTCATTGGTGCAATGTACTAAATGTACTATTACAGTTAACAGTGTTCTAGGTGTGTAAACAGTTTAGATTATGTTTTTTGGGAATTTATTATTTACAGTTTTCCAAAATCATTGAAGCATGTAAGAATGTTCACACAAACAACTATTTTTTATTGCAGATAATTTTTGACCCATATTAACTTATAAGATATTTTTGTTTTTTTTTTTTATATTATAGGGGGCAAACAAACAGGTGGGTCACCTGGTGGTAAGTGATAGTTGATTAATAGATATTTAATAATAGTAAAATAAACCTAGTAATGGACAATTTTTATCTAAATTTAGTACTTTACAATAATTAATATATTTAATTGTTTGAGTATTAACAGGTAAATTTATCAAAATGCATCATAAATAATAAGAATTTTTTTTTAAATTTTAATTCAGAAAGAACATTGATAATTCTACAAACAGTATTCTCGTCCTACAACTTTGTCTGTGTCATACAATATAAAACTCAATAACAGTACAATATAGAGTAGCACCACATACTGCACAGTAATAGTAAAATGGACAGCATAATAACTCTCTACTTGAGAAAACATTTAGATGTGTTAATTTTTATGGTGTTGAAGTTTATCGATCAATAATTCATTAGTGTGGTGAGGATGTGAAGGCTCATCAGGACAATAGAATTATACAATTCGAAAAAAAAAGCAATAATTAACAGCATATAGTTTTCAACAATTTATTATATGTTTAGTGCAGGAATAATGCAGTATATTATAGTTGGAATAATGATTATAATGGATATTAAAGAACATCAATCTATTGAAATATTGTTAATTGTAGGAAAAATATCATGTGTACAGGTAAGCAATATTTTTTTTAAATCACAAATACATATAATTAATTGCAGTGTAAAGAAATATGATAAAATAGTATTATGTGGCTTTTGTTCATGTTAAGGTAGATTTGGAAATAAAACATAGGTCATATTATTCGCTGATAATGTAGCTTTATATAGGTGAAAGAAATTTTAAAATCGATGAAATAACTTTCGAGTATAACTATTACAAAAAAGAAACTTTTTTTTTTAAGTAGTAAGTATAAATATATATAAAAAGTATTTATGTTTCTGTACCTCCGATTTCAGGAAACTCTCAAGAAATTCAACATGTTTACATTTAGTTAAATTAACAAACGGAACGTTTCTCGCAAGACAACAAACGCATGATTTATCGTTGGAGCTGTTTTGGTAGTCCTCCATTATATCGCACGATGATTTATTTAATGCAACAAAATGAGACATTGTTCAGTCTTCGTTTATTATTAACTTATTTTGTATTAAACTAAATACACTAGAAATATATTCATTGTTTATTCATATATTTTATTTATTTATCATCACGAATTGCGATAACATTTGTCATGGAATGTCAAATGTCAAAATAGCAGATATGTGAATAAATAGTCATTTTGGTTTTACACGATACTTTGTCACATGAAATCGATATTGATAACAACAAATATTGTTTTTTTAATCAATTATATTAATTACATATATTCTAATTAAACATATAAAAGAAAAGGTAGCGTTTCGGGAACGGAAACAACGCTTGTAAAATTGTGCATCTGAATCGATTTTCAAATATAGTATAATATTATAGAGCTAATGTGAGCTTGATTTATTAATAAGTAGTCTATTTGCGACGTTGTTCGTCTGGTTATATAAATCATTTAATGTTCCGCCTTTTTGGCAAAAAGAATTGACAATAGCCAGATCGAATGCCGTTGCTGTGAAAACGATGGTTTTACCATCATCAGTAGGTATATCGTATGTATGGCCGTCATACAGAGTAGTTTCTTTCACCGATGTGACCAAATAAATTACCAGAGAGATCAGAATCATTTCGTTTATAGAGACTTGTTGAGGTAACTCATCTCAAACTTTAAATACCAAAGATATGATATATAAAGATGGTGGCTCCTTATTTGTCAACCGTAGAGAGACAAACTTTGTTAGTTTCCTAGGAAAATTAAAGAGATTGGATGACGAGATGAGAGGAAGACAAGTCCTAGTTTTAGATTTGATGCTATTATATATGCACACAAAACATTATGTAATATTCATAATATGTAATTGTTTTGTATTTTTCATTATTTATTTTCGTTTTTTTTTTTTTAATATTGTTCTATAACTTTATAAAATGTTGTGCCCAACTGTAATAAGAAAACAAATTTAGTTCTGTACTTTATTATTATTATGTGTATATTATATATCATTAATTTGCTTTCTGTTGTTGAGCCAAAATAAATAAATAAATAAATAAATAAATTTGTAGGCCACAAATTAATTTGGAATACGGCACGTGCATGACATCCGAAAACACCTAATTATCTTTGGCGTTCGTATATCACTTAAGTACTTACGTTAAGCCGATGGTAATCGGGTTATATGGACTGTTAGGGAGCATATGTAGAAATCACATTGAGGATTTCTCCTTTCATTATTACTCTTAGAGATGTTGATCTGTCATTTACAGGGTTGATTTCTAGGATGTTGTTGTGATGTTCTTCTTTAACAGCCATAGCAAATCCATTCCTCTCATGTTTGCACCTTAATACGTTAAGTTTGTAGACCTCCTTCCTAATGCAACATGCTTTGGATACAGTTCACAAAGTTTCTTGTAAGCAAATGAAATCTACTTTTCTACGATTAAGAAGCAAGGCAAGTTCCTTTGTCTTCCCCCATTTGAAGTAGCGAAGCGGACCTTCAGGTTATATTCTGGGACTAACGTCGTTAGCTGAGCTCATCCATCATTCGGTACCCTTTAGAATGTATTCGCAGATTTAGGACGACATGTCTGCGTGCCATTTCGTAACGTCACCCTATCATTTATCCGTAATATAGTATGTAACCTTTCTATATTCCTTTACCAAGATTTGGGCAAATGTTTGGGTTTATTAGTGCAGTACCGATTGCCATCCAACATATAAAAATATATTCGCTTGAGATAAGAAAACCGCTGCATATTCGATGGTCTAACCATGTACAGGTATTTCAACTTGTAGGTTGTGAAACTTGGTTATTCCACCAGAACATTGGTCACCAGAGCCTCGTTTGTTTATCAACAAGATGCATCGGGTGCTAGTGAAGTTGGCATTTGGTAGTACAGATGTTGAGCCCGTTCTCTTTTTACCCCATAAAAACATTGAAATAAAAGTATGAAAATTCAAAAATCATTTATTAGAACAAGAAAACTTATAAACAAAGTAGAAATTACTCTTATCATATTTCAACAACGTTACAATGACTTCGTCAAACGACTGTGCATTTCTTTCTATCATCTAGCCTTTTCCCGCTCTACACACATAAATCGCGAAATCTAAATATCCACCATTAGTTAATAGAATTACTCTCGTTCTATTTTGTTACAAAGACTTGGAAATACAGTTTAGTAAGGAATTAGAACAGATATTGTAATTTCTGCCAACATACTCGTATATGAGCCAATTTTTTGTGGAATATTTTTATACATTGAGGGTCATACAATAAAAAGTGTTAAAATGAACGAAAGTAAGATATTGGCCGTCTCTAATACTTTTATTTAATTCTATGAGGATTGTGTAGCAGTTTATTGTGATTATAGAGAGCGGAGGAGTGTGCGAATGTGGCGGAGCAGTGCGTGCATCGATGCGGCCGCTCGCCCGTGTGCGTGCGTATGTGAGAGTTCAGGATCGCTTGCGTCTAGAACGAAAGAAATGTATATATACATAAATTTATTTTGTTTATCTGACAAACTGCTCTAAGAATTTTGATCAAAATTAATATTTATTTTTATATTTGTTTTTTAAATTTATCTGTATAGACCCCTCCCTAAAAAATAAGGTTTATTAAAAAAATATATTATTCCTTGTTATATAACAACATCTCGTAATGGTTACCAATAATACCTCGCACCTTAACAATTTGTGTGAAGGCGTTATATAAGATAATCCAAATTAGCAACAATGAAATTATTGTGTTAAACAACTGGGCGAATCTCGGTCGCCTAGATGTTGACATTAAAATGACATGGAGATCAAATCAAAATTGGTGTTGAAATGATAGACACTTTAGCGGAAGTGGTAGTGTGATTACCACTTGCTAATATCAGAAGGTGAAATAAAATAACTGACTCCGTTTGTGTAGACTAGTAATCGCTTTGGCAGCTGGATTACGAATCTCCTTTATTGAGCTGAGCAAGTATATTTAAAGGGAACAGAACACGTGTACAGGATTAAAGTCGGCAAAACACAAATAGTATTCGAGTAATAGAAACTGGGAATAACACAATATCGGAGCAATAAAGCAATTGTAACAATACGCTGTGTACAATAAAAATTAGTAATAAAATAAAAGTAAAACTACAAATATAAATAAGAGCAAAATAAAACAAAACAATAATAATGCGCCGCGTCGTAAATGGGTTTTGTCGGCGAGATTATAATTACACCCAGGTATCATGTGGCCGACACCTGGGCTATAATCCGTGCTCTTAATCTATTTGTTACTGCTGTTTTAGAGTATCGCTGGTTTTTCACTTAAGTTGTTGTAGTACACACATATCACGTTTGATGTAGGTATGTGTGTCGCTACAGTGCTCCCCCTTAAGCGAAGCGTACTGGTGGACGAATGATATGTCTCGATCGGCTGATCGGTGCGAGCGGCGTTTGGCGATATGTAAGTATTGCTGGTTGCTGTTCGGCGGTAATGCCTTAGCGGTAATGTCACACTTGTGGGTGAATTAGGTGTAGATGCTCGGCGTGTAGGTACTCGGTGCTATCGTTGATCCGGTAGAGAGGCTTGAGTTGTTGATGTAAGGTGATCATCTTCTTAGCGGTCTTGTAATTGAATAGCGTAGGACTTGTCGTATTTCTTGCTCATGTGGTAATGTTCTTGTGGTGGTCGAGGAAATTTTCTCGCGTGGTTTACACTGTCAAAGTTGCGTTGTCCTTTATGTATTGACGTGGGTCGGAGGTTTCCGTCTGATGAAGTATTTGTGAACATCTTGATTGCGCTGCGTTGTGGTTGAGAGACGTAGGTATGTGGCTTCGTTGGTGAGTGGTGTATTTTGCGCCGTTGATAACGGGTGCATGGCCTCGCCCTAGTGAATACGTCGGTGTGTATACATGGCCGGGAGACTAGGTGCGTTATTGTTGCGCATGTTGCTTGGCTGCTACGGTGGCTCATGTTCCGTGAGGCGTCGAGAGTGTTACGACGGATTTTTTCGGGCAGGTATAGTCTTGAGGCCATGAAAGTTGTGAATGACGGATTATAGGAAGAAATAGTAATCTTCTTTGTCTGAAGATTGTTTTCTTCAACCAATTGATGAGTGCTGATTTGTTGCTCCTGTGTTTTTGTAACAGCTTCGTAGTTTAACGTCGAAGGGCATGTGATTGACTCAATTTGGAAAAGTGTGTCGACGTATTTGTTATTTGATTCACTTGCGCTGTAGTCTGTCTCTGCAAGTGTCGTATCTTGAATCGGCAAAGATGATACTGGACGCTTGTATTCACTCGAAGTATTGTAGTTGCGTGCGCTTGCACCAAAATGACCATGGTAATAACAATAACCGTTGGATGGTTTATTATTATATGATGGTGTTTGTGGGCGCTGGCTTACTGAGCGACGTCTGGAGTCGTATGTGGCTTTAAGCTCAGCTAATTGGTCTTGTAGTCTTCGCACTTCATTGTTGAGAGCGTGTACGCGTTTGGTGCAGCTTGTATAGTTGTTTGACGCGGTGTTTACAACAGCTGGCTCTTCAAACGTAGACACTGCTTGTGCCTGGTCCATAATTTTGTCAGCTAGGACGGCGAGTTCGTCTAGCTCTGTGTGCGTACTGATGACAGCGAGTATGGAACATACATAAGGTGGCAGATGGTTCATCCAAATGAGTTGGAGAGTTGTCTCTGGAAACAGATTACGCGCTAATGTTCGCATTCGGCGAAGCAAGTGGGATGGCCGTTGGTTGCCAAGTTTCGTTTCTGACAGAAGCTTATGAAGTCGACGGCTGTCGGATTCTTCATATGTATCGATGAGGCGTTTCTTCAGAATAGTGTACTGATTCGTTTTTGGCATATTGTAGAGCAGGTCTTCGATTTGCTCGATGTCTTGTTTTTCAAGGCGCGTTATTAGAATTTGTGCAAGTCGCGCTTCGTCTCTTCCGAGTTCGCTGGTTGCTGCCTCGAACGAGAAAAACCAGACTTGTGGTTGGTCACGCCAAAATGGCGGAATGCGCATGGAGAGTGCCATAGTGAGTTTCTATGTAGTGTGGTCTATGCTGATTATTTGTGGCTTGCGCTCGTCATGTTGATGATATCTGGCTTCGGTGTGCAGCGTTTTCTATGCGTGTTATTGCGGGTATGCTTCAGCGTCTCATTGCGAGTTCTTCTGGGGTGTAGTTCAGCACCTCTTTGCGTGATATTGCGCGTTCTTCGGGAATTGTTTCAGCGTTGTGCGCGTTCTTTGGGGTCACCACTTTAGCGGAAGTGGTAGTGTGATTACCACTTGCTAATATCAGAAGGTGAAATAAAATAACTGACTCCGTTTGTGTAGACTAGTAATCGCTTTGGCAGCTGGATTACGAATCTCCTTTATTGAGCTGAGCAAGTATATTTAAAGGGAACAGAACACGTGTACAGGATTAAAGTCGGCAAAACACAAATAGTATTCGAGTAATAGAAACTGGGAATAACACAATATCGGAGCAATAAAGCAATTGTAACAATACGCTGTGTACAATAAAAATTAGTAATAAAATAAAAGTAAAACTACAAATATAAATAAGAGCAAAATAAAACAAAACAATAATAATGCGCCGCGTCGTAAATGGGTTTTGTCGGCGAGATTATAATTACACCCAGGTATCATGTGGCCGACACCTGGGCTATAATCCGTGCTCTTAATCTATTTGTTACTGCTGTTTTAGAGTATCGCTGGTTTTTCACTTAAGTTGTTGTAGTACACACATATCACGTTTGATGTAGGTATGTGTGTCGCTACAACACCATTATTAATCCATAGCCCACTGTTTCGAAGATCGTTATTACTCCTTAAAGTATTATTATAGTAGTAGAGTTTTTCTAATATCCTGACTAGCTATTTTTTGTACTTGACGCTAAGAACTTACTGGCTAATTTTACATAAAATGTTGGCTACACTATTGAATGGCTGACAACAACTGACAGCTTACTTACAACTATTAACTTTTGGTGTTTTACGTAATATAGTTCGGTTATTATGCACAAGTGAAGTGGATAGGAAATAATACCACGGAGCATGCATTCTGAGATGCCACCAAAACTCCATGGAAAGTTCTAACAAGGAAACCACCATCTTGTTAGAACATTATAATTATCACAAGACACTTACTTGAAATAAAACATTGACACTGGCAAGTGCTTCTGCGGTGCCAAAACAAGAAGAAGAAGAAGAAGAACTATTAACTTGTGCGTCTATCGTTACGAAGCTTTGTCTATGCTCGCAATTATACATTTGTTTATATGATAACGTGTAGTTGCTTTTTTATTATGATATATTTAAAATTAGTAATGTTTATTTTTCATATATAGCTAATTTCGAGACAAGTTAATGATAAATTATTTCCAATTATAAAAACCAGTATTAATATTTTGACGTTGTTTTGTATTAAACTCTCGATGATGTCATACGCTAGCCCGAGCTATGGCTATATTCAGAGCTGTCAAAAAGACTGACGAGTACTGTACGTTCCAGTCGTTGGCAGCCACCAAAAAACAGTCCTATTTAGAATTTTATTTCCGTAAAAGTGACGTGTATGCGGTCGACATAATATTAAGCTACGTAACTTACAGTAAATCCATGTCCACAATAGTCGCAAATCTTGTCACGCGGAGGCCGTTTCTTCTCATGAACAAACTGTACGTGCTTCGTGAGCGACGTTTTACGACGGAATGCCTGAAGGAACATACATTTTAAAACCCTTGATTTTAATATCTCTCACAACTAAATGAAAAGGACGATAAAAAAAATCACTACTGTTAAAAAAATAAAGCATCAAAAATCGTAATAAAAAAAATTGTACAATTGAATGAAACAGATTGAAACAAATCAACGTTTTTTTTTTCTTAAAATAATCAAAACATTTTAAAATTCATAACCTAAAAATATCTTAAATTATAAAATGTAACAGAAACTTGGATAGGCACAGTCTCTATAATTTGTGTGTCAGTCGAAAGTGACATAACGATATTGACTAACCTTCGAGCATTTGGAGCACCTGTGTTTTCTAATACCGAGATGTTCCCACTCGATATGGTTTTTTAGGTTCGCTTTTGTAATGAACTTTGCATTACATTCGTCGCAAACGTATCTGGAAATAAGTTAAAATATTATCGATGAACTATCATTTTTCTAGCAATACAAGTACAAGTATAGTATAAAACATGTAATTTCAAATAATTACTATATGAAAACTGTGTCATCATACATCTAAATAAAATTATTCATGTGTCTTCGAAGAGACTAACGATTTGGATCAAATTTGATATTTAAATAAGGTTTTACTTTTCAAGTTGATTTCAGTGTCTTTTCTAAAAAAAAAGACAATTTATTAAAAAAATGTTCTATAACTAATTATGAAATAGTGCCATCTCGTAAATATTTGTGGTATTTGTATTGTTGCTAATGGAAGGTAACTTATTGGTACCACAATTTCTTGTAAGATGGCGTTATATGACATTAACCAAATAACGTTCGTCTTTCATCCAATAGCAACCAAAACTCAATCGCCCTACTACTACTCATGAAACACTAATAGTCAGCGTTCAGTGGTTACCATGTTCGGACACCGCGTCAGTTTACCTGAGTTGGAATCCTTGCGAACGAGCCAGAACTATCGGTGAAGGAAAACAGGGTGATGAAAGTAGCAAGCTACCGCTCTGAATTTGAAAATCTATCTCCAAGCTTCTATAGACTTGTTCCAGCTTCTACACTTGACAGCCAGTGTCCCTCTAGATTTAGCGGGTTTACCATTTTCGACCACATCGTCATTTGACATCAGGTAAGATTCTGGTCCAATGTTATAATAACCTATAAAGCGTAAAAATAAATCGATTAATATAACCTATAAATTGTAACAAGAAATCGATTATTACAACCTATAATAGTGTAAAAAAAAATCCGATTGTTTCTTCTCGGTGACGTGTATGTATAAGAACTGACCTGTTGTCATGTTCGGCGATGTGACTCGAGTGCGTGCGTAAATGATGCGCCAGACTTTGCGCAGTGCGATAGTACGTGCGACAGTCGGCGCAGTACGCGCGCCGGTCGCACGTACCGTGCGCGGTGGTCATGTGCGTGAATAGCCCAGACTTCCCCTTGTACACTTTACCGCACGGCTCGCATTGGAATACCCGTGTCGATTGCTTATGTACCGTGCTGAGAGTTACGACAACATAGTTTAAATTCTACCATAGGTTCATAATACACATGCCTGTGGGTGGCACACCAGTTTCTCGAATCAAGCTTTTTCATGCTAGTGATGCTAGTGTCGTAGTCCTCACTTCCGTCCCCACTTAGATATTAAAGAATCAAACGAGCTGCGATCTCCTGGTATGCTTTGTACTGGCTAGTGAGCTATGGGCACAATGTCGGAACACATGCCAGTAGCTTATTCTTACTAGCAACTAGCATGATTTTGTGCGAGTAACAAGCATGTGTATTCTGAGCTATACATATCCTATAAATGCAATGGATTTCGTCGAAAAAACACAAATAAATACTAGTTTTTGAGATTATTTAGTCCGTAAACATTAAATAATACTGAAATGGAAACTATTCAAATATATAGAAGAATAGTGTCAGATTTCGGCATATTTTAGTCTCGAAACATATTTTACTTTAAAATATTTAAGAAAAAAGATTTATATGATATCTGCCGAAACCCGCTCTCTCCCCGACGTGAGATTTAGTGACATTCAGCTTTACCCCTTCTCCGCTGCTCTCTCCAAAGCAGCCGGGCTCCCTCTAGGTTTAGCGTGACTACCATCTTGGACCACATCATCATTTTACATCAGATGAGATTGTCGTCAAACGCTAACCTATAAAATACATTAAAAAGAACCCAACAGGTGTTTGGCGACAGATTTTCAACTTGATGGTGGCTTACTGTAAACTTACTACTGTAGCATTCACCTATTCCTTGCATATAATAATTTATCCTGGATAAAATATACCTAATGTATCCTTTTCTGTATGTACCCTTGACAACACACACGCTATGCTTCGCGATAATCCATTAATGATATTAAGTAGAGAAAGTGTAACGAACAAACTCACATTCGTATTTATAATATCACTAGGTGATGCTAGCGACTTTGTCTATGTTATCCTGTGCATTCGTACACCGCACCGTTTGGCACACTTCTTCTCAACGCCAAGAAATCACACATCGTTAAACGTGTAGTGCTTACAAAACTAGTAGGTTTGTTAAAACTTTAAAATCTCTGTATCAAACTATATGTAGGTGGTGGTAGAGCTACGCTGAAGCTATTACTGGTTTCAGAATTAATGGGTTGGCTCGCCCGACGCGCGGGGTACTACCACCCGACACACAGAAAGCCGACGTGAAGTAACAGTGCGCCCGCACTGTTGCGTTTCGTTCGGTCAGTGAGAGCGCCGGAGGCCCACATATTTAAAATGCCGGCAACGCACTTGCGACTCTCTTGGTGTTGCTAGTGTCTATGGACGGCGGTGATTACTTACCATCAGGTGACCCACCTGTTCGTTTGCCCCCTATAATATAATATATATATATATATATCCCCGTTCTGGTTACGCATGGGCATACTATGTCTAGGCAACTGGACAACTTACCATAATTCTTTTATTTTCAATTTCAATATTTTTTGGAAAATCTCCCCCAATTTATTTAACCCAAAATATTTACTTTTACCAAATTTCTAACACTTTGCCTTGTAACATCGGAACCAATTATATTAAACAAATGTAAAATGTGAAACTCTGATTTTATTTCAGGAACTTATATAGTAAGTTTACCCAAGCACCATAATACTTACTACATATGGATTTTCAAGTTGCTCGCACTGGCGAACAGGTTGCCGCATATAGTGCACGGATGCTTGTCCTGCCTGTGTTTCGACCGGTGGTATCTATAGCTCCTGTGGGAACTGGAAACAACCGCTATTTATGAGAATACTAGCCACCGTTGCCGACTTCGACTGCATTTGTTTTTTTACAAATAACTAACTTTTGATCAAAGCTTCCCCTCCCTCGCATTAATGTGGACACGATTTACCCCAGGGGAATAGTACATTTATATGTATTTTTTGTTCACCATCACACCTGGTGTTAAATAAAGATGTGGTCTAAGGTGGTAAGCACGCTCAACCTAGAGGGGGACTGGCTCTCAAGTGCAACTGCCGGAACACACCGACAGGAACTTGACGACAGTTTGATGAATGGAATTGAATGAAAGGTACTCTTATATGTCCTTTCCTGCTCTTCTAGCAACGTGTATGCTGCAATCATGATGATCGGTTGTGTATTTAAAGCGTGAAAGCGTCACATACAAACAAACTCGTATTCCCATTTATATTATAGTAAAGATGACGTCATCCTTCCATACTCATTCAATTATAATATAACATTAATTAGATAAAAAGTTACCTAAAACATGTTAAAAATAGTGTCGATTGTTCGTCTGGGTTAATTTCTATAACGATTGAACCGATTTTAAAGCGATTTTCACTGATAGATAGAAAACTTTTTCGAGTATTATCTAGTCTAGAAAAACTTTTACATAGGAGCTTCAACAGAGGTAACTGAACCTTTAAATGCATGATTTTTGTTTTGAAATTTGAAAAAAATTGTAAAACAAAACAAAAAATTTACCCGCTAAAAGTAATGTCAAATTTTTCTTTCATGTGTAAGATACTTTCTAAGGTATTAATGGTAACATGCTTTCGGAAACGCATATACTCAGATTTCTGAATAAAATTAAGTGGAAATGGAACGTAGACAATTGGCAATAACATGCATTTAAGAGTTAAAACCTTTGAACTTTTGAACCGGTAATCACAATGTATACTAGGGACAAAATCTCGCTGTAGGTAGGGTCATAAATCACATTTTGCATAATCATATAAACGTGCAGGCGCTGCGTTATACTACCCGATAACAAACTCGTCGAAGAGGATGACTTACGCGCGCACTTACTCGTCAATATTTTTGACCGCTCTGAATATAGCCATAAGTTGTCGATTAGTCATAATATAGTCAAGAATTGAATACAAAACAAAGTTAAAATATTATTATAGGAAAAGCAACAACTCGAATGGCAATAAGCTCAGGGGTGTCAAATTAACCGAACCTCAACTTGGCCTGTTGCCTTGAATATAACTTGAATTAATCTAAGCTGACTATGCGAACTAAGCTAACCATACCATCATATATGTCGCACAAAATCCTACATGTATTTTGAGTCTGACAATTTTGGCTAATGCTAACTAACAAAAAAAAAGTTCTATAAGTGGCCACGAGCGTGAGGTGCAGTGTGGTGTATGCAATGAATTCATGAATACGGTGTCACTCTATCGCGCTAGCAGCATGATCGAGAGCTCCGTTGCGGAAGATCAAACCTGGGTTTGAGATACTGTCGAGGGGCGTTGCGGCGGGTGTGCAGGAGCGTAGTTGACCGCCCGATTACGTGTGATCGATGGTTAATATTTTATTGCCGCATCTGCATCGAGATTCTGTCCCTATTATAATAAAACATACTTCGACACGAAGTCGCATTCCTCACACTGGAACTGCACAGCGATGGCGCCAGTGATCCCGTGTAACTCGTTGTAATGTTGGACAGCGCTGTATTCGTCATGATATCGCTTACCGCAAACTGAACACTCAAACCTAATGAAATGAAATTACTTGTGAAGGCTCATTCATCCGAAAAACAAATTGCCCCCTCTTTGCTTATTATTGTACAATATAGTCACAAGTCGTTGAGGTCCAATTGACAAGTGGAATGTCAATTCAATGTCTACAGGTTTGAACCTCGGCATGTACCATACATTTTTTGTAATTCACGTACATTGAAGGAAAACATAGGGAGGAAACCTGAACCTGAGAAATATTCTTGTAGCACCATACCATGTGAGAATATTACAGAAAAGTAAATTTCTCGGAACTTGTAACCGTTAATATACCTTCCATCGGGTAGAGGCTTATGGCTCTGCAGTAGATCTGATGATAAATAAACATCAATTGCCGAATGTATATAAGCGCATCACGACAGAACAGCTGCACCTAATTGGCTAATTTTTATTGCGTTTGTAATTGTGAGCACAAGGTTTACATTAAAAAAGATCTTGGAAAATTCGTACAGAAAAGTCAAAGAATTCGATTAATAAAGCTCCATATTAAAAGTGAGTCAATGAGACAGAAGACAGTAGAAAGAAATTTCAAAAATAATGCCCGATTAACGTTCTGTTGTTCAGTTGCCATTTTATTTCATTACATGGCCGTACTGTAAATTAAAGATTTTATCCTATTCTCATTCTTAATACACCAGTGCAAAACCGGGACAAAGAGCTACTTTTAAACCTATACACAAATAAATAACTTAGTATGTGTTGTTTTCATTTAATCATTTCTTAATTTAACACGTTCCGTGCCACGTGTACCACCGGTGGTACGCGTTAAACTTGATCTTTCGGCCACGTGTACAACCCAATTGTGATACGATACTTACTCATATTTACACAACGTAGTAACTACTGAAAACGAAATAATAACTTATGAATTAATATTGTAATGTAACATTGTATGATAATATATCCATTTTTAATTAAAATATCAAATGGTCTGAACGACATATCACACAAAATTAACTTGGAACGGAACGTGTTAAAATTGGTAAATGTAACGCTGTCACTACAGAAAAATGGGGCCAAACAAATTTGTCACCATGTGTGGCAAATATGGGGCTGTAAAAATTACGAAATTCGTGGGACGTAAGTTATAATTGACCCCTAATCACGAGTAAGAGTTTCGGTTATTCAGACATCTGGAAACTATTAAGGGGCTTCAAGACCCACACCTCTTACAACTAAATATACAATTCTGGAACATAATTACCTCCGTAGGTGTCTCCTGCTGTGTTCTTTAAACGAGGAAGCGGAGCTTAACACAGATTTGCAAATGTCGCAAGTGTGACCGCTTTCTTTCTGTAAATTAAAATACTTAATCCTATGTATTTTTTACATAATCAGAAAAGGACAGGTAACTCTTTCATATAGAAGAATGTACTGTTCCCCACGGTATAGATGTAATCTAAAAGTTAAATCCTGAAAGCGTCACAAGCAAGCTCACTTTCTACATTTATAATATTAAGTTGGGATAATGATTAACCAGACCTCACCTTAGTATGCTGCTTCTCTTTATGACTCGTCCATGCCATTTCAAACTCGAAACTGACGATACAATCTTCACATTTGTATGGAAGCCTCAAGTACTTCTGGTCCATCTTTAACATTTCCCTCTCATGAAAAAGGGCTTCCTTGTTCAGAATCAATGTCCGTATCTTCCCTTCGTATTTATCCGTTTCGTTAATTGCTTCCTTGATCTTTGATTTTTTTGGTTTCACCTTTGGAGAATATTTTTTATTTGGTATTTTTAATGTACTTTGTAGGTCTGCAATCTCATCTAATGTTAAATGATGATGTGGTCCATCAGAGACATCATCATTAGTCTGTAAGAGCCTCACTGCAGGGCTATAGGCCTCTTCACGAAGGATGGTGTAACTTCCAACACTTGCGACTGAATCGGAGCTTTCGATGAAGGAAAACATCAAGGTGAGACCATAGTATGGTGGTAGAGAATTCTCTAAATTCGCCTACCTGGCTGACAGCTTCAAGTTGAAAATATGTCACAAAACATCTGCGGGTGTGTTACGGCAACTGCACTTCAGAGGCAGTCCCCTCTAACTTTAGCGTGCTTACCATCTTAGGCTACATAATCATTTACCATCAGCTGAGATTGTAGGCAGACACTAAAACATATACAAGTATTTAAATAAAACATCTGCATTAAGTTTCGCTTACCTTTTTCTTCAAGCGTTCGTTACAATCCTCTCCTTGTCTTTTCACTTCAGCCAAAGGTACATCGATATCGACATCAGAGAAATCATGTTCTATCTTAATTTCAGTTACTTCACAAGTATGAACTTGTTCTTGCTTAAAGGGGACGTTCAAATTATCACTGAACTGTGCCCCTTCGATGTTATCATCCAAACACGGTTCAGTGTAATCGGTCGTTTCTATAACCGAACGTTGGAGTTTCGGGGCGTCCGATTTTATTTCTAAAACCTGTATGAGAATTAGTACTATGAAGATTGGTACAGTGTTTTAAATGATGGCCTTGACACTAAAAACTGCTTGAGCATTGTGGGTTTGAATGAGTGTCCGCAGCTGGTCTTAGGCCCATCAGAATTTTTGGGGGGGTGCTAACTTCATACCGTTGAATATATCGTGTATTCCACTTTAGTTAGTAATCCAGTTAGTAATGGTTAGAACCAAGTAACATTATCTCATTATATTTTAATTGTTTATTTACTCAGAGTACATTGCAGAAATTGTGGGGAACATTTAAGATTTTTTATAGATTTTGGCACGCCATGAAGAGAGATGAAAGCCATGTAACTAGAAAAGTTTTAAGTAAGAAGAGGGACGAATATAGGAGTAGAGGAAGACCGAAAAAGATAGGGATAGATTGTATGAAAAATTATATGTGTATAAAAGGTGTGAATACTGAGTTGACATCTGACTGGGGAGAGTGAAAAACGAAAACATATTGTGCCGACCCTACTTAGGTGGGATAACGGGAAAGGAGGAAATGATGATTTAATATTTTTTATACACCACGAGACCCTTGTAACCCGGGTGCCCTGTATCATTGATACGGCTAATAGGGCTGTAGCTACGACTCTGGTTTGAATCAAATACAGCACAATTATTTATATGATATACAATACATTGTTCCTAGTTTGGGTGTAATTTTGAGTCTCTGAATTGAAGACATGAGTATTAAGGTAGGGTGAAGTAAAAACGATGTGTACAAAGAAACGCTTGCGCATAAACTTCTCCAATGGGCCAATTACATTGGATGGTCCTATCTTGCCGATCATTTCGATAACCCTCTCATCCCGCATTCCTTTTCCCTTTCCTTTAACAACGACTTTCGCGCGCATACCTAAACGAGTGCTGCTACCTACGATAATTTTCAAGTCTCCTATACTCACTCACACCAAACTGGTAAGTGGTAGTCATTTTGTAACAGGTATTTTATGGTCTAAACGAAAGTGTTTTGTCCATATATGTATTCCATTATTAAAAGGCTAACAAAACAGGCTTAGAAATGGAAACAAACCAAAGTATCCAAACTATGTATATAGTATATTCAAAAATATAACCAGATTTTGGAGTCCACAAGGTAACAATGTCGACAAGGTTACGATGTCGACAAGTTTACGATGTAGACTAGGTTACGATGTCGACAAAGTTACTATATCGACAAGGTTAATACGCGAGTTACAGATGCACAACTTTATGAATAATGAAATTGATTATTTGAGAAAATAATGGTGTGTCGACGTTCCGGTGACGCGTGGTACTCATGCATTTCACGAAAGACTCGAGCGATATATTAAACGAACTGGCAGAAGCCTGTACCTGTGGTGGCCATAAGAAATGCATTCCCAACGCTCACTGATGCGATATTAATTATTACGCGGCTGCAACGTTCCTCAAGTTGAAAATCGTGTCTCCAGGCACGTATAGGTGTGTTCTAGCAGATACACTTGTGAGGATGTCACACTAGAGATACCGTGTATATCATTTACGGCTACATAATCCCTTGTCAGGTAAGATTGTATTTAAATGCTGTAGCTAAAACCTTTTTCGTAGAATCGCTTACCTGATTATTCAAAATTTGGACGGATCTCTCTACTTGTCGCTTGAAGTCTTCTATCTTTTTTAACATACTGTGGCACTGAAGGCATATTAGCACATTAATTGATACTTCCATCTATAATTTACAATAGTGATATTAATTTGGGTATTAAATTGGGTATTTTAGGCGGTAGAGCTACGCTGAAACTATTACTGGTTTGAGAATGAATAGGGTCGACTCGCCCGGGGTAGTACCACCCTCGCACAGAAAGCCGACGTGAAGTAACAGTGCTTGCACTGTTGCGTTTCGTTCGGTCAGTGAGAGCGCCGTAGGTCCACATGTATTAAAAGGCCGGCAACGCACTTGCGACTCCCCTGATGTTGCTAGTGTATATGGACGGCGATGAACACTTACCATCAGATGACCCACCTGTTCGTTTGCCCCCTATAATATAAAAAAAAATGTAATACTTAGTAGGGGTCGTTCAATGGTCGAATTTCCCCTTTAATATGCGGTACAAACATTTTCGTCGCGTGTTAATATACAAGTATACAGTCCGGGATTCGCGGTCCATTTTTGCTAGTGGTTACTACCAAGTTAATTTTTCCATGGCTAGCTTCATTTTGATGGGACGCTCAACTTTTTCTATCACAAATATTTTCTATTGTGGTAGCTAATAGGGGTAGCAGGTATATCAGCGCAAGTGTAATCTAACCTAACCGAAAACGGAGAATAGAACACATGGCCTCAAGCAAACATTTCCCTCATGATTGCAAGAAACTTAGCGGAATTTTGTAGGTGGTAGAGCTACGCTGAAGCTATTACTGGTTTCAGCATGAATGGGTCAGGCTCACCCGACGCGCGGGGTAGTACCACCCTCTCACAGAAAACCGTCGTGAAGTAACAGTGGTTGCACTGTTGCGTTTCGTTCGGTCAGTGAGAGCGACGGAGGCCCACATATTTAAAAGGCCGGCAACGCACTTGTGACTCCCCTGGTGTTGCTAGTGTCTATGGACGGTGGTGATCACTTATCATCAGGTGACCCACCTGTTCGTTTGCCCCCTATAATATAAAAAAAAAAATCTACATTATTTGGAAATTTTTCACTTGCGTCTGAATAGTGGAAAAGTATTAAAAATTGTGAGTACTATAAGAAGTCTCTTTCGTATTTATAACATTCCATTTTTGTGTTGTTTCTTTATATAACAGTATAAATGATAGAATTAGTTCACTACTTTCTTTTTGTAGCCATACTTTATTGATTCAGTAAAATTTTAGTTTTAATTATTTTTATTGTATACTTTTCCAACATACGCGCCATGTTTATTTTGTATCTTGTTTTTGATGTTATACTTCTTTTGGCGCGTTAGGGAAAAATGATGAGAGTAAAATTTTTACGATGCGCGCGCACACTGTCACGAAAAACCGACACCCTGAAGTTAGCTATAGTCAACATTTTAGTTTTTTCACATCAGATGTCGCAAAATTTATACCAAATAAGTTACCAACAAAGTAAAAGTAAGGACATCTAGGTATTGCGTGAGAACTGACAACTGTATTCACGATTTTTTTTTTTATATATTATAGGAGGCAAACGAACAGGCGGGTGACCTGATGGTAAGTGATCACCGCCGTCCATAGACACTAGCAACACCAGGGGAGTCGCAAGTGCGTTGCCGGCCTTTTAATACATGTGGACCTACGGCGCTCTCACTGACCGAACGAAACGCAACAGTGCAAGCACTGTTACTTCACGTCGGCTTTCTGTGAGAGGGTGGTACTACCCCGGGCGAGCCGCCCCATTCATTCTGAAACCAGTAATAGCTTCAGCGTAGCTCTACCACCTACTTTCTATTGTCAGTGTCGTTTTTTCACAACAGATGTCGCTAAATTTATTCAAAGTCACCAACAAAGTAAAAGTAAGGACATCTACGTATGGCGTGAGAACTGACAACTGTATTCACGATATTTATTTATTTCTATTGTTAGTGTCGTTTTTTCTACAAACGTAGAATAAGGCGAAAGATAAAATTTTTGAAAAGTTTTTGATCTTGTTACGCCAAATAAGTATAACTTCTAACGCGTGTACATAAGTACACACGCACTTTTTTTATTTATTGCATGTACAACAAAGTAAACTGTGTCTACGTCAAGAAGGATTTAATTTTAAGCATAGTTATAGAATAAATAGTATCGCATTGTTAAATTAAATTCAGTTTCATAGAACAAATAAAAAAGAGTCTACTTAGTGAAAGCATAATAAACATATTGTTGTTATAAATTCCCAAAGCATTGCAATATTTTATTACAAAGTGGGTGCATACACTGTACAAACAGAATAAAAAATATATATATACAGAATAAAAAAAATATATATACAAAATTATAATCTCATAGAAATATAATACTAATATTTGAAAGAATGAAAAAACTTATTGCAGCTAGTACATGGACAATACAGTTATCAAAAAGTTGGTGTTGCAAAGGTACATATAACAAAGAAATAAAATAAAAGGTTAAACATTACAAAGAATATATTACAATTATGCCATAGTGCTGCTACAAATATTTAATGGCATAATATTGTTTCTTGCACAAAGAAAAAATTGCAAATTGAATAAAAAAAAATTAGAAATTATTTAATAGAGTACATGGTACATATAAATTATAATTTTGCATTACATTGTAGTGTGTACTGATGTTAAAGGTATATCATTATTTTTAAATATTAGTTTATGATTGGAGATCTTCTAAAAGTGAGGACGGTTCAGCTACCAACAGGTTTGTCACATGTACTTTGGTAGTTTGAATGATTTTAATAAAGTTTGCAGTATTAGAGAATGTTTTATATTTTTAAAAATTGTACATAATTTGTAATTGTTTAAGTTTTCAAATTTTGTAACAATTACAAAATAATTTTTACACTATGCTGTCAACACTGTCTGTTGGCCAGTGCATCATAAGGTCTACATGTCTACATTTGTTTGTATGGAGCTTAAACCCTTATGGTTTTGAACAGTCCACATGTTAAATGAATGATTTGATTGATTAATATACATATTTGGTTTATTTGTTCTTGTAATTAAAATCGAATATTAGAGCCATTTTTTAATGAATTGTCTTTTATGGAAAAGTTAATTTAATACGTCGGCCATATTGATACGACGCCAATTTCTGTTAGGCTTACTGTAGGTATCAAATGCAGGGAATTTTATGAGTGCATTCATAAATTTTGTTAAATCTATATTTAAATATATATATTATTTACCTTGAACTTGAAGAAACATTCTAAAAACGATAAATGCACACATGTTGTTAGGTTAACGTACGGTTCCTGTTGTGTAAGACAACACACGCAAGCCACTTGCTGAGGCAATATGTTGTTAAGTTCTTCACTTAGGGAACATTCTGGAATGTTAAACTCTAGAAATTGAGACATTTTCTCTGATAATCGTTTTTATTTCACAAACTGCCAATACAACTCAGTCGGACTTTAGAAATGCCAAAGAGATAATTTATGTATAACGTTCCATTACGCATAATTAATTTACATGGACACTTTATCATTTACAAAGAAATTGTAATGTTTTTTTAAATATTAATGACAATGATATTTGGTTAATCTATGTCAATTTAACTTCTTTTTTATTTTCACATTAATACTGCCTTATAAATATGCTACAAGTTAAAGGTTTTATTACGGTACCGAGAAAGGGACCAAAGAGAGTATAATTGGAACGCAAAAAAGAGCGTTTTGTTGAGATAGAAACGTTTGTGTTTTGTATTAAAATTGTATGTTACAAATGTTGGAAACAGTATGAAAGTAAAATCAATTTCCCTATACTATGTTAATTAAATAAATATTAATGTTTATGTAAATAAGAATACTGTATATTTATAATAAAAATAGATTTGACAAAATAAGTTTCAAAATAAAAATGTATAACAACATGTGTAATAAAACGTAAGTCAGTGTTTTACTCTACCATAACGTCTGTAATGGATAATTGTTTTGCGTGTGTGCTTGTTTATTTTCTAATAAACAAAATTAATGACTGAAATGTATATTCAAATGTAAATGTTTAAGTGAAATATCAATAATGGATTACAAATATAGCTCTTTATGTTGCGGCTGCCTTAGCACTGATAGAAAAATGTTACCAATCGAAGATGTTTCTAAAAAACAATGTTTTTTCGCAATAATTCGGGAACTCCACGTAAGTATTAAACCCAAAAATAATAATAATATTTCGTATCACCCGTATATTCTTTAATATTTTATTAAAATGTATAGTTATAAAAAATAGTACGAGAAAGTAATTATTTGTCTCATAAATTCATTTACTACGAGACTATATATTATTTTTTATTCAAATATGCTAACTAAAATTACAAATATTTTCACAAACGTTATCTCAGCTTTGTATATTATAATTATACTGTGAATTAAAGTGATGATTCTATCACGATTAGTGCACAAGAACCTGTAAGGTTTGATTTTATTTTCTTGATACTAAAATTAGAGAAAGTAACAACATGACATCGTAATATTTGTGTTAGCTTACTCTAAACATGCTCAAGTTTATTTAACTATTAGTCAATTCTCACTCCATGTATTGAGCTTTTAAAAAAATAGTAAACAGTCGACTAAACCCAAAAAACAAGTAGTTTAGAACCATCTATGAAAAATTCTACAGCACATATTAATAGTACTATGCTGATACATTCAGTAACTTTGATGTAATTGTGCCTCAAAGTAACTGTATTTTCACTATATATAGATATATATTGATATAGACCTCTTTCACACAGTGTATCACAAACTGAAGAAGGTCATGACCACTACTTTTTTTTTTGTAATAAATTTTTCTACCAACTCGTTTCATGTTATACAATTTTATATATGTGTGAACTTTTAAATGGCTTTATTTACATTATTACTTTTTTATTTGTTCTTTTGTTAGCTGTGAGATCACTCACTATTCTAAAATATAAATATAAAAAAAATATATATATATTTTAATACTTTATATGTTAATGTTTGATCACAATCTCATCTGATATTAAATGTTGTTGTGGTTTGAGTTGGTAAATATGCTAAACCTAGAAGGGTCTGCCTCTCAAGTGCTTTCAATGTAATAGACAGTGGCGGATTTGCCTTAAGGCCTAGGAGGCCCAGGCTTAGGGTGCCGCTAATTGTGACAAAAAATTCACTGATGATAACAAAACATAACTCAAAGTACGTAAATATTCTAAAGGCTCGCGCACATTTTGGTGGGGTGGCTAGTACTTAGTACATGGTCCGGGGTCTAGGGCGGCCAAGATTGCAAATCCGCCACTGGTAATAGAGCATATATGTTGCTCTAAGCAACACTCAAGTTACATATGAAATGTCCATGAAAGTTCATCTGATAATTTGGAAGCTTGATGTCTTTAAACAGATGGACAAAGTTTTAAGAAAAAGGGTTATTTTATTCTCTTACTCATTTTATATCAATGGAAGTAAATACTGTCAATCTAGAAACAACAGTTCTACAGTTTAATTTGAGTACAGACAGATTTGATTTTATGACCATCAAAAATCAATATTTGTTTGAGGAAGGTAGTTACAATATTGTACATGGTGTGGGTACACTTAAATTTATCAAGTTAACGAAATTCAAATTATTATATTAGTTTAAATTTCATTCAGATTGCACAAATTGAAGAACAAATATTATGGTTGTGTTGGGAATGCGAAGCCCTAGTGAACAGATTCTCAAGGTTCAAGCAGCAAGTATCCCTTACATATTGTACTTTTAAGAACCATTTAAAAGAGGTATGTGGTTTTTTTTTCTGTCAATATCTGAAACCTTCCCCGGTGCTACCAAGTTCAAGCTAATCATTCATCTTAATAATCGACTTGCACTGAACCAACTATAATTCAAGTGACGAATGTGGCCTAGCTACATTACATAAGCTACTACAGTTGCAATGGTAGTAAACGTGGCTTCTCTCCGTATTTTCAAAAAAGCCTGATATCACTGGTTCAATACCTCTATCTCTCTCTCTTTCTGTCTCATAAGAAACATTTCTTTTAAAATCTTACAGAATATTAACATTTCAAAAGTACAAAGTCGCACAAAACTACGAAAACACAATGTTATATGCATCACAATAGATCCAAATTCGACAGACAACTCCGAGTCAGTATTCAGTGAAATCAAAATTGAAAATGTTAAACCAGTACAACCCGATCTCGAAGTTAAAGAAGAAATATTGAATGGTACATATTCCGATCATAATTCTGATGACAATCCCCTAATAGTGGATATAAAATCCAATACGAATAATCATAAAACTCGAAAGAAGAGAAAAAGGAAAGAATTAAGAATATACAAAGAGCTGGAACTAAGTCAACAGGAGATAGAGGAAGAAAGAAGATTGTCAGCACTGAATGAAGATTATGTTAATGCTATGTTTAGATGCGACAAATGTATAGAATCGTTTCCAAATGAAGATGACATGAAGGATCACATTAAGAATAAGCATGAAATGGTAAGAGTATACAGAATTTTTTATTCTTCATAGTGTTTTTGACAACATTCTCACTTCAAAATCAAATGACCATGTCGCTCAAAATGACAACAATGACAACATGTTAAATCCGAGTCGAGAATTGTTTTTAAGCATTAGTTGCTTTTATTATTTACTGTGATAAGTATTAAGTTAACTGATAAGTTGAGCTTAGCAAAATATATATTTTTTTAATATTAATTATATAATAACTATATGACTATACTAGCTAATATCCGCGACCTCGTTTGCATTGTTTATTATATTAACAATATAAATTAATTATCAAAAGAAAAACATAAAAAAATTGAAAGTATATATATATACTTTGCTTACATAATTTCTTTGTAAACAATGTTATCCGTTTATTTCCCCTCTCCAGTGGACGCGCACCACACCGCTTACCCACTTCTTCACGGCAAGAAAACATATATCGTTGTACGCGTAGTGGTTATAAAAATCGTAGTTCTTTTAAATTTTAATAACTGTATATTAAATAAGAAAGAATAAGAACCAAGTGCCTAAGCAGTAAGATTTAAAAACAAATTGGTTGTGTGTAAAGTCGGTTTACGGACGATAATTTTTACGTGATAACGTCATAAGAAAACAATGATGAAAAATTGCATACTTGTGCCGCAATTGTTGTTGTAATAAACAATGGAAACCACAATGACTTTTCACTTTACTTTATAAACAATCGACAAAACAGTTCACGCGTGTAGGTTGTGATGCGTCACAAGCAGAACACTAAAGCCGATCGCGCCTCTCTATCGCTTGTTCCGCGCTCTCGCTTGTGACGCGTGGCTCAGGCGGAACGTGACAATGAATCATGCTTTTTCGTGCGTGGAGCCGGCGTTCATCTATTTTATCACATCAAAAAATTGATCTATACCTATCGAGTTGTTTTTGGGATATAGATACAGAAGATAATTGTTAATTTAACTATTTCATATTACAGTACTCGTCCAATTTAAAGTGTAAAATATGCGAATGCTCGTTCAGTACGGAAATGTCGTTCAGCTATCACACGAACAAACACACGCGCCGGTTCCAGTGCGTCGCGTGTCAACTTCGGTTCGCGACGAAGCGAAGTGCGACCAAACATTACCGCAGCTTTCATTGGTAAGTGACATGATATAACGGATTTTGTCGACCAAATTAGTAGAAATATACTCAACTATCTTTGCCCGCAGCTTAGCACGCGTATGTCCCAACTAATATTATTAAGTGTACAAGTTTGTTTGTCTATTTACGTTTTCAAGCTATTGGATAATTAATACCACTTACCAGTTTGATGTGTGAATTATAGGACACTTGGGAAGCACCACAGTTTTTAGCAATGGTGTAGGTGTGCACACGAAAGTCATTGGTAAATAAAAAAAAGGAAAGGGATGCGAGAGGCTATTCAATTAAAACGGTCCATTCGTGACACCCACGCGCTTGCGTTTCTTTGTACGCATAGTTTTACTTAACACACACTTTAGCCCCACGGCTGATTTTTTAAGACCCGTATCTCAAAATGGCGGATTAAGTTTTTAATTAAAAAAAACACGTTGTATATTGTAAATTTCATGGTATATTAGTAAAAAAAGCTCAGACAAAGAAATATTTTTAATAATAAATATTTTTTTGACATTGACACTTGGTCGCATTTTAACCACGACATCGACCCTTTTTTTTTAAATAAATGAATGGTACTATTCATTTAGGGCGAGTGCAGAATATGATGTGATAAACAAGCGGGAACAGAACGGAAGATCAGATGCTGCTGAAGACTCTGACAGGTAATTCATTATTTACTCGCTTATGGCACCGATAAATCTAGCTTCCGTTTATTCGTATGCTGTGACTTAGGGGTTAGCCTGTTCGGGCACCGCATCTACCGACGTAGGTTCAAAACCTTGTGTATGAATGGGAGTTTTCGATTAAGGGGACCGTCATGATGAAAATATAGCATGGTGGCAGGGCTTTTTTTTACCCAGTCTGGTTAGCCATCACCCTCGAGTTGGAAGTCTGTCACATTTTTAATCGATATTACAATACACGTCTCGATTAACTGGTGGGTCTGTTGAAACAAATGCAAAGGACACCTGTATTTTTAACATGTTGGAAACACGTAACAATATCTGTCTTTGTCACGCTCTTGAACTCTGGCATATGCGAAAGAGATAGAACAATTTTTATGCTGTTATGTGTTTTTCTTTTTACCACACTACGCAAGCTTAATGTGTGTTGTGCGCACCAGCTTTAGTTACCTGCACTCTTGAGATTATTTGACCGATCACCATAACATTTAAGATATCTAAATGTTTTTTCATGTATAAAGTTTTTATGTCACTAGTCTGTGTTTTATTCTCATTAAAGTCTTATGTTATAATCGGACACGGTCGAAGTCGCGTGTAGTCGTTAGTGGAATATAATTTCAGTACAAAGCAACAAATGGAGACGTTCCCCTGTGAGTTTTGTGAGAAAACATTCAGATGGAAGACCTCGCTCAGGAAGCACGTCGAAACGCATCGCATACAGAGCGGTCAGAAACGGAAACCTTACTGTGAACCCTGTAGGTGAGTACTGTTATTTTTTCAAAAATAATAAGTGCAATCATTGATATAAATCAAATGGATACTAGATTGGTCCTTTCATTTTTGTCTTCCTTCACTGTATGTTTGTGTAGTTCCCCATAATAACTTTATGTTTGTGAAGTTCCCCATAACAATGGGTTTCATTTTTAATCCTTACTGTGAACCCTGTAGGTGAGTACTGTTATTTTTTCAAAAATAATAAGTGCAATCAATGATATAAATCAAATGGATACTAGATTGGTCCTTTCATTTTTGTCTTCCTTCACTGTATGTTTGTGTAGTTCCCCATAATAACTTTATGTTTGTGTAGTTCTCCATAACAATGGGTTTCATTTTTAATGGGGGATTTATACTAAAAATAAGTTGTTTCGTGAAAAGCACTAGAGTTATACGAGACTTTCTACTCACTAAAGTTCTCACGACATACTGTTTACCACACTAATGGTGTAATGCAGGGTCGTTGAGCATTCACCGCAAGATTACATCGATAAGGCCCAGGGAAAACGCCAAGTTGGTAACTGGCGTAGATGACTCAGTGTGGGTGGGTTAACTAAAGCGTACACCGTTGCAATACTCACATTTTCGGTCTCTCCTCTTTGTGGCATGCTTCGTAGCATCGCCACTCCCGTCTTCTCAAGCATAGTCGCCTGTAATTAGTGAGCCAGAGCGAGAGAGCAAATGTCGGTGTGTATGTGCACACTGTTTAATACTTGCTTGTATTTGAACATTTAACGTGTGTCAGTATATGTGAAAAGTACGTGTACTACTGTACACTATATGCGGCTGCGTATTACAGCTTTTTAGTAAGAAGTCAGCGTGATGTGTTATTATTTAACAGTGGTTGTGAGTATTTTTATATCTTGTTTGTTGAAACTGAAAATATGGAACTTGAGCAATAAATTATGTGACATATGTTAAATAAAATATCTTTTAAAATGAAGCAAAATACTTTCATTTTTAAACAAATAAACTTTGTAATTATCCTACCCTTGTTATATATATTCATCTCATTCTTTTGTCGATTTACTGAAGTTTCACTTCTATCGTGCGTGAATCGCACACACACCTTTTATATATAATTTTTAGCATATATTATCTTACAAAAAGCGTTGTGCTTTAAATTGTTGTTACCATACATGAGCTGATTGACTGACCGGCGGGTTTAAAGGAATACGAAAAAGAAATACGATTATGTAAACAAAACAATATATATCTCTGTCACGCTCATGAGCTAGAGCTTGTGTGAAAGAGACAGAAATATATGCATACCTTGCGGTTATGCATAGATAATACAAATACGCAATGTGTTTATATACTGTACACACAAGCTTTACTTGACCGAACTATATATACTCCGTCTATCGAAATCAGTGCAATAGGAGAATAGTATCTCTCCTGTCCGTTTTTTCTTGGTCAAGCTTGACAGCTGAGACAAACAACGACTTCTCAACGCCTCTGTTTTTTTACGTTTCATTTATAAGAAAGTTTTTCCTCTTCCATCATCTTCTTTACATTGTGAAATCGTTCATAGATACATACCCCACTAGGCAGCCGAGTTCTGTCTGACTCTTGCTGACTAAAACCCCATAGTGTTCTTTAACGATAATTACATAAGCATTGTAACTGCACAATCCAGCCGGTGTCAGTCCATCATAAAACGCCTCCGATGTGCGCTCTGTGGGTTTAGGAGTGGTGACAACCTGTGACGAACCGTTAAGACGGCGTCGGACACTAATACGCCTGAAGTCCATTTGCTTATGCATTAATTGCCAGGACGACAGACGTGTCTGTATTCATCGCCTGCAGGCTCATTCTACGCCAGACGGAGTTCGTTAGCACTTCACCCGATTTGGAAAGCGCGGAAAGGCAGCTATGACGTCTGCTCTCGCTCCTTTGCAAGCCTTCCTCGCAGTACGAGGCGACAGAGCTCCACCCGGCCTCTTTCTCGCACATATAACTAATGACAGTAGAGAGTGAGAGTTGTAAGCCAATTGCCGCAACAAGCTGGCCTCGGGGCATATCCCAGACGGGATATTCTTCGAGGGTGTGCTGCACAGCGTCTTTCGCGTAGCCACAATGATGGCAGCTTTTTCTTTCACCACCTTTAACTTTCCAACGGCGATATTTTAAAGAATCTGGAAGTGCGCTTCCTTTCCTCTTTCCCCACATTTCTCGATGTGTCGGAAGTGTAGTACTCGGTCTTGCCTCACTCTCTATTCTCTCCGATGACTCAGGAGAATACGGGGGAGAAAGGATAATGCTAGTAACAGTGTCTGACGTTGACCAAAGTACACGAACGTCGAGATTCTTTAACTTCATCCCCCTTCAGAAGCATACTCTATGGGGCAAAATTATATGAAAAATGATGTGTATAAGAATTCATATAGATTGTGTTTGTTACAGATTATCATTCACTACGTCATCGAATCTTCGCAAACATGTGAAGACAAGCTCCAAACATCAAATACAGTTGAAGCTGAGGTATGGTTCAATCATGAATATGACTACAGATAGCAATAAAAACAATATATAAATTGTAAACTGTTATCCGTTATACTACGTAGATTATTTGCTATTTTGTAAAGGAAATAAAAATCGTTTGTTTCAATCGTGACTTTGAATGCGAGTAAAATGTAGTGCTCTCCCTCTCACACTTACTGTTTGTTAAAAATGCTGTCTTCCTAGCACCTTGTAATATACCGGCCGATTATTGTCATTCTGAATAACAGTAACGGTTAATGAACAGAAGAGTAATGATTTCGCCTATCATTTGTTATAACACACATGTTATTACATAGGAATTTTGAGTTACAATTAACATCATTAGTCGTGATAATAATGAGCATCTTTAAATATAAATATAGATGTTAGAAATAAAAACGTTCAGTCACAGTCAATAGTAGCCATTCCCCGTTTCTTTCTACATATGTCCTTTGCACACGTGATAGAGCGAGACAGATAGCGAGTAAAACTTCAGTCTTTAGTGACGGTGTACCTAAAAGTGATAACATTTATTCTTAAAGGTAATTTTGGCTTTCAAATGGAACTGAAGTGTAGTAGTTGTAGGTGGTAGAGCTACGCTGAAGCTCTTACTGAATTCAGCATGAATGGGTCGGTTCGCCCGACGCGCGGGGTAGTACGCGCACTGTTGCGTTTCTTTCGGTCAGTGAGAGCGCCGGAGGCCCACATATATTAAAAGGCCGGCAACGCACTTGCGACTCCCCCCGGGTGTTGCTAGTGTCTATGGATGGCGGTGATCACTTACCTATTACCTATATATAAAAAAAAAACTGCCAGAGTACCAAGAATGCCACTTATATGTGCTTGGTGACAGCATTTCAACCTGAGACTAACTTAACCGGACTGTCTCAGAAAATGCTTTTTTTATTCAATACTTCGATTGATTACTTTGACTACAATCACATTTGATGTTAAATGGCGATGTGGGCTAACATGTTGAAGTATAGTAAACCTGGGGAGGACCTGGTTCTCAAGTGCAGCTGCCGAAACATAGGCACTTGGCGACAAATTCGCAACTCGAGTGTGGTAACTAACCAGGTCTGATTAGAAAAAGTCTTAGTACCATGCTATGCTTTCATCATGATGTGTTCCTTCATCAAAACTTTTGGGTTATTTTTGGGTTCGAATGCTCGTCCAAAGACGCGGTATCCCGCAAGGCTTTACTTACCGTAATTGTAATATTTTCTCAAGGAAGTTAAAAGAGTCCCGTACGGGAGACGGCGGTAACCCGGAGAAGGAACAGCTCAGTATCGAACAGATAAAGTGGTCCGTGAATAAGGCCCGCGAGCAGTACGCCTGCCAGCAGTGCGACAAACGGTTCCAGTGGCGGGGCAACTTGTTGCGACACTTGCACAGTCACGAAGCGAGGTCACTATAAACTTACAATTTATTTGAGTACTAACTGATAGCTGCGGCTTCGTCTGCATTGTTTATTCATCATCATCATCATCAGCCTGTAAGAGACCCACTACAGGGTCATAGGTCTCTTCCCAAAGGAAGGTATAGGGCATAATCATCACGCCAGCCCACGATGTATTGGCGATTTCGAACTCTGAGAAGTCCACAGTTCTTTATTATTCCCACATACGGTGGTATTACAAGAACATTTCTCAGGTTCAGGTTTCCTCACGAAGTTTTCCTTCACCGTCAGCCGATAGTGTTACCAATGTAAATTAGTAAATGTACGCGAATTCCGAAAAATATTGTTGGTACATGCCTGGATTCGAACCTGCGGACATAGGATTAATTGATTCCAACGGTCAAATCACTGGACCACCACGACTTTGTTTATTATTTTAATAATATGTTTTACTAACTTTTCCCTGCCTCTCGGGAACATTGCTTTTGTTCGGGTATGAAGGGTATCTTACGTCGTTTTCTATGCCCCTGACGATAAGGAACGTTAACAAACCACGTGACCCCCACCCCCCTTAGTGACCATCCACAGTATATGAGTAGAGCCCCTCCCCCTCCCCCTTCCCCTCCCCTTGAAGTTTTCACGTAGTAATTCATAAATACGATTTTTAGTCATTCTTTAGATTGCTTTCATTGATAGGGAATCCTTATAACTTTTAATTAAAGCCTTGTATAGTCGATCGTACAACGACATTATTATGTCGACACAATCGCACTGTATTGCAAACTGTTAGTGTTCTAATACAACTGACTCCCCGATATATGTGCGTTAGTGTTGCACCTTTTAGTTTTAAAATGCGATAAAAGCTGCGCGCCATATTGACATATAGCTCGAAAAATTGGGAGGTTGACTACGTGCCAAAAACCTAAACCCCCTTCAACAGAATATGTATGCAAACAAACTCACATTGTCATTTATAATATTAGTTAGGAATAAACATTGATAAATCTGTATCAACTTTGATGTGCATGTATTTATTTATAACTTTTCACTTCTATCGTGCTGGTCATAAGCACAACACCTTTTTTTTATAAGAAAGATGAATTTATATTACTTAAAGTTTGCGCTTAATTATTTTTTCCTTCCAGAGCGAACGGGGAGTTGGTTTGCGAACCGTGCAATAGAACCTTCTCATCTGTCGCTACTTACAAACAACATTTGAAGATAAGCAAGAAACATGTCTCCGAAAACGAGTTCAAGTGAGTCTGTCCGCTTATTTTTCTTAAGTAACTTTTAATATTTGACTTATAATCTTACCTTATGTTATATGCTAATGTGGTCTGAGATGGTAAACACGCTAAGTCTAGAGCAGGACCGACTCTAAGAGCAGCTGCCGGAACACAGCAAATAGGTGCTTTGTGACTAATTTTGAACTTGAAGGTGGTATCTAGACGGACAGGTATAGAAATAGCCCTACCCGGATACTATGGTGTCGTCACGATATGTTCCTTCTTAAAAAGCTCCGGCTTATTCACAAGGATTTGAATCTACGTAGATTGACGTGATTTCCAAACACGTTAACCACTGAACTATCATCACTTCCAAAACACTGGAACGGGTTTTTTTACAATCATTTACGTTCCTATTGTTTGTTTCTACATATAGTACATGAAAGACTACACGATATGTTTATTCTACATTGAATAACAGACCTAAACCCCACTACAATCTATTTTTCCATATCAAAATACCCTTTAACTGCCTTCACCCGATGCTTAGTGACATGTGGTTGATGTGGGTAGTACGATAATCTCTGTAGGATAAGAACGTTTTCACTTCAAACGATACGTTTGATTTAATTTGAAAACAAATGAACCGTTTGCATATTCTGTTTTTCCACATCTGAATACCGTTTCTACGCTTTCACTACATATTAGTGACAGTGCAACCAATGAGGGTAGTGCGATAATCTCAGAAGTTGGCTAAATAGTTACACTATGATACATACGCTTAATTGAACTTGGGAAAAATCTGACCACCTTTATAATCTATTTTTCCATATCAAAATTATGTTTAACTACCTTCACGTGATGTTTAGAGACAACGTAGATAGAATATGAAGGTAGTAGGAAAATTACGGAAATGAGAAAAACACATTGTCTCTTGAAAAGATACGTTGAGTGTTCTACTATCTCTTTTTCGACATCAATCTACCGTTTGACTACCTTCACGTGATGTTTAATAACAGTGCGACTAAGAGGGTAGTAAGATAATCTTAGAAAAGGGATAAGCATACTTTCGCTTTATAAATGTCTATTTCCTATAACATAGATATATGTGCAACGATTGTGGCAAGAAGTTCGCGAATAAGACCAGACTTAAGGACCACATCGATTGGGAACATCTAAAGAACTACGTCCACACTTGTCCAGTCTGTCAGAAGGTGATGTATTTGTTTTATAACAAAACTCAGTTAGAACTTTTTTTTTTTTTTTTTTTTCGATCTGACCTACACTGCCGGCTTATTAGGCCTTCACAGTTCCACCGGACTACTAAGGGGAGCGCTTAGGGCACTCACCCGGTTGTTTTTAGGCGAAACATCTCAAGGGCACTCGGTGCACCTCGGCTTGAGCTGTCGCCGGACTCAGTTAGAACGAAGTTCTTTTCGTAGTATATTATTATTAATAAACGTACTGTATTATTGATTAATAAAGAGAGCAATTAAGTGAAACGCAGAAAAAAATATACGTTTATATAATAACTAATGAATTGAAGGAATGGTAGGAAAATTTTCTAATTAATATATTTTTTTCGAGTTGTGACAATTAATATTTTATTGTACATTAAATCATTGATTATAAACTTCGTCAGATAAATATAAACAACTACACACAATACGCTACGAAATAGCTGACGCGTATGCCGTGTACGAACTATACCTGCGCAGCCGGTGCGAATATATTGACTGCCTTCGGTGCCTTTGGTGTCAAAGGGTTATTATAGAGTGGATCAATATGTGAACGATGGTGATGTCTGGAATTGACTCCTCTCTGTGCATCCGCTAAAATCGATTGTAATGTATAATGAATTTTAATTATATAAGTATATGTTAAAAAGATAAACCTGATCGAGTTTCTTGTCGGTTCTTCTCGATGACTGGGATGTATTCCGAACCGGTGGTAGTTTTGACGTTCATAAGCGCCTTCTTAGGGCCTAAATTGAATAAAGTATTTTTGATTTGATTTGATTTGCCTTGAAGCAATAAGCGTGCATGTAGTCCGGTGAAACTGTAACGGCCTTGCTAAGCTAACAGTGTAGGTCAGTTCGAAAAAAAACCAATAAGCGTGCACGTATGACTGGGCACAGCCAATAGCATACGCGCTATTGATAACCGTCTACCTTATAGAGAGGGTCGCGATGGAAAAACCTTACACTATTTTTTGCCTAGCCCCCATCTGCTAAGCCCGTGCTGTGCGATAAAGAACTTTGTTTCAATGAAAGATAGAAATTGAAAAAATATATATACCGTTTAAATATAACGCTTTTTCTTTACGTGACGGTAATATTCAAATATAAACAATCTAAATCTCCATGTAAAGTTACATTCGCAGTTAAGGAGAAAGTGTAAGGAACTTTGTCACTGATGAGGGTCACTGACCACATTTTTTTTTATTCTCTTTTATTACAGGTGTTTAAGAGCCACACATCATTGTATCTACACAAACAAGTCGTACATAAGAAAGGAGAAACTGAACATTTATGCGATCATTGTGGTAAACCTTTTCCGGTATGTCGCTTTAATTGTATGTTACCAGCTTTTACCCGTGGCTTCGTTTGCATTAATATAGATTTGATATGTACCTTTGGAACTGTTTTTTTTGTCTGGATAAAAGCCGCCTCATGCTCTTTGTATTTCTGACAACAGAAAAAAGGCATACAGATTTTCATCTTCCCTTTTACGGCCCTAGCCCCAGTAGTTTGGGCAATGCGTTAATGTCTCAGACAGTCAGTCAATTATTTTATATATATCTTGAAAATGTAATGTATGTCTGTAAAAAATTTGATAAGTAGATTTAGTAAAAATTGACATAATTTAAATACTAGAAAAAATAACAAATTGGTCATTCCTTTTTTAGGCTCACTAAGCCAGTAACCGGTCTTTAGGTGTTAGGTTTTATAATAAAATTCCAAAGTACATTACTGATTTACCGGGTATTTAGTTCATGCACCATGTCAAGCGGGTTTTATGTCTAAAAGCTATTATAGGGTGGATCAATATGAGAATGTTGGTGATGTCTGGTAATATCGCCCCTCTCTGTGCATCCACCAAAAACGAATATAAATATATATGTTCTTAAAAATATGTGTTGTATTATGTACCATGAAAAGATAAACCAGATCGAGTTTTTTCTTGCTGGTTTTTCCTCGATGAGTTGGTTGTTTATCTGAATCGGTTGTAGATTTGTCGTTTATAAGCGCCTTCTCAGGGCTTATAACTGAATAAAGCACTTTTGATAAGATTTTAACTTGAAATTATAGAAATAACCACGTTAATAATATTTCAGAATCACGCAAAACTTCGCAGTCATATGCGCGCGCTACACAGTCCTGAATCCGCGTACAAATGCCAGTCCTGTTCCGCCAGGTTCAGCTGGCACTCGTGCCTGTCGCGGCATGTGAGGCGCGTCCACAAAACGGCAGGATCGACGACAAACTCGGCTGCAGTGTGATTTTTTTAGAATAATTTTAATAAAATGTTTTTACGTGGCGTATTGTATTAATTTTGTGTACTATGTATTTTGCGGTGTTAAATATAGGGATTAAAAACCGGTACAAATATTTTCGATTTAGGTTCGGTAGATTTCCGATTCCGATTCATCATACTTGTTGCTCGTGGTTGGTGAAAATCGGTAACATAAATATAAACATGAAAAAAAAATCTACTTTAGCAAAAATGAACCAGAAAGTCTCTAATCATAGTCAAGTAGGTATCTCTACCTAGTCTTAAATTATAAAAATCTACTAATTTCACAATCGCTAGGGACATATTTCCTATACGATTTTGAGGAGTGCCCCAGCGTATCTTCTTTTTGAATTATCTCCTTCACAATAAACAAGAGAACTTTTCAAATCGGTTTGTAATTAGTGAAGTTTTGAGGAGGTAACAAACAAATACAACCTAAAATATATATATACAATACAAAAAAATCACCATAGAAAAACATGTTAATTCATTTGAGGAATAATTCCAAACTGCTGTCGTCGTTTGTGAAGTTTTTCATATACGACGCGACGGGGAAATTTTGTAAAATGAATGTGGTAACACTCTTAAACTATGACATAAGAGTTATACGTGTAGTGAAATGCATAATAATTATTTGTGATTTTGATTAATATAGAGTATTTTTATAATAAATGGATTATTTATATTTGCGTTGTCTTATTATTTCGCTACCTGATACCCGTGTTACGTCATCGCAACACACCATAAGTGCTGACCATGAGTGACGTCCCACGGTACGGCGGTGCACGAGCCATCGACTCAACAATTTCAGTGGAAACGTTCGACACCCCGATTTCTCAGTTCCCACAGTGTTTTAATCGAGTCAACAATTTCAGTGGTTAAACGTTCGGTAACCTGGTTCCTCCGTTTCCACATTGCTTTGGTATAAATTATTAAACCAAATTGTAATTTGTCAGTGTTAACCTAACATCGGTAGCACTCATACTTTATTAGTTTTATTTTGTAGTTTAAAATAAATTAAGTTAGAGTAATTTGTTTTTTTTAGCGTTCTCCGACGCTGGCCTTCGTAACTAGCTGATACCCGTGACTATGTTTTTTGTTATATCAACAATAGGTATATTACATGTATGGCGTTCCGATTCTCTTATTTTTCTTTCTTTTTCATTACTGGCAACTCAGGCCTCTTCAATGACTATTACTGCCATTTTCGCACACTAAATTAGTCTCTTCGTTGAGGAGATCGTTATCGCGTTTTAATATTATGAAATATTTTATATTCATTGTACGGTTTTTTATGTCGCGTTCCAGATGCAATAAGGATGTTAGATAACTGTTACATAAAATATATGTAGGTGGTAGAGCTACGCTGAAGCTATTACTGGTTTCAGCATGAATGTGTCGGCTCGCCCGACGCGCGGGGTACTACCACCCGACACACAGACGTGAGTCGACGTGAAGTAACAGTGCGCCCGCACTGTTGCGTTTCCTGTAGGTGGTAGAGCTACGCTGAAGCTATTACTGGTTTCAGCATGAATGTGTCGGCTCGCCCGACGCGCGGGCTACTACCACCCGACACACAGACGTGAGTCGACGTGAAGTAACAGTGCGCCCGCACTGTTGCGTTTCGTTCGGTCAGTGAGAGCGCCGGAGGCCCACATATTTATAAGGACTTGCGACTCCCCTGGTGTTGCTAGTGTCTATGGACAGCGGTGATCACTTATCATCAGGTGACGCACCTGTTCGTTTGCCCCCTATAATATTAAAAAAATATATAAAAAAATGAGTAAATGTACGCAAATTCTGAAAAGTACGTGGGTACATGACAGGTTCTAGCCTTCGGGCATCGAATTGACTTATCACCGGTTAAACCATTCGACCGCCACGACTTTTACCAGTCACTATGTCGTATTACAATAAAATAAACCACAGTACACATCTATTAATTTTTATTCGCAATAAGTTGAATTAGTTTCTCGAGGCTATTATTATAATTTTGGGTGACATCTTTTGTGTCTAACTCCACATGTTCCAGATCTTTTACTTTTGCTTCATCTCGTGTCCCATTAGATATATATCTTCCGATTTTTCTCATTTCTTGTAACAATTCCACTTTCGACGAATCATTTAGATTGATATAAAAATTGTAAAAAACATAATCGATTGCAATTCTGATGAGATTCTTCAGTAGTCCTTTATTTTTGGTCGCAGAGAATATTTTCGATATCTCATATAGATGCTTACCGTCGTTTATGTTGAAATATTTATTGAGTTGCCTCGTAAAATCGACTAAAACTTTTCGATTATCACCTTTTAGTAATCGTTTAATATCGTTCCTAATCTCATTCGGGTTCTTATCTTTGTACTCGTTTAGTATTTTAACGAACCCTCTATTTAGATTATCATCTTCAAACCAATTACCGGATTTTCTACTTTTTACTGAATTCATTCCAGAATATACTGCATCTTTCAGACTTGATATTTTATCATCGTCATATTTAATAACTGTATCGGCTATACTTTGTAAGAAATCTGAAAACTCGAAATGTCTTTCTTCGTGAATCATTCGAATCGGTTTTAAATAAATTGCCGATTTTCTCAAGGAACCTTTTCACGTTTAAAATGACAGTTTTATTGTGCCTTATATCATTCGGGTCAAAAATTATCGATGTTCTCAGATCGAGGTTAATCGATTTCGAATCCAACGAGTTGGTAGACGCTGAAAAAAATATGCGAACCCAAATGATATTCATTTGAAACGATGATTAATTACTTGACAGCGTATTTAGCAACTGAATCGATAGACGGAGGTTCGAATCCTTGCAACAGACTCGGAGCTTTCGGCGAAGTAAAACATCATGATGAAACCATAGCCTGGTGGTAGGGCTTTTTCTAAGTCCGTCTGGCTAGCTACCGCTCAAGTTGAAATCTGTCGCTGTAATAAAGTAGTGAATGCCATTATTTTTATTTTTTTTATAATTCATAGGTAAACGTTTTGACCACAATCTCATCTGATGTTAAATGATGATGTGGTCTAAGATGGTAAGTCACGCTTAACCTAGAGGGAGACCGGCTCTCAAGTGCAGCTGCCGGAACAAAACAACAGGTGCTTGGCGACAGATTTTCAACTGGAGGGCGGTAGCTAGCCAGACGGACTTAGAAAAAGCCCTACCACCAGGCTATGGTTTCATCACGATGTTTTCCTTCGTCGAAAGCTCCGATTCAGTTGCTTCCTTCCTAAGCAAACCTTGCTAAGCCTTCCTCTTCAATCACTCTATCTATTAAAAAAAACCGCATCAAAATCCGTTGCGTAGTTTAAGCATACATAAGGATATAGGGACAGAGAAAGCGACTTTGTTTTATACTATGTAGTGATTATTAAAATATAGTTAGATATGTATATCATTTATAAATCGCACCAAAATAGCTAATCTCTTGAGCAGTCTGGATATAATTAACAGATTTCATAGGTTACAGAACACAATGTATTTGTTGAAAAATCTTTGCAAGGAGTCATGATAAATTATGAGCTACTACTATTCGAAATTAAAAATCGAATAAATTAAAAACCCACCTGCTACGCATAATAGTAATACCATGATATTAATCCTCATTTTCGATGTATCTTTCTAAGACAAATCAGAATTAAAGAATCTGTGTATTTGTTGAATTTAATAGCGACAAATATAATTGTATTGTATCTGTGGTTGTACCAGTTTACTATTATTATCTATGGTTAAGCACTAAATATAAGATATATCCCTTTTGTAGTCTGTAGTATGTCAAGTAATAAAATCATTATACGTACATGGACGCCACTTTTATAACAAAACAAAAGATTCTTTCAATCCTTTCAATAGTATTTTTACTATGCAATGTCTGAATTTATGTTTAAATAAAATAAATTGTCATAGTGTTGACCGCTTTTACGTATATCGATATCACCACAAGCATTCATTTTTATAGTAATCTAGCATCCACCTTCGACTTCGTCTGCCGATCGCTCCATGTTTCAGACTCACTAAAACAAGTAACAATTTTCTTAGTTGTTAGGCTTTATAACAAAGTCCCAAAGCACGTTACCGACCGATGATGATGATGCCGTTAATATTAAATCATTTTGAAATAATGATTTATCGTTGATTACGATAACTTTTAATTCAGTTAATTCTCTTTTGCGAACCAATACAATTGTATATACATAAGATTGATACCTTTATGTTTTTATATAATTAATACTTTATGCACCATGGAATTCCGAAGTCAGGGTTAAAAAATACTAAAAACGTTCCTAAACTTCCAATGGCTGCATAGCGATTTGAGTTCTAAATTTTGTTTTTCTAATTTTACAATTTTAGGTTCCAGCATTGTTTTTGTAATTTTACAAAAAGTGTAATAAACTAAATTACAATATTTGTAAATATATATTTTTTTAATTTAAATTAGATCCATTACTTGGGAAATTTTGATATGTATAAAAATAACATTAAGTTTGTAAAATACACACATCTTAGTAGGTTTTGGTAGATTACACGAATTGTATTGCATATGACATTGGCAACACACTGATTTGTAATTTTTCTGATATTTTGCTCTCAAAAATATTATTAAAAAGAGGTAAGGAAGTGATTGTAAGTCAGTCATTTTCTTTGGTTAAACCTAGTTTCAAACATTTGTATGAGTTTTTTTTTTCCAAAAGTGTGGTTGTTTCATTGAAAAATGTTTACTAAATAAAATTGTTATAATGCTGTTATAATTAATTGATACAATTTATTGTAAAAATAAGTAGATATTAGTTCGAGTTGTGATGTTAGTCGGATATATGTAAAATACTAGAAAATAATAGAACATTAACTGACATTTTTAGAGGAAAAATTGGAGTTGTTTTGACTCCAAGGTGATTACGAGAAATGTATTGACTAGCACTGATGACTGCAACTGCAATTGCACTGTTGCGGTATTGATCGTTAAGGGTGCGGAGTGAAGGTAAAGAGAAGTATACCATACGGTTCTCCATCTATAAAAGTGTCTACCGAAATGTATGCAATTTCAATATCAATGCTTTTGCACCTTAAGAAACTGAAATAAAAAATTGTCTCTTGTGCTTTTATTTTAATTAAAATCAGCCGTCTTCTGTGGTTTCTTCCGATTTAAATTTGGACTATTTCGGTCTTATTACGAAACAAAAATGAACCCGCGTTTAACGCATGTTTTATTAAACTCTGTATAGCACTCGTTCAATTCATTCTCATCATTCAAAACCGTTTTATTATATACAGATATTTTTTTAACAGTTTAAATTAATGTTACAAACTTCCGGCGCAGGATGTACTAATTAAAAATAGTATTTAGAAATGATCTTTGTTCATTAGAATTAATGATAATTTCCATTGTTTAGTATTTTAGTATAAATTATGAAATAGTTCGTTACACGATTTGTCTATAAAAGCCGGTGTCTCACATTGTTCGGGTAGTCCGGTGAAACTGTGAAGGCATTATTGCTGGCAGTGTAGATCAGTTCGAAAAAAAAAAAATTGTTTGGGATGAATCGTTTCGTAACCACCGCCAAGTTCAGTTGTATGGGGGAAACTCTGCCAGATTATATTGAAATTATTATAAGAGTGTAATCGTATTCTATATTGTCGCTATCCTGATTATCTGCCGTTGTTTACATTAATGATTAATATTTTTATTCAGATCGTCTGTAAAACAAAACGATGTAATTGTAAAAATAAACAATATATAAGTTTATTATATTACGTCAAAGTGCGAAAAGTATACCGTAGTAGTTGTGATTTACTTGTGAATCTATAAAATAGTTTAATTTACTTACATCTTCCAAATTAATTATACCCACGAAATTCATAATTTATATCACGAAACCTCTTTTGCTGGCAAATATAAATACAATAATTACAACAATAAAATAAGAACTGTCAACTTAGACAAGTATTACACAATGCTTAAATTGTTGTAGTATCTATCTTTAAACAAGTGTAAGACATGGTTTTGTGATCAATTTTTTTTTAAAAAGGGTTCGAAGTGTATTTAACCCTTTTTATAATAACAGACTTTATGTGTCATACACATGCGTACATGCCAAATTATGTCGACTTCGTTGTACTCATCGTGGACATGTTTTTCTTTCATGTTAGCACCAGTAACGTATTAACGGACTCAAATTTACGATTTCAATTTTAAAATATCGATACTCAACTTTTCTACATCCTTGATTTTTAAATTGTATATGTATAAAAGAATTTATTGTTTATGCGGTAATAAAACTCATGTCGACGCATAACGTGTTTACTTTTTTTTTATGAAGATACTGCACGTATAACTCAGTATATGTTTCACCTACGGTCAAAGAATAAACACAATGACCGCTAAATAATTTAATTGTTCTGACACTGCGTCAATCGACGTACCTTCATGTCCCTATGAATAAGCCGAAGCTTTTAGTGAAGGAAAAAATGTGAAGAAGCCACAGTCATGGAGGTAGGGCTTTTTCAAGTCCGCCTGGTTAGCTACCACAAAGAAGTTGAAAAGTTGTCGCCAAGCGCTTATAATTTTGTTCCGGTAGCTGCACTTGACGAGTCAATTGTCTTCAAGATTTAGGTTGTATACCATTTTAAGCCACATTGTAATTGAATATCAGATGAAATTGTGATTAATTGGTAAAATATATATACATATATAGTATTGTTAAGTTTACTATACTCATTTATATGTATTGTACTGTTTATTATACCTAGTTAATATGTATGCGTTCAATATACATGTCGACATAGGAGGTGGAGCAGTGTCTATCTGCACAGGTCCACGTGGTGGAGGCGCACTATGCCGTGCGACTTAACACCCGCCCCCTCCTGAGGGGTCTACCATCTTGACTCCTCAGACCGCAGACGGAGCCCCTGATGAGGGGCCGACACCTGCCGAGGAAGCAGAAGTAGTGCCATTGGCAGTTCTTGCTTCGCGGCCAAATAGGTGTTGAGAAGGCACCATGGGGTTTTTAGTCCGTGGGAATTGGACATAACCCACCCCCCGCTGCCCGACGAGGTGGGTATCCGTTCCGGATTTTCCCCATGTAAAAAAAAGGAGGTGGATCAGATTTCGCATTTTTATCACGGAAAATATTGTGTGGACTCAGCGCGGGTTACGTCCAGCAAATAAATTATCTTGATCATAATAGATTTATTTAAAATGGGTATACTAAATACAACGAGTCGTAAGACAGTTCCCAGGTCAGTCGTCCGCGCGGCGGTCAGCAAAGAATTGCACTCGGAGTGCTCGCCAGTCTTGTGCTCGGCTCGAGCGAACATCAATCCAGACTCTGTCGAAGCGTTGTCGACATAACGCTTGCGCCTCGTTATCAAATCCCCGTATTAATCGGCTCTTTGACATACATTTATAATACTTATTTTTATAATTGTAACATGTGTGAACAGGAAACTGGCAACCGGAAGTAAAGTTGACTTGTTGTTATTTGTTTTCACAATTATTAGTAATTCATAACATAAGAATTAGGTATCTAAATTCATTTCGGACGTATTTTTAGATAAAACTACATATAGTTATAATAAATGTGTGTCACAATAATATAAGGAACTCAAATGACCGGGTATAAAGCGGTCAAATATACAGTATAAACGGCAGTGGGTAGTGGTAGAGCTACGCTGAAGCTATTACTGGTTTCAGCATGAATGGGTCGGCTCGCCCGGGGTAGTACCACCCTCTCACAGAAAACCGACGTGAAGTAACAGTGCTCGCACTGTTGCGTTTCGTTCGGTCAGTGAGAGCGCCGGAGGCCCACTTATTTAAAAGGCCGGCAACGCACTTGCGACTCTCCTGGTGTTGCTAGTGTCTATGGACGGCGGTGATCACTTACCATCAGGTGACTCACCTGTTCGGTTGCCCCCTATAACATAAAAAAAAAAAAAAAAAAAAGTCGATGTTGATACTTAGACGAATACACAAGTAAGTAAAAAGTGATCCTGATTGTTATAGAGAGTATTTTAATCGTTGTGACCTATCCCTACACTATAATAACATTACTTTTACAATAAAAATAAGCCGACTTCAATATCAAGAAATACTATGGAAAGAAGAAGGCACTAAAAATAAAAAAAAAAATTAAACTATTACATTAATCAAATTAAATAAAAAATATTAGTATATGCGCGCTACCAAAAAATATACCTGAAGTCTGTTTGTTATCTCCTTTTTTGAAGTCTGTTAAAAAAGACATGTTATTTATGTACAAATACGGGATCAAAAATGTTGTTCTCCTTTTTTAAATTAAAATTCTTAAGAAGAAGGAGCGAAAAAAGATAACAATAATATATGTGACGGCGCTTTCGCCGTCATATGCACCTAGTAATGAATCTGTAAACAGTTCATGCACCTCCCACTCCACAGAGCGCGTCATTCGATAACCCCAGTTTCCCTATTGTTCGTCCTTTAGCAACAAAACGAGCGGAGCGATCGCCGCTAGGGTAGTCTTGGCTCTGGCGTGGCAAGGTACGCTTGTTGTGTTCGGCTAATTCTAGTCTCTGGATAATTGATTTGTGCAATGCCCATTTGTCACGATAAATTAATTACAGTTCTAAATAGACGGAATTAATAACAATCGATTATTATTCAATATTGGGTAGATTACTTGAAAATATAAAGATCTGTTATATCGCCATATTTTTATTTCTTTAATTCACTACATACTCGTAGACTCGATTTCGACATAATGTCTATGCATTAAATTAATTAATTAACGTTCATACTGAATGTTAAACACATCTGTTCAAACAGTAGTTCTCGAGTAACGATTATCGCTAAATAAGTTATAAATACCTATGTAAATACTTCAATAAGCCTTAAATTTCGTATTTGTACACACTAGCAGCTGATATAATAGAAAAATATTGAAGTAAGTACTTGTGGCACGAGCAGTGCAATCGAAGGCCGCCATGACAGCGTGACGGTGACAACTAAATGATTGTGAATCTGTGCTTATTATCAAGCACTGTGCAATGACTTTATCGTAATTAGAAAAAAGACTTGTTTTTTTTTTACATTTGTAAACGTTACTACACGTATAAATATACTGTCTTCTCGTATTTATTGTGCAGCTTTTTGCTAGAGTGGAACTCATCACTCCTTCGGTAACAGTATATTTTTTCTGATTGATAGATCCCGCTTGGGACCATGTATAAGTCAAATCAATTTGCTTCTCCCCGTTTTTAGGGTAATTATTAAAATAAAACAAATAATTTAATTGTCTCCATTATGTCGATATTTCATATCGTTCTGATGTTAATTGCCATTCAATTTGCATAACGAGCAGATGTTATCGTTTTACATGTTCCTAATAAACACAATATTCAATTTATATTATTACACTATAATATAATTGTCAATAGTGTTTGTATGTGACTATTTTCGAAAATGAGCTTTCCTGTGAACACGTTCCGTGCCACCTGCACCACCGGTGGTATACGTTAAGCTTCACCTTAGGCCAACTGTACCACCGGTGGTACGCGTTAAGCTTGACCTTAGGCCACATGTACCACCGGTGGTACGCGTTAAACTTAATCACTCGGCTACGCGACACTATTTACTTACTTACATTTACACGATGTAGTAACTAGAAAATGAAAGAATTACTCGTGTATTAAAATAATACTGTAATGTAACATTGTAGGATAATATATAATTTTTTTTGTCAAAATATCCAAAATGGCCTGAACGTCATTGGCTTGGCACGGAACTTGTTAAGGACTATTATTTAAATGCATGTACCTATCAGTTCATTGTATACTATCCTTTTTAAAATGCCGTCAATAGGGTCGATAATAAAATATCATTAGGTACTACATTATACAATAATCTCAAAATGCTTATTACATATTTTATAGATAACATTTCAAACCACATCTTTGCATTACCGGATGACAATGCCAGACAACTAGAATAATTGGACAAAATAATTCACATTATCGAAGAACGAGGAATATTTCCTAGCATCGTTGAATTAGAATAACGTTACGACCTGTAAAAATCGCACTGTTTCAGAACACTGAAGAAATATGTAGAACGTTCTAGAATGCTGGATATTGCGAACAAAGTCCAGTAACAGATAAGGTAGCACACGTCGACTCATCGATGCGTGGGAGAAAACGCACACACCGAAACTATATCGTGACGACTACAGCAAAGTACAGAAACTGAATACAAATACAATGTTCTTGGATGGAAATTGTAATGGATTTCGAGAGACTTCCACCCATCGTTTCATTCGCTACACTACATACACACATACATATTACATACATACGTACCTTACATATTATAAAACAAATCTGTCTGTCTGTCTGTTTACGATAAACTCAAAAACTACTGAGCGGATTTTGATGCAATTATTATTAATAGATACGAATGATTCACAAGGAAGGTTTAGGTATATAATTTGTCAAGATTTTTTTGTATATTGGTTGAAATATAACGACAATTATTGGGAGTATTGGAAAAAGTCAAGCCGCCTGGGAGCTGTCGTCGAAAACGCTGTCCGTTTGAGATATAACAAAACAGGTAAAACAATAAACTACGCAGACGAAGTTAAGAGAATCAGCTAGTTAGATATACAAGCTCAGCACCAGGCGACGGGCGACAGTTCTATTGTGGAAATCGAAGAAGAAAATGAGAAATCTACAAAAGTATTGCAACCAGAGAACAAAGTTGTAAGTACGACAACATAGGAACTTTATAATTAGTTATCTCTACAATATTGTTTATTTTGTTGTGATTATTAACTCAACAACTCTAATAATATAATAGCTGAACTATAGAAGGGGAGCAGGGAGCGTTTGAACTGCCACAGAATACATAATTTATTTTTGTACAAACCGTCTGCGAAAAGAGTTTGTCGAAACGGTTGGTATCATGTGTAACTGGTACGGAAATGGGTAATTAACTCGGAAATATGTGTGGTCTTGACGTTTCGCTATAAAAATGCTGTATACAATACACCAAATGGAGACTTATTTAAATAAATAAATATATATATACGAGCGGTGATGAGTTTTTACGCTAGTATCGTTCATTAATCGATCACTGTTACTAAACAGTCTTAAATATTCTGCAAAGACTCGCAGAGTTTAGCCGCAAAACTCGTGTAAGTATACATTTATTTATTTATTTATATTAGTTTTTTATGATTAACTACAATGACGTGGGTCGAAGAAATGATTATGTTAGTCGATTCCTCAAAGTAGAAAGTTTTGCTCAACATCACATGCTAGCTGACATTACGTGACTTTTTATATGTATACAGTTACGAATATATTTCATGCGATATAAACGGGTAAGGGCCGCCAAAATGATCATATTTGTCTGAAGCAAATAATATCAAAAATTTCGACATCGATTTCAAGAGAAACTCGAACGTTATAACTCTCCTGATGATTGGAATATCTCTCTAGGTTTAATATTTACATTAGGTACATCTTTTAGCTTTACAATTTATCTGTCGATGTCTAACTTTCACTAAGCCAAGACAAGTCATGCAACTACCCCACCCGCCAGTAGCGCCACCTAACTACGCCGTATGGTGGGTTAGGGCTAGCGGAAGCTTTTAACATTCCATATAGTAATTTAATAAATCTATCGCCGTTAAAAAGTGAAAGCCATTATTAAATTAAATAACAACACTATAAGTGACATTTGATTTATATCGTTTTTCAATATATTATAAATACGTTTAAATTACAATTAAAGGAAAAACGCACGAGGCGTCACGAGCAGGCCTCCAACCCCCGTCCACCTAGGGGTATGTACACTTGTCATAAGTGCGGCCGTGAGATCCTCTCCCGGATCGGTCTCGTCAGCCACCAACGGAAATGCTGGCAAAGTGCTACTTAAATCATCTGTTAAAGATGCAAAGGCCTATGATATGATATATAAATACGTTTGCAATGATAAGCATAACAACGTGAAATAAGTACATAATAATATACATTCGTTCCTATAGTACAGTAGAAATATTAGTAACATGACCTCAAGCATGTATTATGTAAGCAAAAATCTTTATGTGATTCTTTTATTATCACCACGCCAGCTCACGACGTATTGGCGATTTCAAACCCTGAGAAATCCACAGTTCTATGTTTTTCCCACATACGAGGTGGTACTACAATGACAATACTCAGGTTCAAGTTTCTTCACGACTTCTTTCCCCCACTGTTTAGGCCATATTTGCACGGCGACAACCCATCCTTGTCCCACATATCTGTTTGCACTCCTTTCCCCCATCCCTAATCACCCGGCGCCTTGACAAGCGCTTTCTTTTAAACGCTCTCATTAGCGGACGATCGGCGTTTGAACCACACGTGGATTATTATTTGTGTTATGTGCCAAAAATTTATAATACAGGTGACTTTTAAACTGTTTGTGCATGTTATTGTGTATCGTGCAAGAAGAGGAGGCCTCCTACGCGTCGCTAGCGCAGCATTGTGGTGAGTCCATTATTTGTCCTATCCACTCCAAGTCGTCGTGTAAATACGGCACGTGGGAAAATATAGGCTTAATTAGGCCCTTATTAGGTAGAAATAACATCTATTAGATCCAGCGCTCACATTTTTGGTCCATACGAACCGGATCGAAATAGATTTAAAGTTATTTCGTAGAAATAAGTGAGGCCATTACGCAAAAAAAATGGCACCTACCTCACATGAGCGCAATATTAAAAAGTTACAAAATAAAATATCCGCATTGTTCGGTCGAATGCAAACTATATTTGATTTGATTGCTCATATAGACGATGACATAAAAATAGAAAACTTCTTATCAGAAAGTTTCATGATAGACACTTTTCGTGAAGAATATTTAGCAACGATCGAACAATTTAATGACCTTCAATTGTCCTCAGCGGAAAGTCCAACTCCTTCTTATCATACACAAATTGCATTTGATCAATTATACACTAAAATTAAGTATAAAGTGCATCAGTTAACGTCACAAAATACTCACAATACGAGTCGTGACGAGCGGGTAAAATGCGAAAAACCTTCATTACGTTTACCTAGATTAGAACTCTGCTCATTTAATGGCGATAATGAGTCGTGGCCAATCTTTTACGAGACGTTTAAGTCTGCCATTCATGAAAATACTGATCTTACCGATGGTGAGAAAATTCAGTACTTGATGGGAAAATTAAAAGGGAAGGCTCTAGGTGTGTGTCAAGGTATTTTGCCTACCTCCGATAACTACAGCGTTATATGGAATTTGTTAATAAATAAATATAATGATAAAAGAATTTTGGCCACAACATACTTGGATAGGTTAATGAATTTAGCCCCAGTAAAAAATAATTCACCCACCGAGATAGAAGAGTTTATTGACCAATTCTCTGCTCTTTATCTCGCGTTAAAACAACTAAATATCGATAGTTTAGAAGATTTCATGTTCATCCATATTGCCTGCAAAAAGGTCGGTTTAGAAACAGTGAAATCGTTTGAATTAAAATATAGTGAGTTCAATGAGTTTCCGAAATGTTCAGATTTTATTAATTTTACAAGAAGTCAGTCGCATATTTTGCAGCGAGCACACAATGTGGCTTGCTCAAATATGAGACTGGGCAGTACTCAGTCACGTAAAAATAATACAATGTCGTCGATCGGACAAATAAGTTCTCGTTCCTCTAATAATAATATGAAATCATTTATGAATATTCAGGAATCGAAGAACTGTTTATGCTGTGGTAAAAGTGAACATTTTCAGTTTTCAAAATGCAGCAAAATTTTATCCATGATCCCTAATGATCGCTTTAAATTTATTAAAAATTATAAATTATGTGTAAATTGCTTAAGTAGTACACACACAATTATAAATTGTAAAGATTCGAGACGTTGCAACGAGTGTCAAAAAACACATCATAGCTTGCTTCACTTTCCAACTAGTACAAATGTTGCGGGGGTCAATGTAAGCGGGCACTCTGCTAAGAAAACGGCTCGCGTGCCTGAGTGCGGCCCTGCCGAATCCGTATCGCTCTGTGCGATAAGCCCATGCGCCGCGGTGACAGAGCGCTCGGTAGATACATCGTCCGTCCTGCTCGGCACTGCGTTATGTAATACTGTCGATGCAGACGGCAATATATTAGTCTTGCGCGCGTTAGTTGATAGTGCATCTCAACGAGATTTAATAACAGTTGAATGTTGTAAACGTTTAAATTTAAAACTACATACGTCGCAAAGTAAATATGTGTCTGGTGTAGGTGACGTAGCTAATCCCGTGTTAGGGGTCACTTGCTTGACAGTTCGGTCTCGCTTCGATGATTCGGTTAGGTTCACTATTCAACCGGTGGTCGTACCGCGCATCACCAACGAATTACCTACCGCGAAGATAGACACGGCGCGTCTGGATTACTTAAATAGCATTCCTTTGGCCGATTATAATTATCACACACCTGGGAATATTGATCTTATTTTAGGAACAGATTTATTTGCGCGAATATTATGCCCGAATTCAATATCGCGTGCTGTTAGCGAACCGGTCGCCATTGAAACCCGGTTAGGTTTTATAATAGTTGGTCAGGCCCCGATTCTTGATCCCGTGTGCAGTATCGTTCGTTCATACTGTACTACGGAAATTACATTGGAAAATTGTCTGAATCGATTTTTCCAGTTGGAAGAGGTACCTAATGTGCCCAATTACCAGACACCAGACGAACAAGCGTGTGAAAAATATTATTGTAATACCACTCGACGAGAATCGAACGGGCGATATGTCGTGTCACTGCCGTTTAAATACGACCCTTCCGCTTTAGGAAACTCGATGCGCATCGCCGAACGTCGATTCTTATCTTTAGAGCGTAAATTATTATCAGATACAGCTCTGAAATTTGAGTACGATAACATTTTTAAAGAATACCTTCAGAAGAATTACATGTACCCTATAGGTACTGTTTCTGAGGTCGGAGGTACTAATAATCAATACGTGTTACCTCACCACGCAGTGATACGCAACGACAAATCTACCACCAAATTACGAGTAGTATTGAATGCAAGTAGCCAAACTAGTACTGGCAAATCCTTAAATGATTTATTGCATACTGGTATGAATTTACAAAATGATTTATTTCAAATAATATTAAAATTTCGTTTGTTTCCCGTGGCGCTCAGTGCCGATATACGACAAATGTATTTACGTGTTTTAATTGACGTTGATGATAGAAAATTTCTAAGATTATTATATAGGTTCGACAACACTGACGAAGTTACCGTTTTTGAAATGTCGCGTGTACCGTTTGGCCTGTGCTGTAGTACCTATCTCGCTATACGTACGATACGACAACTCGCCGCTGATGAATGCGAACGCTTTCCGACCGCTGCTTCTGTGGCCACGAAAGATTTATATATGGACGATTTAGTAACTAGTTGCTCATCCGTGTCTGAGGGTATCGAACTGTCGAATAAACTTATCGACTTTTTTGCGGCTGGAGGGTTCGAACTGGTTAAATTTTCCAGTAATTCGCCTGAAATAATGTCTAGTATTCCCGTGACTAATCGTGTTAGCGAAGGGGTTGAGTTCAGTCCGGAAGGTCACCTTAAAATACTTGGCCTTTTTTGGATCCCGTCAGATGATATGTTTACTTTTAGTGTCAATTCTGAATATCGCGAATGCACGAAACGAAATATACTATCCACTATTGCCCAAGTGTGGGATGTCATGGGATTCATAGCCCCGGTAACGTTGTTAGCGAAGTTAATAATTAAATCACTATGGGAAAATAACATAGGATGGGATGATATTCCTCCTTCAAATATCGTATCCTTGTGGCAGAGAATTGAATCTGAACTGTCATTACTTCGGAACATTAATTTACCGCGTTACATCGGCGTCAATGAGAATTGTGTTGTCTCAGTTGTAGGCTTTGCAGACGCGTCAGAACGCGCTTAAGGTGGCGTGGTATATATACATGTGTACATGCCCAACGATAACCGATGCATAACTAATTTATTGTGTGCGAAGTCGAGAGTAGCTCCTTCAAAGACTGTTATTAGTCTGGCTAGAATGGAGCTATGCGCTAATTTAATATTAGCTAAATTGATGAGATTAGTTCTCGATTCCTATGCTGATCGTTGTCGAATAACCAATATATATGCGTTCTCTGACAGTACGGTTGCACTCGCTTGGATTCATTCATCCCCTACTAGGTGGCAGACTTTCGTCGCTAACAGAATCTCAAAAATTCACAATGAGTTAGATTCCTGTTACTTCCATCATATTAGTGGGAAAGACAATCCTGCAGATTGTCTTTCGAGAGGACTTACTCCCGCTCAGTTGCTCGAAAATCGACTCTGGTTCAGTGGCCCCTCCTTTCTTCGAGTACCAAACTCTGAATGGCCAGTTAATCACTTTCGTCCCGTAGATGTTGAAGGAGAAATTCCGGAAATGAAGATCAATGTCCTAGCTACTACGGATAGTGCTGCTCCAACTACTGCGCCGACCTTTTATGCCCTCTCGGCACGAGTATCTTCTTGGTCTAGATTACTACGAATAGTGATCTATGTTCTTCGGTTTGCGAAGAAAATACCCAAAGAATTTGAAGTTTCCCATTTGGATCGAGCCGAAGAATACATAATTAAAGACCTTCAGAAAATACATTTTGCCAACGAGATCAAAGGCTCGCAGTCAGGAAAGAAGTTACCTCCTGCTTTCATGAAGCTTAATGCTTTCTTGAAGGACGGTATTTTCAGAGTAGGTGGCCGACTGGTTAACGCGTCTATGAATTATGACAGTCAACATCCCATACTACTCCCTCGGAAAGACCACATAATAAACTTAATTATTGATCATTATCACCGAAAATATTTACATACGGGCCCTCAATTATTGATTTCTTTATTAAGACAAAGGTTCTGGATATTGTCAGCCCGTAATATTGTCCGCAAGCGAGTGCAGCAATGTACTGTATGTTTCAAGACAAATCCAAAAAATACGGTGCCTTTCATGGCTGATTTGCCGGCCGTTAGAGTACAAGAAGCCAAAGCGTTCTGTCATTCGAGTATGGACTATGCCGGTCCATTACATATATTGCCATATCGTCGCCGTGGAGTACGAAGTGTAAAGGGTTACATATGCTTGTTTGTTTGTCTTGTAACAAAAGCGGTTCATTTAGAACTAGCGTCAGATTTGAGTACGGAAACGTTTTTAAATGCGTTGAAAAGGTTTATATCTAGACGTGGTCCCGTGGCGGTTCTTTATTCTGACAACGGAACAAACTTTATAGGTGCTAAGTCGTATCTAGACGAAATGTACCAACTTTTAGAGTCTGAGGATTATAAAGACAAATTCGCTAACGTGGCACGTGATAACAGGATAGAAATTAAATTCCATCCGCCTCTAAGTCCTCATTTTAACGGATTAGCCGAGAGCAATGTTAAAAGTGTTAAAACTCATCTTACTAAAGTAGTAGGAAAATTGTTATTGACTTCCGAGGAAATGAATACCGTACTTACTCAAATAGAGGCAATTTTGAATTCGCGCCCGCTATCGGTATTAAGTAGCGATCCCACTGAACCCCTGGCATTGACTCCCGCACATTTTTTGGTTATGACTCCCTTGAAGTCGTTGCCGGCCGAGGATCTTACAAAAGAAAGAGTATCGCTTCTTCAGAGAAAACGTATCGTCGATCATTTGGTTCAGTGTTTTTGGAAAAGATGGAAAATTGAATATTTAAATACAATGCAAGTACGAGCTAAATGGTTGACTCGCGGATTGCCTGTCCAATCGGGCGATGTTGTTCTGCTTAAATCAGATAACAGTGCTCCGTTAGACTGGCCCTTAGGCGTGATAGAACGTACGTTCCCAGGTAAGGATGGTATTCCGCGTGTTGTAGACGTAAAAACTAAGACCGGAATTTATCGTCGACCTGTGATGAAGGTATTTCCATTGCCTAATTACGAATAATAACTTTATTTTTAATACAGTCCACTAGTTCTCTCATAATATATTAATTTAATCATTATCAAATAATTATTATTGTTTATTGCATAAAATACAAAATATTATTCAAGTAAATTGAGATAAATTAAATGCTCTTATATTCTATTATTAAATCTTGAAGGATTAAATCCTGTCAAGCCCGGGGGGATGTTTAGGCCATATTTGCACGGCGACAACCCATCCTTGTCCCACATATCTGTTTGCACTCCTTTCCCCCATCCCTAATCACCCGGCGCCTTGACAAGCGCTTTCTTTTAAACGCTCTCATTAGCGGACGATCGGCGTTTGAACCACACGTGGATTATTATTTGTGTTATGTGCCAAAAATTTATAATACAGGTGACTTTTAAACTGTTTGTGCATGTTATTGTGTATCGTGCAAGAAGAGGAGGCCTCCTACGCGTCGCTAGCGCAGCATTGTGGTGAGTCCATTATTTGTCCTATCCACTCCAAGTCGTCGTGTAAATACGGCACGTGGGAAAATATAGGCTTAATTAGGCCCTTATTAGGTAGAAATAACATCTATTAGATCCAGCGCTCACACCCACCGTGAGCCGATAGTGTTACCAACTTAAATTAGTCAATGTACGCGAATTCAGGAAATTTCGCTGATACATCGAATTTGATATACCAACGGTCAAACCACTAGACTAATGTAAATGTATTTATTACAATACACCTGTGCCTCGTATTTATAACAGAAGTTTTTTTACGATTTTGGTTGTATTAAAAACTCTCATTTTTAAGCGGGTAATTGCATTCACAAAACTCTCACTTGTTTTACACATATTCACACATTTGCAATTCAACCACTTATTAATCTTTATTTATTAAATATGTTTAAGTCACTGTTGTTCTAGTATTCATTATAAGAAATTGTGATATCTGCGATTACCAATATTACTAAGGTACGCTTTGACTTGGAACATTAAAATATAGCAGTCCGGTGTATCTGTAGAGGCCAAAGTGCCAACAGAGTATGTCAGTACGAAAAAAAAAAAAAAAAACTTAAATATCATTATTTACGCGGACTATTTTTGACCTATAAAACCGTAGTCCGTGACAAAATAAATTATTCTGTCGTCGTAAGTACTACATGTAGGTAAATTATAATGTTGGTTTGTTATAGAAAAAAAATACTTTTTCGATCTCACTCGCGTTAATGTATGTTCGACAAAATGGCGCTAGCATAGGCAAAGGTTATTGTTAGTCCGAAGTAATTTTATAAATATAAATTAAAATAACTGCTGGGAGAAAAGTTGGGGGAGTGATAGGATTTTTGTTTGAACGTTGTATAATATGTTTAGTAATTTTAGAGTGTGTACTGTTATGAAAAACTTTTTAAATAATTATGAACAATAATGTACCCTGGCGCTACAGTAGCGCCACTCACCACACTTTGACGGACACATTTTCAGGCACATATATGTTTCTCAAACAAACAAAGAGACTAAACACCCCTACGCAATTATAATATTATTAAGAATTATTGTCTGATTGAGATAATCTTAGTGATTATTCCACTTTATAAAAAATGATTGTTCTCTTGTAGATTATTTCAAGGTGAAGGTTTAATTATTGGATAGTTTACGGTAATTATAGACAGTTGTACAGGAATACTAATTGATATCCTCGACTTTGTTTGCGTTATTTATTATTGTATAAAAAAAAGTAGTGTGTACTTATGAACACGCGTTAGAAGTTATACTTCTTTGGCGTATAAAAATCTTTTCACACAATTTTTCTTTCGCCTTAATCTACGTTTGTAGACGTACGACTCTAACAATAGAAAAAAGGTATTTAATATATACATACTTTTTTTGAATAAAATGTTGACTATAGCTAACTTCAGGGTGTCGGTTTTTCGTGACGGTAGTGTTGTGCGCGCGCATCGAAAATTTACTCTCATAATTTTTCCCTAACGCGCCAAAATACGTATAACTTCAAAAAAACGAGCGAACCTTACTTACAGGAGTCGCATAATATGTTGTGTAATATCTGACTTGTTATCCTACTATGAAATTGAGATGAAGTATACACGTAAAGTTAATTTATTCGTCATATTATTGGTCGAATATATTCTAAGTCGGAACATACATGTCATTCTATATTAAGGCTCGCGCAAGTTTACTTCTTTCTAGTCGTGGTAAATAGGCAATTGTAATTTAAATCCCGAAAAAAAAAAAAATCGGTATGATTGAAAATATTTTTTTATCAAAACTTATTATTGTAGTTGAAATTCGAATAATTCCATATAACTTACTCGCTTTTTTTTTTAAAGAATGATAAACTTGTCAGATGCTTATTAATAGTATAGATAATTATTAATATAGTTTATACATGTAAATATAACCTCACATTTTATACATATATACTGTATAAATTTTTTTGGCTCCCGTCGGTACGGTTCGTGCACTAGCCAGCGTCAAGTAACAAGATTTTGCCAAGTAAGTGTCTTGCGATAATTATAATGTTCTAACAAGATGGTGGTTTCCTTGTTAGAGCTTTCCATGGAGTTTTGGTGGCATCTTAGAATGCATGCTCCGTGGTATTATTTCCCATCCACTTCACTTGTGCATAATAACCGAACTATATTACGTAAACACCACCAATATTACAAAATATAGAGTCTATAACACAAGATTATGAATAAAATATAAAAACCACTACATGCCAGACTAAGATCCCGCCAAAAAATCCACTGTATAACTGTAGATGAGTGCACAGCTGATGTGCCGTTGTTCTCTATTTCCCTTTCTCTTTCTCGTCACACACACGCGCATACACTATGTTGACCATGGACGTTTAATATCCATGATGTTGGCCGACAGTACGTCGTGGTACCAACCTTATGCAAAATTGGTTGGCGCGATGGTGTCACAGCCATCTTTCCGCCACCGCGCGTGCTCATTGGTCAAAAGCAAATAGCGCGCGCTTCCCCGCCTTCTTGTAACACGTTTCCGTTCCTTTTGCAAAATCACAAAAAATATCCAGCAACCGAGAAGAAAGATGTTACACTTCAACCAATTTTACTAGCCCTCCTTGATTTAGATTTGAACTCTTTGAAACAGTAATGTCCTCTTCTGTACCTCTGACAACATGTATGTAACATTGCAAGATGGTGTGTTAGCTTTATAATGCGTAAAAGCGTAATTAAAGAACAAACAAACTATCGTTCACGTTTATATGATTATTAAGGATGTACAAAGGGAAAAAACATTAAAAAAAATATGCTTTCGATTACAAAATTTCTTAGCAAACAATGTTGTCCGTTTTCTTCCTTTTTTTAATATTCAACGAGTATATCATGGTTGTTTTTTTAGATAAGGGCCAAATATCTATTCTCTGTAATAGTTTGTGCGTACCTAATGCGCGTACAATGGCAGGCTTATTTACCTATTTATACACTTACATTTACGCTTAGTGCTTATACAAATATATATTATTTAAAATGATAATTAATAACTTTATAATAAATGGAGATTTCGTCATAATTCTACGTTTAAATTTAATTTAACTTTATCGACCTATATCGACCTATATGTTAACTATGTGTGCGTCCGCGTTAACGATGGAGGCAAAGTAAAGTGGAAGTAGGAAGGGGAAAGAGGTGGGCGGAAGGGGGTGGTTTTTGGTTCGTTCGGAAATTAAAGCGAGTATGTAACACGCGCCAACAATGATATTATAAATTTGAATGTGGATTTGCTAAGCACTCAACTTATCATCACAAACATTTTTCGTACATTTTTTTTATTTTTTATATTACAGGGGGCAAACGAACAGGTGGGTCACCTGATGGTAAGTGATCACCGTCGTCCATAGACACTAGCAACACCAGGGGAGTCGCAAGTGCGTTACCGGCCTTATAAATATGTGGGCCTCCGGCACTCTCACTGACCGAACGAAACGCAACAGTGCAAGCACTGTTACTTCACGTTTTAAATATGTGGGCCTCCGGCGCTCTCACTGACCGAACGAAACGCAACAGTGACAGTCTGCTTTCTGTGAAAGGGTGGTACTACCCCGGGCGAGCCGATCCAGTCATTCTGAAACCAGTAATAGTTTCAGCGTAGCTCTACCACCTATACCACCCACCACATGTAGTCAGGAATACAAAAAAGGTCATTTCGTCCAGAAAAAAGTGTTGTTCCCAAAGGAAATATATAATAAATCTATATTACCATATGCGAAGTCGCGAGCAAAAGCTGATGTTCAATATTTACACCTTCCGACTAGAAGACGGGCAAAGGAATAAATTGTAATCACGAGACGCCGTTGAAAAAAGTTAAATCAGGTAAATTCTATCGTGTCTAAGCAATAGCGTTCATAAAGAGACAAGTTCCACTAAGGACAGTCGTGAGCGACTCGTTTAGCAGACATCATAACTGGAATTACCGGTATGTTTGTCATTTGTTTGTTTTATTTTCGGTAGAGATATCGAATTTATGAAGCGAGCTTTTAATATTTGTACGAAATTAATTCTTCCTATTAATCTTTCGGCTTAATTTTAATTACGATAATTGTTTCTGTTATTATTTTCACGTCATCATCCCATCAGCATGTAAGAAGAGTCTGTAAGAGAAAACTATGACTCTGTACAATTTGTGAAAAGAGTCAGAAGATGGAAGAAAACGATTCAGCATCATAACATCAATAAAGACACATGCACAGTCTTCGAGTCTTATGAGTAGCGAGTAGTGTAAATGCACGAAGTCTCCTTCTCAACGTCAATAGATTTTTGAATTGAAACTTCTTAGGATAGGGCTTTGAAATTCTGATCGGCAACCTTTTTGTGTGACGAAAATTGTTGAGGGTAAGCACTATGTCGGATATAGTTTTAAAAACACCGGTACTCGTCTGATCACCGAAGTTAAGCATCGCCGGGCGCGGTCAGTACTTGGATGGGTTCACCACGTGACGTTGAGTTATTGTTAATTTTCTTTTTAATTAAAGTGTTTCGCTTAATACAAAATTTTCACTTCTGTCGCGTGTCTTTACGTCACATCCTGTTTTTTTTTTACATTTAAAGGTTTATTTTGTTCAAAACTATTAGCCATAATAAAAAAGAAACGCAAAAAGGACAAGGGTTATGCGAAGATCGACTACTACCTTGAGGTTCGTAATGTTTAAAACCGTCGTTGTCTCAGTCGATGAAACAAGTATTCAAAAGAAGCCAGATTTAAAATTTATCTGAACGAAACAGTCTGAAATACGAATACTGTAGGACCATATGCCACTTCCCGAAATAAGGTATAGGCATAATCACGACGCCAGTCCACAATATTGGTGATTTCAAAGTCCGATAAATTCACAGTTCTGTTTCGTTCACACACACGGTGATACTACAACAGCATCCCTCGGGTTAAAGTTTCCTCACGATGTTTTACTTCGCCATCACTCGACAATGTAACCAATTTAAATAATTGAATGTACATGAATTCCATAAAATTCGTCGGTACAAACCCTGGTTTGAACCCTCGGGCATCGAATTGACATTCCATTGGTCAAACCACTCAACGTATACGAGCAATCGTACCTATTTGCATAGTAAGCTATATAATTTTATAATTTTTTTTTTTTTTTTTTTCGAACTGACTACACTGTCACCCGATTCTATGTAGGCAACCAGCACAAGGGCGCACGGCGCGCCTCGGCTTGGACTGTTACCGATTATCCCGAGTCTAACTAAGCTTAGGCTAACTATTATTTCATACATATATAAATTCGTGAAACATACACGTGTACCAAGCATGTATGTTTCAGGAACTCATACATGTATCTTGAATCTGACTACTAAGTTAGTATAAGCTAACTCCGTTCGAGAAAGGGGTTCAAAATAAAAATAAAAAAAACAACCCAACCACTATGTGTACCTACATGTGTGTATGTGCACGTGTGTGGGGTGATCGGTGTTGTGTGTCAAAAACTAGTGTTTGAAAATTAATTCAGTGTCACTGTTGTCGCGCAAGCAACGTGCTCGAGGGCTCCATTCCGGAGGATCGGACCTCGGCTTGAGCCGCTGCCGAGGGGGGCCTAGACGAGTGTGCTGGAGCAAAATTCACAGTCAAGCCGCGGCCGCATGATCTGTGATTACGCGGACGTGGGCGCGCACACGCTCTGTTTCGAGGGACGGAAGGGTACTGGAAGTTAGCTGCCGTTATTTTGTCGGGAGGATCTGTAAAAATATATCGCGGACGTCTTTTGTAACGCGGCGCATCGGGTACGGTGTTGTAAGTCGCGGCGGATACCACTAACGGACTGGGATGATTCGCGGCTTTCTCAAAATAGCTACTAGTGAGTGTCCTAACGTACTCCCAGATAGACGGCATCTCCAGGTCCCTGTGGAGGTCGACTCTCCGGATATACCAAGGGGCACCTACTGCCCTACGAAGAAAACGATTCTGTAGTTTTTGCAACTTTTCGAAGTTATAACTTGACATATGTGCGAAAACGGGACAACTATATGTCAGAATAGGACGGATACACGTCTTATACAAAGTAAGCTTATGTCTGAAGGATATTTTACTTTTAGGACAAACTAATGGGTGCAAGCGACCCAAGACCATAGCGGCCTTGTTTCGAACTCTATCAGTATGCGCTTTGAAAGTGAGGCCGCCTATCTAATGTAACTCCTAGGTATTTGACCTCACGTACCCAAGGAATCTCGGTTTCGTACAGCCTGAGGGGCTTTAGATACTTGGGTTGCGGACGATTTACGGGGTCGAAAAATATCGCGGCGCTTTTTTCGGGATTAACCTCTATTCGCCATTGACGATACCATTCACCGAGTGTGACGATGGCTCGATTGATGCGATTTCTAAGAAAGTCCGGCCGCCAACCGGAAGCGTAGATAACTGTATCGTCAGCATAGCAACCTACCTCGATCCCCGGGGACCGAGGTAGGTCACTGATGAACAGGTTGAAGAGAGAGGGCGCAAGAATAGACCCTTGGGGCACGTCTGAGCGTATCGGGTGGGGCGGGGATAGCTCACCTTCCACTCTATAGCGGAAAGTCCTATCAGTGAGATAATCGCGGATTATATGTACTAAGGTATCGGGTATGCGAGACTGAAAAAGTTTATAAACGAGCCCGGCATGCCAGACCTTATCGAAGGCCTTGGCAACATCGAAAAAGACTGCTATCGTGCGTTTCGGTTTAGGTTTGTCCGGGTTGACCTTCTTTTGGGGATCTTCGTTAAATTTAGAAAAAATGTACTCCGTGAGGCGGTGTACTTGATTCGTACATGAGTGTTTACCTCGAAATCCAAACTGCTCAGGTGGTAACAAATCTAACCCTGAAATAGAGGTCTGGAGACGGTTCAGAAGGAGCCGCTCGTATAGTTTGCCTAAGCTATCGAGGAGACTGATAGGGCGATAACTTGTGGGAAGCGTAGCTTTTTTGCCCGGTTTGTGAATTCCTATCACTATGGCCTTTTTCCAGGCGGCTGGAAAGTGACCCTGGGACATGGCCGCATTGAAGATGCAGACCAGGAGAGCTATAATGTGGTCAGGAAGGAGCTTCAGTACCTCGTTCCTGATCCCATCGAGACCTGGAGACTTTCTAAGCTTGAGACGCTTGATGGCGGCCGATACTTCATCGAAACTAACCGGGGTTAAGGTATCTGCGCGAGGAGATGCGAGAGAACGCTCTACCGAGGATTCGATCGATCCAATATGGATAGGGTCAGTGTTGGCAGTGTTCGGAGAGCATTGCTCCTCTAAATTCGCGGCGAGACATTCCGCTTTGTCTATACTATCGAACGCGGGAGGCAACCCAGGACCTCTGTCTAATGGGGGCATCGGTGTACTGAGATCTGATTTGAACTTTTGCGCGAGTGTCCAATACGCCACGTGGGATGGCGGATCTCCTCCAAAAGCTTGGGAACCTGGCGCCTCGGATTTCCGAAATACGTTTTTTAACTAATTTACGTAACAAACGTAAACGATTGCGATTATCTACGGACGGGTAAGTGTCCTAGGCTCGAGTCGCGGCGTTCTTTTCCGTGATCAACGCTCTCACGTCGTTGGGGAGTATAAAGCGGCGATCATTCACCGCTTGTACTTCTTTCGAGGTCTCCCTAACGGCGGTCGGAAGAAAGTCGACCAGGGAATCGATAGCCTGATCCGCGTCGGTTTTAGACACCAACACGTCCGGGATTCTATTTAAACTAACCGAGGAAGGATTATCTTTAAAATATTTACTAAGCTTCGTGTAGTCAGCTACGCGCGCGGGCTGAAAATCGATGTCGAAACTAGAACCTAACTGTAATACCACAGGACGGTGATCAGAGTCGAGTTCGTGTACGACTTGTATGAGTCGTACCTCAAGCGCGACGTTCTTTAACAGAGCTACATCTAACACTGTCGGCCGACAGCGATCCTGATAGTGAGTGGGTTCCGGTGGGGCTATGACATCAAAAGCGAGATCATTACCTAGCTTGTCGAGAATCACCCCGTTACGAGAAGTACTCGAACTATTCCATATAACGTTCCCGCTGTTGAGGTCCCCGGCTATAATGACCGAATTCCCTAAAGCGAACAACGCCTCTAAGTCGGACTTGAGAAGCTTTTTATTCGGTGAAAGGTACGCGGATACTATTGTAATCGTCTGATGACCGGTCATGCCTAACCTGCACACTGACACTTCCATATTGGAAAGAACGGGCGGCTCTACCGGCATGCAATACAACGAACGTTTATAATAAATCAAAGTGCCGCCCCCGCGGGTGACACGGTCGTTTCTAATTATACTATAATTCGCGATCGCGGGATTGCTCATCTTCGGTTTTAAAAGCGTTTCTTGAACTAAAAATATGTCTATCTGTCTATCACGTAGGAAGGCGGCTACTAACTCTCGTTGTGTTTGAAGATTTCTCGCGTTAAAGAACGAAAGACAAAGACCACGTGGTTTAATTCTATTTAACGACGCGAAATCTATTTATTACTATTTACTGAGACGCGGGCAAGGCGTTGTATCGTCGCAGCAACGCCTGGGAATGAAGAGACCGCATTATGGAGGCCGATGTCCCTATTGCTGTTAACTATTTTATTGAACGCGACGATCTCCTGAATATCGTGTTCGAGCAGTACCTGTGTCAGCCAATCAATACCAGACTGGGAGAACGAGAAAGCGTGGGTAGCCTGAACAGGCATCGCTCCCTGTGGCTGGGGCTGGGCCTGAGGCTTGAGAGCCTGAGGCTGTGGTTTAGAAGCCCAGGGCGCTACGGGCGCACGCCAGAACTGGGGCACGCGCGGCACAGAGGGTGCCTCACGTGGTGTGGGAACCGGCGCTACCGGGACACGGGAGGTACCTGGCAGGTCAGGGAAGGCCTCCACGGACATGAGAGGTGGAGGCGGGGGACGTGCGGAGACAACAGGCGCCCTACGGGCTTGTCTCGCTTGGCGGGGACGTTGTGTGCGTGGCGCGCGAGGACACCCGCGATAGTTCGCGGGGTGACCTGCGTTACCACAGAGAACGCAGCTTGGGGGCTCGGGAGTGTCGGGAGTGCGTACGCACTCCTTCGTAGGGTGGTCCCCTAGGCACTTAACGCACCTGGGACGAAGATGGCAATTGCGGGCTGAGTGACCATAACTCTGGCAGTTATGGCACTGCGAAGGAGTATGGGACTTGCGAGGGGCCTCAACAGTGATGCCGGTGAGGCCACAGACAGAGGTGAGGCCGAAAATAGCCTTACCCTCTTGTGATCGGTCGAGGACGACCAGGACCATCTGGTAGGGGACTTTGGTACGGGGGTGGTACATCCTATGTACCTCTCGGACAGGGAAGTCTTGCTCCTTAAGGGAGCCTGAGACGTCATCGGTCGATAACTCGACTGGGACACGCCTAACTACGACGCGAAGGAGGCGTTCTTCTTCGAGCGCGAAAGTAAAATAAGCGAGCTTCCTCTCACGGCGAAGAGAGGTAAGTTTGCGGTGATCGGTGGTGGATGAAACTTTTACTTGAATACCTGCAGGCGTATTCAAGGCGGACGTGTACCGGATGTTCTTCTCGTTTAACCGAGTAGATATCATCATCCAGGATGCCTTGTCTTGTATAGTAACTGGGGGCGGGGTGCGGGGCTTCTTAGCCTCGGCTACAGAATCCGTAGCTCGGGCTTGAGATGAAAGAGCGGGACTGGACCTACCTGAACCAGTCGGCTTGTGATTGGCTGAGACGGATGCACCCTCTACTTGCAGCTTCTTATTTACCGGGTATTCCGTACCCGATTCGGAATCCGAGGCGTGCGAGATAACGGGAACGGGCCGTTGCCGCTTTCGGTTTACGGTTGTGAAACCGTCGTTCGTGATTACGGGAGTCGCACCGGTATCGAGCTCCATGTCGGAATCAGAGCTAGAGCTTGGGATGGGAGCTTTGAGTACTCCACTGTCTTCCGGGATTTCCTGAGGCAGAGATGACGCCAATGACGCGAAAGAATTCGCGGTTGCCACACGGGACACTAATACAACATTCTCGGAGGACGCGGTAGGGGCATCGTTGACGAATTCCGTGAATAACGATGGGGCGCGAGTAGCGACAAGATGTCGCAGCCTATCGAACTGTTCCTGTATTGATGCCATTCCTTGGCTTGATGGACAAGGTGCGATACAAAAATAGCCTCCCTGCCTGAGGGGCAGGGGGGTGCGCGTAAACAAATTATCGGAACACTCCAATCACTTGTTGTCACTGTTAACTTTAACACGTGGGCCGCACTAAAAAGTGCGGATTACGATCACAATAACAATCGCACAAAACAAAAACAAAACACTTCACACAGGTGCGTTTCTCGGAAGTAATCGAAGTTCAAAAACACAATAGTATCGAGCGATGAATCACTCGACCGTACTGCGCACCTGAACAACAATTAATTAGTTCGCGGAACAACATCTGGCGCGCAATGGACACGTCCGTACACGACGGCTGCTGGGTCGGAACTCCTCTTATAAATAATACATTTTTAGCGTAAATAAATTAGTGAACATTGAGCATTCGGCGGGTTCGGTCGTTTCATTTCGGTCATCCGTCTATGATTTTAAATATCAATTCTATAAATTATAATTATTGTGATTATTTTTGTTTTTCTGCTGATTAGTTTTATGTATTATCATTCGTCTAACCAGAGCGAGCGTTCTAATGACGGGTAACCTTGACAATTTATCGAAAAGTTTTTCGTGACATTTAAATATGCAACGAAGTTACGTTAATTTTTATTCATAAATAACGTTCGCCTGGAATTTAGCAAAAAAAAAACGTGATTCCCTGTGGCAGCGGTTCGATCCCCCCGGAGTGGAACCTTCAAGCACGCAGCTAGTGCGATACAGTGACACAGAATATTTTCACTCACTAGCTTGACACACACACAACACAGGTCGCCCCCCGGATACGTGCACACTCAGAGGTAGGCACACATATGGTGGAAGGGTTTTATATTTTCCCTTGTTTTTCGAACTTAGTTAGGTTTTAGTTTAGTCGAGTTGATACAAAATACATGTTTGACTTTCTAACCACATGCTGGTACATTAAACTGTCTTAAATTAGAAGTACCTTAAATACATTCATAACTATTTCGTAAATAGCTGTTATTTTGACATTACAAACAGACACATTAGTATTAATTATCTGCATAGATATATAAAGTAGAAAAAAGTCAGTGTATTCTGATGAAGACATCGTAAGAAGGAATTTTCAGACCCTTATAATAATAACACTGGTTAGACCCTATGAGGTACATCAAATTAATGTTCTACAGAATGGTACGTCTTAAAAATGCCTATAAAAAAGTCATAAATGGTCTATCTCGTAAGAATAACCCACAGTAACATTGATTTGGAAATAACTCTCGTATATTTTTATTTTACAATATTTAAAGCTATTACTTCATAGATTTACTTCAACATATTCTAATTTTAAAAAATAGATCGTTGTTGACTTGGACGTCATGTCTTTTTATGAAATCCGTGCCATCATGTGTGAACTCTAGACAAAGACAACGCGCGGGAAACATTAAATAAAATGCCATGAACTTTATTGACATATATGCATACATATATTATAATTATAATAATAATTAATATATATTTATATTTAATATATATAAGCGAAATACCACTGACTGACTCATCACGATTTCTCTGAAACTGTATGTCCGATTGACTTAAAACTCACCATAGTTATTCCTTTTGCAACGTAGACGCTCACTAAGAACGGATTTTGCTTAAAACCTATCCGAAATACATTTTTCAGTTAAAATTAAATATTCTCCTACAGACATCGATAGTCCGTGACATTGGACGACCGTTGTTATAGTAACCAATAATATTATAACCGTTGCCATGGTAACACGTTTATTTTTAGGGAAGTGCGAATAATCCTTGAACCGAAACGAATCGTATGTTATTCTATCCGAATTTTGAATAGTAAATTCAAACTTTTCCTCTTTTTTTTAAATAAGGTAGAATTATTAATAGAAAGGGCACTTTGTTATCATTATTTGCCCTTGGCGATAAACTAATAGTTATAGGGAAAGTTACAACATTTTTCACTATTTTAATAATTCAAATTTAAAAAAACATTAACGTCCAAAAAATTTTTACCTAAACATCAAGACTGAAATGCCTTTCAAAAACAATTTATTATGTAATTCAATTCTACAATAATAAATTCATATTCGTGAAAATATTTATTAAAAATACCCTTTCTCAGTGAACTCTAAATAATTTTATAGCATTTCAATGTTGAAATTTTTTTAACATAAATAGCTGAATTATTTTGTTTCAAAGAAATTTCAATATTTTTATATAAAATTCGTTAACAACTAATAAGGTACAAACGTATAGCTTTTACTATATTGGAATATTTTGTATGGTTATTTATAAATAAAGAAATCGATTATAGTTTATAAAGAAAATTGTCAGTGTCGTTGAAAAAAAAACATATTCAAATAAGAATGAATGACATTTAATTTTTTAAATTTGTAATATTCTCTTTTTCTCGCCACTTTTTGGCTAAAAATAGAAATACAGTATTTTTCAATGCTCTTAATGGCTGGTGTCGATTGTGATGGCATTACTGGTTAGTTCGTAGCATTTTATAGTTAATGCTTATTTGACGCCTAAACTAAATTATTTGACTAATCCGAATAGTTCAAATTATTCGTATGTTCAATTCACATTTCGAATAGATTCGTTATCAATTAATTCGAACAGTCGCACGCCACTAATAAATTTATGTTCATTGAATTAGTAAGTTTTCATTCAAAAATGTCATTTTAGGTCAGTATTATTTCGAATTTTGGATTTGCAATCTATAGATATAATAAAAATGAAGTGTCTATATATATTATCAAAATACCTAATTTTTACTGACTGGATATGAAAGCGTATAAGCTACTTACTTAAAGTAAAAATCAAATTTTAAAATTTTTGTCTGTCAGTCTGTATGTTCCGGGTAATCTTCGAAATGGCTGGACCAACTTTGACAGAAATTTTACTGGCAGAGAGCTGAATTTACAGGCTATATTATTTAAGACTAGCTGTTATTCGCAACTTTGCCCGTAGCGAAATATTCGAAATGGCAAAACCGATTTTTACGGGACTTTCACTGGTAGATAGCTGACCCCATAAAAAGTAATTTAAGCTATTTTTTTAAAGTACCTGTTACCTGCGACTTCGTCCGCAGTGACATCTCCAAAGCGGTTTGATTGATCTTCACGGGACTTTTACTGGCATATAACTGACTTTATGTACTGACTTGGGTTAACTTATTTTAAACTAGCTGTTATCTGTAGCTGTGCCCACAGTGTATTCTTCAAAACAGATAGAACTAATAAGGTCCACATGAATTTTACAGGCACGTAGCTGATCTTATAAAGAGTAATTTAGGCAATTTTATCTTAGACTAGCTGTTACTCGCGACTTTTTCCTGTCCAATAAGGAATTTCCAAAACGATACACCAAATTTTAACGAGACTTTCACTGACATGTGACTAAAGTAATGCGAAATAACTTGAGCTATTTTATTATTTACTAGCTGTTACTCGCGATTTCATCAGTGTGGAGTATTTGAAACGATTGGACCAATTTTTAACATGACTTTCAATAGCAGATAACTGAAGTTATAAGAACTAACTTAGGTTATTTTATTTTAGAATAGCTGTCACCCACGACTTCTTCCGCGTGAAATTTAGCAAAAGTATGTTGTTCACTGTAAGCATGTGCTTGAGGTGTGCACTGTATTGGACTCCAAGAATTAATATAATTGTAATGAATATATTAATGTATGTAATTTGCTTTATTTGTATTTTGGTCAAATTGGCAGCCATTTTGTTTTTATTTACCGTGATCGCGTCTACATAACTTATTAACGATAGCTCCGGGAAGTTAGCCCCTAATTTTCCGCGTAACGATTTGAAAATGCGTAGAGGCTTTGCCCATCGATTTCCCCTTTTTAATTTTTTTATGCCCACCTCTACAAAAAAAGTTAAATAAATATAATTTAAATTGCGTGAGCCAGCGTCCGAAAAACTTTCAAAAATTGAAAATGTCAAGGTGGATTCTTGAAGTATTTCATTTGCCCAAGTTTGCCCATTTTGTAATTTTTTATATAATTACGTATTACCTTAACAGTTCCATTATAGAATTTCTTGCGGAATAGAGAAGTGATTACTTTTTGTATGATCGCAAAAACTTAATTATGCTAATAATATCTATATAACAACATTTTTAAGAGAAATTGTATATCTTGAAATTTTCATTACTTTCTTATACTGTGTAAATGAGTACTGAAGGGATTAAAGTTCAAATTAAAGCTCCAAATATGTTGTTGTTACTAAATCCCATCCAGCACACTGTTAGTATTTACATATTTACTATACACGTTATATATAACAGTAGGTGGCATGCGTGTCATTTCATACCTACAAATGTTTTAAAAGAGTATTTCTGTAATTCTACCACTTCTCACCATTATATTACTTTAATACAATTTAAAAAAACGGGTGCGAAGCCGCGGGTATCAGCTAGTATTATAATAATAACAATAACGTATCTATATTACAAATTACGTAGTTGGCCGTCAGTAGGAGGTTTTTAAAAAAAGGCTATTTTGTCCTTTAAAATCTTTAATTGAAATGATTAATGTCTTACATAATATTTTAATTAAACCTAAATGCTTAGCCTATGTGCTCCGGCGATCGAGCAAGGAATATGAATGCTTGTTTTACGTTTGATTGTCCCACGATACATTATTTCCTATGGTCAGCACTTTACACAATTATTCACACGGGAACGTTCATAATAGCTGAAGTAGCGGTTTGGTTTGCGTTATGTATTATATTGTTATATTTATGTAGGTAACATACATTAAGAATAATTAATATGTTAGACACAAAAGGTTGCTCTTGAACAACATATTTGTCAACGGTACATTATAAGCACGTCGCTACGTGGCGCGGTAGTGGGACGGTTGCGAGTTGCATTTAACAAGGTTAGTATTCGCGCCGCATTCGCACCGTTCCGAGCCGTCCCGTTTCCGCGCCGAGTTTATAGCTTACATTCTGGTCAATCGAGCCGAATCGATAATGTATCGTAGTCTAGCGATGAAAACAAGAAGTGGTCTTCGTAAACAACAAACCGTGAACGATAATGAAGAAATTAAACAGAATATCGAAGAAAAGACGGATGCGAGTAGTGTAGTGAAGTCCGAACCGCCAGCCGTTAAAGTGATTTCACAAATACCGTCACTTCAAAATTCTCAAAAAGGTTCTTCTAAGAAGTCTTCTTCATCCTTGGCAGCACGAAAAGCTAAGTTAGAATACGAAGCAGCTGAAGCTAAAGCAAAAATTCAAATGAATTTAATTGAAAAAAAACTTGTCGCGGAATTGGCAGATCTAGAGGAACAAAGCAGCGCCAAATCTCTTCATACTCATAGTGAGGTAGAAAAATGGTTAGACCACAGCCAGCAAGAACTGAAAGCACGACCCGTCCCCGATCAAGGTCACACTTCGGACGCGCCGTGCCCGCTGCCGTTAAATAACGCCGGCAACGATGATGGTACTGTTCACCTGCTGGCTAGTGCACTGAAGGATTTAACCACTGCCTCTGCGGTTAACGGGCCTAGCCGAACTCTTCTGAGTCGCCTGTGCACCCCACGGGACTTACCTTTGTTTTCAGGAGACCCTATAGAATGGCTACATTTTAAACAGGAATATGAAGAGTCTTCGCAGATGTGTAACTTTAGCTCGAAAGAGAACCTGTGGCGTCTACGAAAGTGCTTGCGAGGGCAGGCACGCGAAGCGGTGTCGGCTTTACTCATCAGTGCAACCACACCAGAAATGGTAATGTCTACTCTGGAATTACAGTTTGGTAATCCAGATATAATTCTGTCAAGAATAATGGCAGACATGAAGAAGCTGCAACCAGTGTCGAATGAATATTATAAAGATATTGTGTCTTTCTCAGTAAAAGTACGCAACTATGTAGCCGCGGTTAGTGTGATCGGTCGCGACGAGTATATAGTGGCCACGAATGTGATTACGAATGTTTTAAGTAAATTACCTACAGTCCTCTTATCGAAATGGGCCGACTACAGTTATCCGATTACAACACAAGGTAAAAAGGCAACATTACATACTTTGGCGGAATTTTTACACGAAGAAGCTGTAAAAGTAAATAATTTGGCTTTAGTTAACACACGTAGTATGTTCGATACATATAAAAGAAAAAGCCAAGAACCTATATCGACACGCTCACATTTATGTTTAGTGAATAAAGAAGAATACCTGAATAAAAAGTGCCAATATTGCCGCTTAACATATCATAAACTCACTGATTGCAAGAAATTTAAAAAGGCGTTACGAAAAGACAGATGGTCATTTGCAAAAAGAAATCGTCTTTGTTTCAAATGTTTGTTATCTACACACGAGCGAGAAACCTGCCCGGCCGATGTATGCGACATAGGTAACTGTGGACAACAACATCATCGGTTACTGCATTATAATAACAACAATAGAAACAAAGTTATTATATCCAACTCCGAAGTCACCGGTCTCCGTGTTTGTGACAAGCCTGAAATCTCCAAACTAGACCACCAGCCTGAGAGTGTCAACAACTTAAATACTGTAACAGAGTGTAAAGTGTTATTGAAGGTTGTGCGTGTTAAATTACACGGCCCTAACGGCACAATTAGTGTCAACGCGTTACTGGACGACGGGTCCACAGTGACTCTTATCAGTGCCGACCTAACAGCGCGACTAGGGTTGTGCGGACGTCGCAGTACAATACGTGTAGGTGGTGCATGGGACAATGATGGATTAATTTGTGAAACCGAAGTGGTGCGGCTACAGATGTCATCTAACAATGGACAAAATTATGAACTGTATGCCCGTAGTGTTAAGAATCTTAGTTTACCTGCTCAGAATTCATATATTGTTAATTGTAATAATTACGATCATTTGAAGAATTTAAAGTACGAATTATGTAACAATAATGATAAGCCCGAATTGCTTGTTGGGCAAGACAATTATAAATTTTTGGCGCCATTAGAGTATAGGGTAAGTAAAATAAACGAGCCTTGTGCAACACTCACCCCTTTAGGTTGGTGCATCCATGGAAGGGTACCGGTTAATTCATCGTACACACGTGGTACTACACTCGTGATGCGAGACTACGACTACGACCACGTCCAGGTATCGCAGGATCGGTATGAAGAAAAATTCATGCTGCAGCAGTTGCACGACCAGGTACGAAAGTCTTTTTCTATTGAGTCGATGGGTGTAAGCAATAAGCCACGCCAAAATTCTGATGATGTACGTGCGTGTGAATATTTAGAAAAAACTGCACGTCTGATTAATGGAAGATGGTATGTGGGTCTACCTTGGCGCGATTCCAACTCCAAAATGCCTGATTCCAAATCAAGTGCCCTAAATAGGTTTAAAAGTATTGAGAGAAAGATGGGTTTGAATAAGGAATTCGCGCAGAGGTATAGAGAACGAATTCAGCACTTGTTAAGTAACAATTTTGCTGAAGAAGTAAGTCATATGTATAACAATAATGTCAATAAAAGAACATGGTACTTACCTCATTTTGCAGTAGACAACCCGAGCAAAAAGAAGCTTCGTCTAGTATTTGACGCGGCTGCAAAAACAAAAGGTTTTTCATTAAATGACTACTTACTGAAAGGTCCAGACATGCTGACATCCTTGTTGGGTATTATGTTGCGCTTCCGCGAACATAAGGTTGCAATCGCTGGTGATATAAAGGATATGTTTTTAAGAATAAAAATCTTACCTGAAGACCAAGACACTCTTAGATTTCTATGGCGAGATAACATAAATAGTCCTATAAAAACATATAAAATGACATCATTAATATTCGGTGCGAATTGTTCTCCTTTTATCGCTCAATTCATTAGAGATAAAAACGCACACCGTTTCATTTCAACAATGCCATCAGCTGTTGAAGCGATAAGCAAACAACACTACATGGACGATTACATAGATAGTCAACCGGACGAAATAACATGTATCAACTTAGCGAAAAATATTAGTTATATTCATAAACAAGGTGGTTTTGTGTTATGTAACTGGTTGAGTAATAGTGTTGAGGTATTAAATAATTTACCAAATAATTTACTTGCAAATAATGCACAAAAATTGAAAATAGGTCAGCAGTTAGATGGAGAACGAGCCCTAGGACTTATATGGTACCCACAAGAGGACACCCTAGGCTTCGACGTTTCGTTCAAACGAATCTCATTTGAGATTATGGATGGAAAACGACCTACTAAGAGAGAAGCATTACGAGTAATAATGTCGATATTTGATGTGTATGGTTTTTTGTCGCCTATTACTATGAAAGGGAAAATTATATTGCAGGACACTTGGCGTTCTAGCATACAGTGGGACGATGTCATACCTGACCACATATTTAATAAATGGATCGATTGGTTACAGCTACTAAAGAGTGCCGGCTCGCTGCGGTTGCCTCGTTACTATCAATCGTGCGTGAGAACGAGCGACAAGCACGATAAGTTGAGTGCAGATGCACCGCATAACGCTGAGCAACGCACCGAGCGCGCGTCGCCGTCCTCGCGCCCAGCGACGGCACTAAACCGCGGTGAGCCCGAACCATATCGCTTGTCATTTGATAATAGAGGGGATGGGCGCTCGCTAGTTAGTAATAATGACTATACAAACCTACAGCTACATGTATTTTGCGATGCGTCGTCTCAGGCGATGTGTGCCGTAGCCTATTGGCGCTGGGAGAACAAATGTATTCAAACGGCGTTTATAACAAGTAAATGTAGGGTTGCACCATTGAAATATATGTCGATACCGCGATTAGAATTACAGGCGGCAGTACTTGCTGTGCGTCTTGCCAATACAGTGGTAACAGAGCATAAAATAAAACCAATAAAAAGATTCTTTTGGTGTGATTCGAGTACTGTGATTCATTGGATTAGGAATGATTCTCGTAACTATAAAATATTTGTGGCTCATAGGCTTGGAGAGATAGATGAACTCTCAGAGATAAGTGAGTGGAGATATGTCCCGACTAAACTAAATGTAGCTGATGTAGCTACAAGAGAACGCTGTTGCTTTAGTGTATTTGAACGCGAATGGTTTCATGGGCCGTCATTTTTATTTGAACGCGAAACATTGTGGCCGATAGACTTTTGTGATCCTGTAACAGACGTGCCAGATGTCGAACGTATATTGACGCTAAAAGAAACGAATATAGACTTACTTGCTATTCCAAACCCGTTACATTTTTCTTCGTGGTTACGCTTGTTAAAATCAACATGTTATGTATTATTGTTTATTGATAGAAAAATTAAGAAACTTACCTGCGACATTGACGGCCCTATGATGATGAGAGCTGAGACGTTGTTGATAAAATATGCACAAGCACAAAGTTTTCCCGATGATATCTCGGACCTGAAAAAGAAAAATATATTAGGAAATAAAAATAAATTACTTACCTTGTCGCCAGTGTTGGATGAGAGTGGCGTAATGCGCGTCGGCGGACGCATCGGAGCCGCTCGCGATGTGCCTGACGAAGCCAAGTATCCTGTCATCTTAGACGGCCGTCAGCATATCGCTCGCTTAATAGTTAAGCACTTTCACGTTCGAGCTGCTCATGGCAACACAGAGATGGTGGTTAACGAATTAAAACAAAGGTATTGGATTATACGTATTCGGCCGACTGTTAAACGAGTAGCTATGGAGTGCATGATATGCCGAATACGAAAAGCAAAACCTCAAGTCCCGCGAATGGGTAACTTACCTGCTGGAAGAGTGGCTCACCATCAAAGACCATTTATGCACTGTGGTATTGATCTGTTTGGGCCCATTGAAGTGACTGTCGCGAGACATCATGAAAAAAGGTATGGCGTTCTTTTTACCTGTTTGACGGTGAGAGCGGTTCACATAGAAGTAGTACACTCCCTTACAACCGATTCCCTTCTGATGGCACTCCGCAGAATGGCTTCTAGGCGAGGGTGGCCTAGTTATCTTTATTCGGATAATGGAACGAACTTGCGCGGAGCTGACATCGAAATTAGAAAATCCATAAAAGAACTTGATGAAGGAAAACTGAAAGAAACCGCCTGTAATTATGGTACAACATGGACGTTTATTCCTCCTTCTAGTCCACACTGGGGTGGGGCGTGGGAACGCCTCATAAGAAGTGTAAAAACTACTTTAAAAGTAATCCTGAAAGAACGTGCACCAAAAGATGAGATTCTTATCACACTATTAGCTGAAGTTGAAAATATTGTGAACAGTAGGCCACTGAGTCATGTGTCAGTTGAAGCCGGAGCTAATGAATCGCTGACACCTAATCACTTTTTAATTGGGAATTCCTCCAATTTACCAATATTGGGCTTATTCAATGATTCTGATTTGGTTTTAAGAAAACAATGGCGTAAATCTCAAGCACTAGCTGATATGTTTTGGAGAAGGTGGGTGCAAGAGATTTTACCAGAGATGCTACCCCGTAGAAAATGGAACACCGAAAAGCATCTCCCGCTAGCACCTGGTGATTTGGTTTTCATCGCCGATCCTGATGCTCCCCGCGGTACTTGGCCACGAGGCATTGTAGAAAGTACCTTTCCCGGCAAAGATGGTCGAGTGCGAGTAGTCTCAGTGCGTACTGCTACCGGTACCTTTAAGAGATCTGTAGGTCGTGTCGCCAGAATACCTATTGCGGATGAGTGCTGCCAGGGCAGCACTAGGGTGGGGAATGTCAACGGTACATTATAAGCACGTCGCTACGTGGCGCGGTAGTGGGACGGTTGCGAGTTGCATTTAACAAGGTTAGTATTCGCGCCGCATTCGCACCGTTCCGAGCCGTCCCGTTTCCGCGCCGAGTTTATAGCTTACAATATTCGTTCTAAAACTTCATTTTATTTTACAGAATTAATATGCAAAATTGTTACGAAGAGATACACGCCGATACTGGAAAAGAACATATTGATAAACTTAAATGGAAGATATTCTATAGACAGGTAAACTATTACCACTTGATTGTAATGTTAATGAGAAATCTAGTTGTCTTCGTAACTATCATGCTTTTAGATGCTCTTTGGTGTTAGATTCTAAGAATTAGGTTAAAAGAAAATGGCGTCCGCCAAATTTAAAGAAAATGGCGTCCGCCATTTTAATGTACAAGTCCGCGCCAAAATTTTCGACCGCTCAGAATATAGCTGCGCAGAACATCGTATGTTTATTAAAATTTATCACATCGAGATAACTTAAAGATAAATAAATGTCAATTTTAGATTCTTCTAATTATGTTTTAAGTTTGTTTTGTATTAAACTGTTTGTATTCAGAGCCGATACCGAATTTCTTAATGTTTCTGGTCATGTGATAAACAAGGATGGAATCCTTATTCAAAGTATATTTCGGATTAGTAAATAAACATTATATGTGACCAAGAAATGAAAACTTCTTTAACTGCATTGAACAGTGAATAAAAGTATTTCGTCACGCTCGGGTCGGTGACGTTGCATCGGATATACTCGACTCCGCTCGACATCAATCACGTTTACTGTCTGACAACGAGTGCATCGCTGCAATCATTATAAAAAAAAAAAAAAAAAATAGTACATAATATGTTTTGTATATAATCGGTGCAGTAGTTCGACTATTATTTATCAATTTTCGATTCTAGCGTGTGGTCTGAGGACAAGTACATTTTTTTTTGTATTTCATAAACTATATAACAAGATTTTTTTTTCTATTATGAATATTTTTAATCGGAGGTTTTATATATATATGACAACATAAACTTAAGAGAGCTGACAATAACGAAAAGTTACAATTAAATTCATGATATTTTTGTGTAAACTTTCTTACTATTCTATATGATTCACAGGAATATTGGTGTAATTTACAGTTGTTCGTGAGTAGCGGAGTATGGGTGATCTACTTCCTTACCGGCTTGGCGTTTGGTGCTCCGACAGTCTTCATACCGCAGATCAGGAGAGAAGCGAATTCAACCGCCGTTATAGGCGACGAAATGGCCTCCTGGCTATGTAAATATTTCTGATATATATATATATAAATAAACATTCATTGCCGAAGGTATGTGTGCGCATCGGAATTCTCTTTTTGTTGTCATGAAGTTGTTAAAAAGTGTGTATTTAAAAAACCATAAGGAAAAGTGAAATTTTTTTATTAAAACCTGTATATAGAAAAGTGAGTGACTGAGACAGGAGTCAATAGGAAAATCTTCAAAAATATTAACAAAATTAACAGATTCATGAGTGTTAGAAAAGAGCGTTAAAGAAATAAAGAAATACGGACAGTGGATATGAGAATCGACGCGCAAAAACGGTCTTACACTTGGGTTGAATGCACTGCGGTTTGTCCTAAATAAAAGCCATACGGAGTACTCTTGACACAGTTCTTAAATCTTACACAATCAATTACTTAACTGTGCAACTTACCAGTTTTCTTAAGCAGAGAATCCGTCGGCATTACGCGACGCATCATTTGAATGCAAAATGAACTGTAACTAATTGTGGTAATTAATGCATTTATAAGCATAAATTCTATCATTATTAAAAGTGCATAAAACCATTTATAAAAGCGTGCAAAATGACTCATTGCTGATACAACGCATATAATGATCTAGATCAGTGATTCTCAAAGTGGTCCAGGTGTACCCCCAGGGGTACGCGAGAAACTCGTACACCACGTTGGCGTGACAAAGAAATGGGGGAGCACAATTAGTAAGCGGGGGTCTATGAAAAAAATTGGTCTATTTTCGATAGTGTGAAGAAATAACAATGTTGGCTTGACTTCATATGGTGGTATTGCACCTGCAGGGGGTTCACCGGAACCAGTAAAATTTTGAAAGGGGTCTATGAGAAAAGAAAGTTTGGGAACCTCTGATCTAGATAGAGTTGTATAACTGTGCAATAGCAATGCCATATGTTATATAAGTTTTTAGAAAGTTAATGTTTTTTTTTAATACTTTATAGGTAAGCGTTTGACCACAATCTCATCTGATGCAGGCTTAACCTAGAGGGAGACTGGCTCTCAAGTGCAGGTGCCGGAACACACGAACAGGTGCTCGGCGACAAGATTTTCATCTTGAGGTTGGTGGCTACCCAGATGGACTTAATAGAAGCCCTACCACCATGCTATGGTTTCATCACGATGTTTTCCTTCATTGGAAGCTCGGGATTCGAACCTACGTCCTACGACGCCATCATCGCTTCGAATCCAATCGCCATCGCATCGCAATGAAGGATTTTTTAATAGTTCCAAGTGATACAAAACACCATGGACCTTTGACGGTCTGATTATCTACCGGGTGTCAGTGTTTAAACAGAAAGTCCTTAATATGTTTTAATATTTATAATTATATTAATAGTAGTATTTCAACAAGTACAATTTAAATATATATAATTAAGCGGGCGAATGCGTCCCGGACCGGTCAGACTAACACTAACTGTGGCCGTCCAAGGCGCACCGACGACAGCTCTCCGAAAACTATGTCAGCAATATTGTCGTTACAGACCTAGTACCAACGCGGTGCATCCAAATATACCTAAGAACTTTACCCCTTGATTACTTAAAGTAACTTATTTAAAAATGTGATTTTGTTACAGCATCAGTATTCGGGTACAGCGCGATACCCTGGGTCGTAATACTCTGCACATTAACACGGTACTTCGGCAGAAAAATCCCCATAATCTTGGTCGCCATTAACACCATATCATTCTACATCTTACTGTACTTTAGTGAAACACCAACGCATATACTAATCAGCGAGATAATGCAAGGAATGAACTACGGTTCAAATTTAACTATATCCGTTATCGTCGTCTCAGAGTATACTTCCCCGAATTATAGAGGCATGTTCTTAACTATAAAATCGGCGTCATTCTTTTGGGGCACTTGGGTTGCGAACGCCATAGGGACATTCTTTTATTGGAAATACATACCTTTGGTAGGAATCTGTGTATCTGTTTACTTGTTCTCTGTGGTACTGTGGCCGGAATCGCCGCAATGGTTGGCAAGTAGAGGCCGGTTCGATGAATGCAGGACCGCGTTCCGATGGTTGAAAGGAACGAGTCGAAAATCTAGAGAGGAATTGGAAACGCTTATTGAATCTCAGAGAGAATATCTAGACTATTGTAAGGAAACGCGGACTAGTTTTATAAACTTTAAAAATTATTTTACGAAAGCGTTCTACATGCCGGTGTTCCTGTCAGTCGTCATGATGTTTCAGTACCACATGACAGGCAAGTTTGTATGCGTCATGTACGCTATTGAGATAATTAAAAGGATAACTGACAGCGAAACGACAGCTTACGTCGGCATGTTGATACTAGATGGCGTGACCGTCGTGGGAATGTACATCGGTTGTTTGACGTCTAAATTTGTCAAGAGACGCACCATGTTGCTTAGTACTTCGATAACCGGAATTATTTTCTTATTCATAATCTCTTTTTATTTATATTTAATTAAATTATCATTTATCGATGAAATCAATGCATTAACCATAGGTTTGTTAACGTTATTCTCCTTGTCGATAAGCTGTGGCCCAATGATAATGTCGACATCGATATACGGTGAATTGACTCCGCTCAGATATCAAAATACGTGCATGATAATAACAGCTCTGACGTACGTTTCGTTAATGTCGACGCTTTTGAAAATCGCTCCGTATCTATTCAAGGTATTGAGTGTACACGGTGCGTTTTTATTTTACGCTTTGACATCGGCCGTTTGCACGATTATCCTATTCATATATTTACCGGAAACAAAGGATAAGACGCTGCAGGAGATTGAAAACGTATTTGACGACCGTGTACAGAGAGCGGGTGAAGGTAAAGAATTGATAAGGTGAAATTAAAGGGATATTCACAGTCTTTCATAATATATTAAGGTTTTAGCATATTTTTGAAGAAATTAAATAATATGTATTAAAATAATAATTAATCTATTGTCTTCAAACAATCTGATAAACATTTAAAAAAAGAATGTTTTTTTTAATTTTGTTCTATGGCAACTCTGTATTTTTAAACGTCGTCCTTCTATTATGATAATACATAAAATGTAATGCTTTATGTTGCTTTTAAAACGGGTAAAATAAATGAACAGTTAAAAATCGAATTTCTTCATACTAAATGCTACAGCATTTTGAGTACATTTATATCCGTATGAGGTTTGATCCAGTGATCCTTATTTTATGAGAAATTATTACAAAATATAAGAAAAGCATAAAGAGAGGTTTTTTTTTATCAACAATAAGTAGCGATCACCATTCGTCATTTTGAAATGATTGAAACTTGAAAATTAATTCGTTGCTCATAAAAAAGTTTGTATACATAATTACACCTCTTTTATTCTACATATTTTCAATATTATACAAAATTAAAAGAAGAAAGGAGTTTTTGGCGCATGTAGTGGCTTTTATGTTTTATTTATAGTCGTGTGTTATTTGACTCTATATTTTGTAATAATGGTGGCATTTTAAGTAATATAGTTCGACTATTGTGCACAAGTGAAGTGGATGGAAAATAATACGACGGAGTATAAACTCTGAGATCCCACATAAACTTTCTGGAAAGTTCTAATAAGCCATTATCTTGTCACAGCATTGAAATTATCACAGGACACTTGTAATACTACTCGACAATAGCAGGAATAATCTAGAAGATTGGTTGACAAATCTAAAATTAAAAAAAAACATCGCAATAAATCAACGCTGCTACTTTGATTTGAATTTTATAATGATTGTTTTGTCTGTGACGTCATTACTTATATTTTATTAAACACAGAACTATCTATAGTCTTTTTTATTTTATCCAGTCTTGTGGTTTTATAAATATATTAACGTTTGCCCGAGTCTTCGCTGGCGTTAATGATTTTTGATCTATATCTCGGGAACAGTATTTCTTTTTCTGGATGAAAGTACGGTTTGTCGTTTTTTGTATGTCTGACAAGGTGTATGTAACGCATAACAAAGGAATAACTAAACAGACAAGCTCGCATGTCTATATTTAAAGGGAGAAACACTATAAGGATGGTTGGTATGTTCTTCTTCTTCTTCTTGTTTTGACACCGCAGAAGCACTTGCCAGTGTCAATGTTTTGTTTCAAGTAAGTGTCTTGTGATAATTATAATGTTCTAACAAGATGGTGGTTTCCTTGTTAGAACTTTCCATGGAGTTTTGGTGGCATCTCAGAATGCATGCTCCGTGGTATTATTTCCCATCCACTTCACTTGTGCATAATAACTAAACTATATTACGTAAAACACCACCAATATTACAAAATATAGAGTTTAATAACGCAAGATTATGAATAAAATATAAAAACCACTACATGACAGACTAAGATCCCGCCAAAAACTCCAGTTGGTATGTTAAAAGCCAGTGTTATCCAACGCATGGTTGCCAACATTCTAAACGCTAATTATAAAGTCATTTGACGTTTGAGATCATATTATTATCTTACTGGTTAATAGAGTGCTATATTCCGATAAAACATATTACCATATACCTGGTATATCCAAAAAATCCTGGTCCTATCCAAAATTACGGCAACGTAGTTACTTCAAAGGATGCAGTAAGACCAGATATTGTTAATAAGAAACCGGACAGTTTGAAGAAAGATCCATAAGCTGATCTTTATTGTCATATTCACGTTTTATCTCTACGTGGCAGTCTTGGAAGCCGGTTGCTTTGTGCTTAAGGACACTTGCTGTGGGACTATGGGAATAATCAGTGGACAATGGTTTTTTTTTAATACTTCATAGGTTTCACCCTTTGACCACAATCTCATATAAAAATTAGGGTGGCCGTTACTTCGCACTTACTGCACTTACTCACGTCTTACTGCAACGTAAAAGAGAGTTTCGCCCGCTTGCGTCGGAAGAGTCAACAGGGATCTGAAGATGCTCCTTGTAGAAGCGAAACACGTGTAATCGATTCTATAATCGATTTACAGAAAACGACTATTCGTCACACGGCAATCTGCAATATATTTTCAATTGATTATATACTTCTTTTTTATTTCTTTTTTTCATTTTATATACATATATTTTATTTATATTTTTCATATAGATATCACAGTGCTAATCGACGACAGGTTCAACCACTTGCCAAGTTCGAGTTTAACTGCCGACTAACCACGCCTTTTAATTATTTTTAGTTGTTTCACAACCGTTTTCTGGTGCAGTAAGACGTAACAACAGTCAAACAATCCTAAGCGGAAGTTCAAAGTAACGCGTCCACTCTAATTTTTGAATATGGAAATCCGCAAAGTAATCCCTTCATCTATCAAACATTCTCATATGCTGTGGTCTGAGATGGTAAACGCGCTAAACCTAGAGGGTCACTGGTTCTCGAATGCAGCTGTCGGAACATACCAACAGGTGCTTGGCGACAGATTTTTAATTTGAAGGTGGTACCTAGCCGGGCAGACTGATAAAAAGCCCTGTCACCATTCTATGGTGTCACCACGATGTTTTCCTTCTTGTGAGATTATGAGCACTTTCCTTGTCATCATTCGTACACAAATCCCTTAAATTGCTATTAAATTCTTTTAAGGAGTTTGCTCAGTTAAATTAAGGCGTAACTTATTACTTGTTGCTAAACACAACACAGATCATCCCCATATAAATGCACATACATACAAAAATAGATCACATAGAGTGAAAGGATTATATTTTTGTCTCTTATTCGAACTGAGTTACATCTTTAACTTAGTTGTCAGATCCGAAATACATGTTTTAATACGTGAGGTACACATGTATATCTCACGAATTCCTATATGTATGAATAGTAAGTCAGATTAGCGATTTAAGGCAACAAACCAAGCCAAGATGCACCTTGCGTCCTTAAGCTGGTTGGTAATAAAATCCGGTGAGTGTCTAAATGCTCCCTTTCGTGTCCGGTGAAGCTGTAGAGGCCTGTCAGGTCAATAGTATAGTAAACTCGAAAAAAGCAATATACTCGTATATATAGATTTTAGTAAAGCTTTTGATCTTGTTGTAGGTGGTAGAGCTACGCTGCAGCTATTACTGGCTTCAGCATGAATAGGTCGGCACGCCCGACGCGCGGGGTACTACCACCCTCTCACAGAAAACCGATGTGAAGTAACAGTGCTTGCACTGTTGCATTTCGTTTGGTCAGTGAGAGCGCCGTAGGCCCACATATTTAAAAGGCCGGCGACGCACTTGCGACTTCCCTGGTGCTGCTAGTGTCTATGGACGGCGGTGATCACTTACCATCAGGTGACCCACCTGTTCGTTTGCCCTCTATAATATAAAAAAAATCTTGTTTACGATGATAAATCGTTGTGTATAATGTTAAACATAGGTATTCTTGGTTTTCTACTGCGATAGTGTGAATCATATTGAAGAGATCGTTCCCAATTGGTAGTTACCAACAGCTATACCAAAAGTTATACTATCGGGTGTATCTCAAGGATCCTACTTGGGACTTTTACTGTTCTTGATTTTTATTAATGGCTTGGCTAATGTAATTTAAAGTAAGTTCCATATGTGTTCTGACGATTTAAAAACTATACTACGTTGTAGCCTCTCTAGAAGGTACCAAAATATTGCAAATGCAAATCCATAAATTGGCCATATGGTGTAGCTACAATAACATATTAGTTAATTGTAAAAATGCTATCTTTTTAAAATATTCAAGAAAAGTAATTCTATCCATACAATTTACTACATTGGATGACTTAGGAGTGATTATTAACAGTTATTTCCAGTCGGTTCCACATTGATAAGTTAGTATGTAGAACAGCTTGATTAACAGGTCTCATGCCAAAAGAACTCGGGTCTTTTGGCGTTCCTGATGTCACCAAACCTGTATACAATTGCATTATTTATTACTAGTACTCTGGAATACGGCAGCCAAATGTGGCAATGATATTATGAGGTATACTGAAAACAAAAATCGAACGTGCACAAATTCATTTCGTTTAACACCTACCTACATATTCTGGTAAAAAATGCAAAGCTAAGCAAGTTCTTATATTAAAAAAAGGAAAAGCCTTATGATGATATAATGATATTTGTGCAATTTAATTCGTGATTTCGTTGATTGCGAAAAATTACCTCTATAGTGTTTAAATATATAAATACAATTTAAAAGTCATTTTCAAATTAAGCAATTCGTTAGCGTGGTGCACGCGCAGGAATTACTAATATTTACACAGTAAGATGACATTATCCGACCGTGGACCATTTTATTCATTAATTGAGATTATTTTCAAGAATATCATCGAAAATACAATAAAGAAATTACAAATAATTTACTCTGTTATTACGAATTATGTATTAATTCATAGAATCCATAGAACGATATTATTAAATGCAATGAAAATAAACAATATCGAAGTGTTTATTGTTCGCTCGAACTAAACTACGAAACATTTGAATCGTTTATTCCGAGATATTTAGGGCCTTATTATACCACCGGATTGCGAGTGTCCTCAAAGCGGAGCTCTTAACGAAGAGACGCGCATGTCCCATACCATCGTGGCTTATACTGCCTTTACAACATGCGTACTTTTGTTATTCGAAAGTTGCGCGCCAGCGGTTTTTGTCAAGGAACATTAGCTACATATGATAAACAGAATAAACTTTGTTCTATCTACTATCTACATAACACACACATAACACTTATCTGATTCTTCTTCTTACCCGTATCCCACCTAAGTAGGGTCGGCACAACATGTTTTTCTTTTCCACTCTCCCCTGTCCGATACCATCTCAGTATTCACACACATATTATTTTTCACACAATCCATTCATATAGTTTTCCTTTATTCCTACATCCGTTCACCTTCATACTCAAAACTCTTCTTGTTACATGACGTTTCATCTCTTCTCATAATATGCCCGTACCATGCTAACCTATTACTCCTCAACTTTTCTGTCACTGATACTATTTTGAAACTTCTGCTGATACATTCATTTCTCTGATATACTCATTCTTAATCTTATCCATTCCTGGTTACACTACACATCCATCTTAACATTCGCATCTCTGGTACACGTAATCTCTTCTCATCCGTCTCTTTCGTAGCCCAGCTTTCGGATCCATATTCCACAGCTGGTTTTATACACCGTCTCCTTGAGTTTCAACGGCATTTGGGGATCACAAACTACTCCAGACATCTTTCGCCGTTTCATCCATCCATTACAATGCTTATATGATTGTTACAGATTATAAAAAAATCTTTAGGAGAACCTATGCTTAATTTGGATGCTCACATAAAAAAAAAAAATAGTCGCGAATACATAAAACTATCACAGTTTTTTACCTTTAAGTAGTTGAAACTACGGCACGGGGATACAGGTGTAGCATAGCATAAGTATAACTTGTACCATCGTAACTAAACACACATTAGCTGCGCTCTCGGCTACGCTCGCATAAACTATAACTGTTATTTTAAACATTAAGTTGTTTGTTTTATATATAAATTTAAATATTCCAGAATCGTTTTTAATATACAATATTTGTTCAGCTAATCAATAGGATAAAATTATACACCGTTAAAATGATAATATATTTCACTAGCCCTAGCCCGCGACTTCATTCCTGTTAATAAAAATTTGACCTTATAATACTTAGAAAATAATACTTTTTTTTTTATGTATAAGTAAGTACCTTATGTCCTTTTATATACCCACCCGACATAACAGGAGTGAAAATTTTCATAGTAACCACTTACATAGTTAAGGCGCGAATGCGTGACAAACTCACATTCGTTACTACAATATCTGTTAGGATTTATTGTTTTAACAGTTAACGAGGTTATGATAAACGTACGTCACGTTTAACAGTTTACAGTTGCCCTTGTCGCATAAAAGCATTTACTTTAATGACCGTGAATAGGTATAAGAAACATGATAATTTTTAGAGAATTACGTTGTGTGATTATAATATTAGTTCGGTACGTTTCTAATTATAGCCGATTACAGAATTGTTGTAGACTAAAATATAACATATATAATATAACAGGAAATTAAAAATATAAAAACGAATATTATTGAATATTTCATTCCAGTGGATGATGGCTAAGAGCTGACGAAGCGATTTTGCCCCGGAACTGCGGTTTTATTTCTAAACTAGCTGTGCCCGCGACTTCGTCCGCTTGGAACGGAATACAAAAAACACAGTGATTAATGAAACAATCTGAATTTATATCCGTGTATCTTGTATATTTGTAATGTAAAGTGTCAGGCTAAAAACTAATAATGGTCGTACGTACCCCTTTGTCACTTCAACAATAACTCAAAACAAGGGCTTTCAAGTTCCTTTGATGTGTGTAAAAAACGTGGTGGGCCTAACTATAGCGCTGCATCTATCGTCATACAGTCAGATAATTCGTAGCACACGATGGTAATGTGTGACCACATGTAAATTTATTGCGAACATGGACAGAACTTCGTGACGATACATGCAGATATAGGAGTAACATAACACAAATAGTCTAATTTAACAACTGTAAAAACAATATTAACCCTTGGACTGTCCAAAACCATAAAGATTTAACTTCTATACAAATGAATGTAGACCTCATGAGGCATAGGTCAATAGACTGTTGGCAGGATACGCTTAAAAAATACCTGATTTATTACAAAACTTTGAAAAATAACAAATGATGAATTGTAAAATAATAATTTTCATGTAAAATGTATTTTTAAATTAATCTTTCATTTGTACGAACTTTTTCGTTAAACCATGAAATTTACAATATACGATGTAGTGAAATTGAAAACAAAATCTGCCATTTTGACATCCGAGTCTTAAAAATCAGCCGAGGGATTATAATATACATTCAGTTCGTTCCTATTATTTTTATGTTATCCATTATTTTTATTTTATCATAGGTAAACAAACGTTTTGACCACAATCTCATCTGATATTAAATGATGATGTGGTCTAAGACGGTAAGTCACGCTAAGCCTAGAGGGAGACTGGCTCTCAAGTGCAGCTGCCGGAACACACCAGCCGGTGCTTGGCGACAGATTTTCAACTTGAGGTTAGTAGCTAGCCAGACGCACTTAGAAAAGGCCCTACCACCATGCCTATGGCTTCATCACGATGTTTTCCTTCACCGAAAGCTCCGACTCAGTTGCTTGGATTCGAACCTACGTCCTTCGAGCCATCATCACTTCAAAATTTAAAATTACCACCTTTACTAGTAAAACATTATGGATACGAATCACCCGATACGATGCAATAAGCCCGATCGAGTTTGTTGCCGGTTCTTCTCGATGACTGCGTTGTTTCCCGCACCGGTGGTAGTTTTGACGTTCGTATGCGCCTTCTTAGAGCCTAATCTGAATAAAGTATTTTTAATTACGATTTATATGTGTTTGTTTATTTATACGTTTTATTTTTATGTGTTCACATAATATAAAATTGAGGATTTGCCTTTTTTTTATTGTCGAACTGACTACACTGTTGGCTGCACAGGCCTCTACAGTTTCGCCGGACTATCCGTCCGATTTGCTGTGGAACTCCCCATATATATTACCCACACACACACCAGTTTTCATGACAATCGATTGAACGGTATACAAGTCTATACGCTACCACTCTCTCTAATGGTGAGGTACATTAAAATAGATGATATAGATGCTTCTCAATAAAAAAGTAAATGTGTTAATTCGCTTTCAGTGAAGGAAAACATCGTAATGAATATACATGGCGTTGGGTTAAGGCTTTTTCTGAGCTCGTCTGGTAACCTACCACCGTCAAGTTTAAAGCCTATCGTCGAGCACGTATATGCGTGTTCCTACATCTTCACTTCAAAGTCAGCCCTGCGCTAAGTTTAGCATATTTAAAATCTTAGACCGCATCCTCCTTAACATCAACTGAAATTGTGACTGAATCCTGGAACTTATGAAGTAAATAACAATAATTATTTTTGAAGTGAAAATTCTTATGAGAGCGCTTTGAAATTCTGATCCGCAACCTTTTTGTGTGACGAAAAGTGGTGTGTGTAAACACTGTCGAGTAGAGCGTTGAAAGCAACGTCCGGCGCGGTTAGTATGTGGATGGGTGATCGCGTCACGTTGGCTTTTTCTTGTACTTTTTGTAACGAGGCTTTCACCTCTTTTCTTTGGTCACATGCTACATACATTTTTTATACATAGATAGCTGATTTCAACCCGCTTCGTTATGCATTAACAAATTGCAAAATTTCTACGGAATCCAACAAATATTTAACCTAGGATCGTGTACGAATAATCGCCTCTTGGTAACTATATTCTAATTGTATATATAGATAATTCTTATTTGCTCATTTTCAAAATGAACCTTATCAGTTCGATATTTTATTATGTCCATTCTTTATCACGCAAGTCATATCTGTGGTAATTAGGTTGATTTGATTGTCCACAATATCGTTAATTATCGTATATCGTTATATATCGCAATGAATTAACTTCTAATTATCAATCAGTGCAAACATTTTATTAATTACTTTGTGCATACACGTTCGTATGAACGTATAAAGAAAACAAACTGAGACGAGTAACAGTACATCTTGAAAACCCTTTACAGGCTCATGAATTATTGGGAATAATATAAGTCTATTTAAAATTAGTGTTACAATTGGTTCTATGATAGAAATCAATTGATTTGAATATAAATATATTGAATAAATATTGGTGAGTATTTTATATATATTAAACTGGCGATTTCCCGCGGTATCGCTCGCTTTTTCTAAGCAGTAATTATTTATGACCATTTAATTTTACATTTAGAATTACTGACTGACTGTTGGTAAAATAACGTATTTTTATACAAAACGTTCACCACCTTAAGAGTTTAAGCATTCATACTTGGTGCTTTGCCACAGCGTAAAAATGTCACGGCGCGGTCCAAGCCCTAGTATTTTGGGCTGTGCGTTGATGTCTCATACAGATAATCTTTTATATAAACATAGATTACGGTGCTCATGTATTTGTAATTCTTCTTTTGTATTTATGAGGTATCCTGGAGGGTTCTCAGTTAAAATTACTCATAAAAGGGGAGCGCTGTTATCGACAACTTATTATTTTTTAATTTTCCCACCAATTTTTTTTTTTCTATTAAAAGGAAAACGTATAATACAAAATATTAAGCCTGTTTGTATATCTCAATACTATGTGTAATTCGCATGACTTATTAAGATCTTTTGTAGGGCAACGTTTCTATACAGTAGCGGTGGTTAGCATTTTTCAAAGCAAGTGCGCGATGAAAAATTTATAGAGCGCGGTGGGCGATTTTTTTTTTCTTTTTTTGTTTTAAGTGAGCAATTTTTTTGTAGATTTGCAATATACTGAAACCACTAGAATAGATTGCAATAAAATGATAAAATTACTTACTTTAAAATTTGTTTTGTTATGGTTAAGAGAAGTTAAAAAAATTGTATTTTTAAATTATTATTTTGGAAATCTTGCAGCGGGCGCGGGATTAGCCACCACTTATCATAAATTAGTACATAAGAATACACTAATAAGTGTTTATATTATCTATATAATATTATTATAAACACTCGTCTTGTAGTTTTTGATAAAAGCCGCGGATACACAAACAGAGAACTTCACTTTTTTCACAATCCTATTATATAACATTATGAATGTGATAGTTTGTGTCGCTGATTGAACATGTTTGTTTTTTTTTTCTTTTTATTTTAACGAGGCTTCAGTACATCCTTGATGACTATGCCAGCCTCGTAAGGTAACTCCGTTGGATTCATGTACCGTTAAAGTTGATTCTCATATTTAGAAATTAAGGAAATAAACTTATAAATTATCCGAGCCGCATTAGACACTGGGTCTCCTAATATAATATTTACTACTCCAACTCCCCTCCAGGACTCTGGTTCAATCTCTTTCACGCAAAAACTACTCGACGGATTTTAGTGAGACTTTTAATTAATATAACTTCTAAAATTAAAAGTGTTTTCGGAATTCGTGACTGGTTACTAATTGAAATCGGGAACAGACGGTGAAGGTAAACGTTGTGAGGACACCGGAGCCTAAGATATGTTCTTGTATAATCCAACAAGTACGTGCGCGACCGTCCCACGCGGCGCCAGACGTTGGCGGGGACGAGGTACTTTTACCTTTTGTAGCGGGTGCAAGGAAATAATACAATGATATATTTTTTATACGAGGCAACAACAGTGAAATGCACGCCCGCGCGCAAGCAATGATTCGGACGACTCACTGGCGAGCACCCCCGCCCGTTTCGGTATCGAGTGCACTCACCGCTGTTGCCCTCCACTATATTAACATAATAAAATACAAATGTGAAACATCACTCATAACGCGTCGGCCTACGCCTTTATTGAGCTATGTCACTACTTTAACATGTTGTATTTTAATATTTTTTAGGCGACTGCTGTAAGATGACAACAAAAGAATTATGCGGTGAATTAGAACGACGACGGCGGGAAAGACGTTAATAATAAATTCGAGTATAATATCTTTTTTAGACAGGTAAAATTTATAAATAGAACGATATTATGTTATAACAGCTATTTAGTAACAGGATAGCGTGCATATAGATATAGATTACAGTAACCGTTCATCATTAGATGGTCCTGCACACTTTCTTGCTCCTTAATAATGTAATCTGCATAGCCGTAGGCCCATGCCATTCAATGCAGAATTTTGCGTAGATGGTTCTAGGTTACTTACCTTTTGTTTCGATTGAGCCATCGCTATTTTTTAATGCCCAACGGACCGGACGAGTATCAGCTAATGTGTAATAAAAAAATACATTTACAGAAAGTACCATAAGGGAACGTACCCATACTACGTGACCCATGTTCGACAGTTTTAGCCCGTCTCCCTCCCTTTGGTGACCATCCCTAGTATATGAGAAGACCGCCTCTCCCCCACCCCAGTTTTCACATTGTAATTCATAAATACCGTTTTGTCATATTTAAGACATTTACCGTTTTTTGTATCGCCTGCATTGACAAGGAAACCTTGTGAAATGTAATGAACGGATTGTACAGTCGATCGTACAACGACATTATTGTAATGTGGGAAACATTTTGTATCCATTAACGAAAAACCGTGTACTGGATACTTGCAAAGGTTTTCTATAGCTGCAAGTGTTTGACATTAATAACATGAAAAACGATTTATTGTAATGCATAATATAAGCAACCGTTGTCAACAGTTATTCGTGAGTAGTGGAGTATGGGTGATATATTTCCTAACTGGGTTGGCATTCGGTGCTCCGACAGTTTTTATACCGCAGATAAGGAAAGAAGCCAATTCAACAATCGTGATAAACGACGAAATGGCGTCCTGGCTCTGTAAGTACTCTCCGATAATATAGCTTCTGTTCAAGACCAACCTTATTTGTGTACAACTATTATATATTTTTCTTTTTATTCTTAATTTAAAATTTGACATTGTCATGTGTCTTGTATAAAAATTAAATTACTTCTAAATAATGTAGCTGGTCCTTTTTCCTTTTCTTTGCATCTGGAGATCCCATAATAAATATTTACAGCTTCCTATAATCTTTTGCTAGTAAATGAGAATTACCTAGTCCTCCTAATATCTCACCACCGTATCCTAATATTCCATAAGAGTTAAAATTTGCTTCAGAATGTAATAATACAAATCCTTCATACGAGTAAGTATGTTAACGAGAGTGCACATTTTAGTTCATATTACAGGATTTAAATACGAGAAACTGTGACAAACTTGTCATCCCATGTTACAGACTCAATAAAATCAGTTATAATTTTCGAAGTGAAACTACTTATGGAAGGGTTACGAAAATCTGATCCGCAATTTTTTCGTGTGACGAAAAGTGGTCGGGGTAAACACTGTGTCGGGTAGAGTATTGAATACACCAATTCACTTCCGATCACTGATGTTAAGCAACATCGGGCGAGATCAGTACTTGAATAGGTGACCACTTGAGAACACCACGTTGACTTTTTATTGTGCTTTTTATAAATTAGTTTTCTTTTGCTTCGTGTGGTCACAAGCACACACACCGTTTTGAGTTCGACCAGTATACAATATAGTACTTCGCGAATAATTAAAGACTAAGTTTTAGGAGTTTGGTACCTTAACCCTTGTATTGGGATTAATGTAAATTCGCAAAAACTTTTAAAAGCTGGTCTTAGTAAAAGACCGGCATGATCTAAATACTGGAAACTGTGATAAACTGCTCGTCCCATGTTTCCAACTTAGTTAAGCCCCATATCACTCGTGTTTTGGCGTCAAACACCAATTTTAGGGTGGATCAATATGTGAACGATGGTGATGTCTGGAATTAACATGTGTTTGCGCATCCGCTGAAAACGATTGTTATGATAATGTTTTATACTATAATAATCCCGATCGAGTTTCTTGCCGATTCTTCTCGATGAGTGGGTTGTTTTCCGAACCGGTGGTAATTTGTTTATAAGCGCCTTCTTCCGGCCTACATTTAATAAAGTATCTTTGATTTTGATTTGGTTTTTTCGCATTATGGTTGATATGTAATCTGAATTTGCCATTTTGACGTCGATATCTTTTTTTTTATATATATTATTGGGAGCAAACGAACAGGTGGGTTATCTGATGGTAAGTGATTACCGCCGTCCATAGACACTAGCAACACCAGGGGAGTCGCAAGTGCGTTGCCGGCCTTTTAATATATGTGGGCCTCCGGCGCTCTCACTGACCGAACGAAACGCAACAGTGGAAACACTGTTACTTCACGTCGGCTTTCTGTGAGAGGGTGGTACTACCCCGGGCGAGCCGACCAATACATGCTGAAGCCAGTAATAGCTTCAGCGTAGCTCTACCATACAAATATCTAATTTCTAAATATCTAATATATATATATATATATTTCAACATTTCATAGCCGACATTTAAAGGGTTCTTTGTAAATTAAATCTTAATTTCAAACTCGGTACTCCAATCGCAGGCTTACCAATCTGTATTTTAAATGTCTCTTTGTACACTGGATTAACAATACGCTATTTTTTTTACAGCATCTGTATTCGGCTATAGCTCGATACCGTGGGTCGTGATACTCTGCATATTGACGCGTTACTTCGGGAGGAAGATACCCATAATCATGGTCGCGGTAAATACGACGTTATACTACGTTCTACTATATTGCAGTAAAACACCAACGCAAATACTGATCAGTGAAATCGTGCTAGGAATGACATTCGCTTCGAATTTAACGATATCTGTAATCGTGGTATCCGAATACACGTCCCCGAGTTACAGAGGCATGTTTCTAGCTATAAAGTCTGCGTCACTCTTTTGGGGTGTTTGGGTAACGAACGCTATAGGAACATTCTTCTATTGGAAATATATACCATTGGTAGGAATCATCATATCGATTTATCCGTTTACGGCGATATTTTGGCCAGAATCGCCTCACTGGTTGGCCAGCAGAGGCCGTTATGATGAATGTAGAAACGCTTTTAAATGGCTGAAAGGATCGAGTCAAAAGTCTACAGACGAATTGGAGAAACTTATAAAATCACAAATGGAATATAAAGAAAGTAATGAAAACCGGTCAAATGAATTGTTCACACTCAAAAATTACACAACCAGAGCGTTCTATATGCCGTTATTCCTGTCAATTGTGATGATGCTTCAACACAATACGTCCGGTAAAGTTGTATGCGTCATATACGCTATAGAAATCATTAAAAAGATAACTGACAGCGTAACGACAGCTTATATCGGCATGTTGATACTAGATGGCGTGACCGTCACGGGGATGTACATCGGTTGTTTGACGTCTAAATTTGTCAAGAGACGCACCATGTTGCTTAGTACTTCGACAACCGGAATTATTTTCTTGTTCATAATCTCTTTTTATTTATATTTAATTAAATTATCAGTTATCGATGAAATCAAAGCGGTAACCATAGGTTTGTTAATGTTGTTCTCATTGTCGATAAGCTGCGGACCAATGATACTCGCTACATCGATATACGGTGAACTGACCCCACTCAGATACCAAAATACATGCATGATTATAACAGCTTTGACATTCGTAACGTTAACGTCGACCGTTTTGAAAATTGCCCCATTCCTATTCAGAACGTTAAATTTGCACGGAACTTTCCTATTTTACGGTTTAACCTCGGCTGTTTGCACGATAATTCTGTTTTTCTATTTGCCAGAGACGAAAGATAAAACTCTACAAGAGATAGAGGAAGGGTTCCGTGATAACGTGCAAAGAGCTGATGAGGGTAAAGAGTTACTATCAGTGCGAAATAAATAAAGCTGGTCATTATCATTACAACTATGAATGTAACGCATTATTCTACATTATCTTGTTCTGGATTGTTCTTCGTTAGTCCTTGTTATTGACAAGGACAGTGGTCGATGGGTGTGACCTTGACCATTAGTAAGATTAACGTATATTGTTTGTACGCTGAAGCTGTGTAAGATAGTATTCGTTGCAATCACCTTAAAAAATCAAAAAATCAATGGTTGTTCTTTATATTGGTAATCCAAATAGACATCTATAATATAAAAATGAATCGCTGAATGTGTTGCTAAGCGCAACTCTCGAGAGCAGCTGAACCGATGGTTCTTACGGAGAGAAAATTTTTAAAAATTCTCTGAACAAGTCTAAAAACAACACTTTTCTATACTCCCATACAAAGGATTCGTAATAATATTTAAAAGTCAATTTGAACTTTAATACCATTGTATAAAGTTTAAGTGTTAGTGGAGAGGTGTTCCGGGAACACAAAACAATTGAGTAACGTTAGTATCGTATACATATTAATGTCAATATTTATACGATGGTAACATTAACATTACATAGCGTCCCGAATAGCAGAATAAGTATTAAAAAAAATATTAAAGAATCGGCTGTCAGGCAGTACGAAGTTCGCCGGGACAGCTAGTAGACAATATAAAGGTCAAGTTTACGGTACATAGCACCTTCTAACATTGACATATACATATATGGAAGATAGTGTCAAGTAATAAAGAGCAGCGCCAATTTGAACATATTCGTGAATAGCTATACCATATTAATTATTCGTAATTTGGTAGACCATGCGGCAATTCCGTAGAATTGTGAACAGTCCGGTGATCCAAGCGATAATGCTTTTCGTATTTGTGTGTTAGGCTTTATATACAACTAGCGGCCCGCTCCGGCTTCGCACGGGTATAAAATATACAGCCTATGTCATTCACTGAAAAAATGATTCAAATCGATCCAGTAGTTTTGATTTATTTATTACTGCCCGTGGCCCGCACGCGTTCAATTTGGAGTAACTTCAAAAATAACAGTATTTCTCTACTATTTAATTTATGTTATTATACATATAAACCTTCCTCTTCAATCAATCTATCTATTAAAAAAAAACGCATCAAAATCCGTTGTGTAGTTTTAAAGGTTTAAGCATACATAGGGGCAGAGAAAGCGACTTTGTTTTATACTATGTAGTGAAGTGCGCATTTGAGAGTGGGGGATAAATGTTGTTTAAATACCTACTTGGAAAGAATAAATATATCTATAAACAAGGAGTTTCTCTTAATAAAATTGAATATGTGGAGAGAAATTTTCAACATACATAAAAGTACGTAGAGCTTAAACGTCGTTAGAAAATTGAAGATATAATATATGAAAATCTCTGTAAATATCCATTGTTCAAGTGAACCTTTTTTTTACGTCGCCTCAAATATTTCCCTTCATCTATCGCATGTCGCATTACAGCCGGTCGCGGAGTAGAGGTAAGTTAAAAGACGCTCGGTGGAGCAGCCAAAGCCAATATGGCGGCGCCCATAGCTTAATTCAACGATTTAAATAAATATTGTATTTATTATGTATTCCGTACTCTAATACGCAGATTGGCATTAAAATGGATAGTTGGATATCTTGTCTACTATTGATTTCCAATTATCATTCCCATTTGCCAATTGATAAGTTAAGTTTAAAAACACGATTTTAATACCCTAAATCGAATAATTGTAAAAGTTATAGCTGAACGCCTACAATCCGACAAAAAAAGTTTCACTCGCATCGTGGTTTCATAAAACCGCATAATTATTTTATTTTCTTTTGGGATATTGTAATAAATTGTAGTGAGCTTTTTTTAGCTTAAAACGGAAGTTAAACGCACCTGTGTAAGGGATATCGCGTGATTCGTGGTTCCCAGAAAGAGTTCTACCGCGGTCCGCGTCGCGCTTCGTGCAAGAAGAGTTCTCACAAGCAGTCTTTCGCAAACTCTTACGGCGGCAGCTTGTGCGGGCTGGCTTACTGTATTAATGAAAATACTGTTACCGTTGTGCGTTATATATATATGAATTAGGTACTTATATAGTGATATATGGTGTATAAACATAACAATATTGAATATGGTGACAGTTTAAATAAACAATTTGTTTTTTTTTTTCTATATTATTTTACATCATTTGTTTTTGCTATTTATTAAACAAACTCTTGTCGTTCATAATATTTCATTTCGATCGTTATAACTTCAGACTCGGTTTGAACTTTTGACTTGATTCAAAACAGTTAATAAAATGTATAAAAATATAATTTTTTTATATTCACACCCGAGAAGTGTAACTTCGCAGTGAGTACATAAGTATTAATGCTCTATTTTACTTATTTTCGTTCATATTTTTAGGATGTACGTGTAACGACGATACCATGGACGCTCTAATTCTATATTTTATATATTATATTTTTACATATCGTCCTTATGTCATATTCATATATTATTGTGTAATTAAAATGTACGTATGTCATATTTAAGACGTATTGTAATCAGTGGCGGATTTGCAGTCTTGGCCGCCTTAGGCCCCATTTAGTAACTCCAAGCCACCCTTTTTTTTCTGTGGAGAAATCCTACATTCTATACCCTCCCACTGCCGGGGGATAGTGAGAGGGTAATGCCGGACTCTTACCGGCTAAAACTCCACTGCCGCTTCGCGCACGTGTATGGACCGGAGTTGGGGGTTCGCGATGTGCATGCTCCTCGAAACTCCGGTCACGAGTACCAGCCACCCTACCATAATGTGCGCGAGCCTTTATAATATTTACGTACTTTGAGTTATTTCTTGTTATCATCAGTGAGTTTTTTGTCATGATTAGCCGCCCCTAATATCTGGCCGGACTAGGCCCGGGTCTCCTGGGCCTTAGGGCAAATCCGCCACTGACTGTAATAAGTCACGGGAAGAGATCAGCGTCTGAAATACAGGATCGGCTTAGTTCAGGCGCTAGGATATCTCATAGACGTGTTGAAATACTGTGTATCGTAATAAAATCGTAATGTTTGGTTGAAATAGAATTATTCTTATTATGATATGGTATATATCATGTATGATATATTTTTTGTTAATGTCATTTGGATTTATAAACGCTGCACAACTTTCCAACGTTTTATGAATAACTCGGTATTTTTTTTTTTTTCTCTCTTTAAAATGGGCATTTCTTTTTTTTTCGCATAGCGAGTATGACGTCCCGTAACAATATTACAGACATATTCATTACCACAATACAATACATTATCAAATCATAAATGCTAACCTTGCGATTGTGTACAATGTTATCGCATTCCGAGACAGAGGGTCTGCCAGGATCGTATTACAAATACCTATTACATCCATGGATCGAGGAATCTTAGAAATTTTTCTACAATTTTCATATTTAACACATTCCATCAAAACGTGGTAGACATCCTCAACTACACCGCACACCATGCAGTACGGTGAAGACCTTTTTTTTATTAGACGTAAAAACCTATTTGTTGGAATGTGTCCAGAGCGAAATCGCAGAGAGCTATTACTAGGTCAGATCTACTTACAAAATTTTGATCGATCCATGGGACATCAAAAGTGAGATTGTATGGTCTTATACCAGATTCCTTATTCTAACGTTTGTTTGTCAAAATATACCTTCCACATATCTGTACAATAAGATTTTACTTGAGACAACTACTCTGTGTACATCGGGGTGATATACGTCGGAATTCCGTCATATGCAGCTTGGTTAGCCAAAAAATCAACCTAACTAATTTAATATGTGATGGAATCCATTGAAGTATGACTGTCTTATCACTATATCGGAATCTATAGATCGATTTTAATATAGAATAGGCTATCGGAATACATCGTATAGACGAGATGTACCGAGCCAAATGTTGTAAAGCGCATGGATCACCCTTATAAATAAATATAATGACTGCGCTTCTGATAATGAGATGTGTTTCTGGCCTCCATCTCATCGATCGACTACGGAGCATGCAGACGCTTTGCTAGAACTATAGAACACTGTCATTTCGACAAAGAAGAGACAAAATTTGAATATATGTCAGAAATTATTATAAAATTATTTGATACCGCATATATATGTATATATATTATACATTGGACGTTGAAACGATCTCTACAAAACCGCTATAATATATATATATTATAATCTTGTACCGCTTTGTACTGGTATCGACACCGCTATCGCTCTTCTTGAGAGTGAGATTCCTGAGACGCCGCTGCTCCGTACGAGGTTCTGAGTTTGCAGGTTACGTGCACGCTTTTTATTTGGGGTCTTTGTTATTATATTTGTTTATAGACAAGACCACCTTTTTTTTTTGCCCAACTACCGCTCCACGCTCTCTCTCTTCCTTTCACGCAATTTTTTACATATTTTTATTTTCACCGCATCCTTCCTTGTGGGACCTATTTACCCGGTCCCATCAGCCCCTTCAGCGCTTTTTGAATCAGTCAAAATTACAAACTTTTGACATTGATCCAATATTTGTTAAGGCTTCATTAATAGCTATTAATTCTAAGTGCATTATCGATATATTAAAATCAACCTTCAATTTTGCATGGCTGTCGGCAAATGGATCTAAAAAGGCGGCACCATTATTACCATTACTACTTTTCGACCCATCAGTATACATTTTATACGAGTAAAAGTCGCCAAAAAACTCGATATTTACAGGATTCGATTTTTTATTTTGTTATATCGATGACGTCATCATCGCTACAGATGACGTATGGCAACACCGTCAACATTTTAAAACAAGCTTTCAGTTGCCTTAACGATTTTGAATTACTTGCAATATACATATTTAGCTATTTAACATTTTCGTAATATGATAGAAGGTCGACAAATTACCTCGTGTTTACAGATCATAAGCCTTTAACTTATGCTTTTTCGAAACTAGGTTCGAATCGTGAAACAACCTAGAAGAAGAAATCGACTTATTTTCATTAGTGAGTTTACTTGTGAAATACGACACGTATCGGGTAGCGAGAATCAGATTGCTGACGCACTATCCAGAATTATAGGAACTATTGTTTTTTATACTAGTTGATTTCGCATGTCTCTGACATAGTAAATGTTAGCAATTGGATACTAAGAACTTATTTCACAAATTTATAAATGAGTCCCTGACAATTCTGAGTTAGTACACTCAATGCTTAGTAGCTAAAGTTATTCTAATCTTAGCCTAGCTTACTTATCTGACATACTTTGAGAATATTAAAAATAGACAACCTATCTGCTAATACACAATGGTAGGAACTATTGTTTGCCCGACCGCACTTGACTTCAACGAAGTCGCCAAGGCACTGCAAACAGTGTAGTCCGGTGAATCTGTAGAGGCCTCCGGGTCAAAAGTGTAGTCAATTCGATAAAAAAAAGCACTGCCACCTGGTACTCAAATTTCTGACATGCAGTGGCGGATTTGCAGTCTTGGCCGCTCTAGGCCACTCACAGCCACCCCTTTCTCACTTTTATCGAAATCAATTCAGAAATTTAGTTAACTATAATATCTGCTAGTTTGTAATATTTTCCGTGGTTTCAGGGATAATTGCACATTTAGAATGGTTTTATTTATTTAATTATAGCTTTATTCTCATATAAGATAAGATTCAATAAGTGTTTTACAACGTGTTACAACAGTTGCTCGTTGAATGCATCCGAGACTCTAAGTGGTAGAGCTACGCTGAAACTATTACTGGTTTCAGAATGAATAGGTCGGTTCGCCCGTGGTAGTACCATCCGCTCACAGAAAACCGACGTGAAGTAACAGTGCTTGCACTGTTGCGTTTCGTTCGGTCAGTGAGAGCGCCGGAGGTCCACATATATTAAAAGGCCGGCAACGCACTTGCGACTCCCCTGGTGTTGCTAGTGTCTATGGACGGCGGTGATCACTTACCATCAGGTGACCCACCTTTTCGTTTGCCCCCTATAATATAAAAGAAAGAGTACAAGCGCGGAACCGGTTTGTTATCGGAGCGTTCGTTTCTTTTGTTATTCATTTGCTTGACCTTGAAAATTATAATGCGAGCTTACAATGTATCAATGCGGTGATAATGTTGATTTATTTGAGAGAGTAATAACAAAAATGATCAAATAACTACTAAAAAATATATCGGAAATTTTGAAACAGGGTAGAACATCGGAAAAACGGGTTAGAGAAGACAGCGAAGAGAGTAAACAAGATGGCTATACTACAGTAAGATATCGAAAATGTCTTATAAGAAGTTTTTTCGGGGAAGTCAGATGATATGGCTTCTAACATAAGCGAGTCGGAAGAATTCGCTGTATGTTCAATATTCGAGAATACGCTACCTAGACAGTTTGGATTGGCCAAGTTATTAAGATCAGAAAATATCGGTAATATTTAATAAAATCTGTATAAAATCGATATCGGATGGTGCAGAATATATGATAAAATGTGAAAAATTTCAGAAAGAAGGTTTTAAATGTCACATTGCTGAAGTACTCGATATCTCGTATGGTTTGATTCGGCAAGTTGATGTGAATGTGAATGAAGAAAAGATTAAAGAAATTTTGCTTCTATCAGAAGACTGAGGAGGTCGTCTGAGTCAGAAGGCTGGGTTGATTCAGAATCGATACGAATTGATATTAAACATTCCATCTTACCCCCGTTTGTTTTTGGATATGTGTGTAGGTTTAAGGTGGAACAATTTACTTTTCCTGTAACACAATGTTCAGGCTGTTGGCGTTTTGGGCACCGCCTAAAAATGTGTCCAACAAAAAAGATTTTTTGCACTAAATATGGCAAAAGTCATAGTAACTGTGAAACATCTACCTACATGTTCATAAATTGTAAGGGCTCACATATGGCTTTGAATAAAAGCTGTCCAATGTATTTAAAAGAAAATTCGTAGTCTAATGTCAGAAATGAATTGTACTTACAAAAAGGTATTACAAATGTATTTAACAAAAAATTGTTCTGAATTAAAAACAGATGTGGTTAATGATGGCCCCAGGTATATTCCAAAGGATATACCATCGTATTGTAACAAGATGTATTAGTAGAAGAAGGAATTATGGAGCATGAAATTGATGAAAGAAAAGGAAAAAAGATCCACAAATAAGGTTAAATAATAATAAAGCAGCAAAGAAAAATAAGAAAGGAGATACAGGAAATCGGCAGCTATTTCAGACTTAGGAAATGGAACATGAAACAATAGAAGAAAATTGCAGCGAGAAACCGATAACAAATAACCCACAAGTAAACGAGTTACTGAAAGGAAAAATTAAATTCAAAAGATTTGTTATTAAACTTAAAGAACTAATTTCGTCAAATAGTAATTGGGAGGTGAAAATTAAAATGGTTTGTTTATTTATATTTCAAAAAGTTGTACAAGTAATTATAGAATTTATGAGTGAGGGAAATCTGCTTAAAAACCTTTTCAAATATATCAGTGATGGATAAGTACGAACAAATTTCACAGTTTCATATAATACAGAGGAGTGCATAGAGCTTGAGACAAAAGTTACCGGAATTTGAAACCTTGCCAGTACAAGAAAAAAATCACGTTGCCCTCACATAAGAATCATGGCTTAATCCAGACATTCAATTTCGAATTAGTGGTTGTAACATTTATAGAAGGAACAGGTTAGATTCATATGGTAGTGTAATTATTTCTTCTCATAAGTCAGTAAAGATTGAAAAATAACCACTCACTATGAATAGTCCAAGTATAGAAGCTATATGTCTCAGTGACAGAGAAGTTGAGGAGTAATAGGTTAGCATGGTACGGGAATATTATGAGAAAAGATGAAAGTCATGTAACAAGAAAAGTTTTGAGTCCGAAAGTGGACGGATATAGAAGTAGAGGAATACCGAAAAAGGTGTGGATGGATTGTGTGAAAAATGATATGTGTATGAAAAGTGTGAATACTGAAATGACATCCGACAGGGGAGAATGGAAAAGAAAAACATGTTGTGCCGACCCTACTTAGGTGGGATAAGGGTTAGATGTTGATGATGATGAAAAGCTATGTCTCAGAGAGTTGGATTGTAAAAGCATTGATTACATTATTTCCCTATATTTTCCACCGGCAATCCGCGTTAATCTATATGACTGGAATAACATATTCTTTAGATTTCCCAACAAATGTCTCATAGCTGGTGATTTTAATGCTCATCACAGTAATTTGTCTACTAAAACGGACACAAAGGGTGACTTACTCTACGAATCAGCTTTAGAATATGGATTTGCCGCTCTTAACGATGGAAATGCCACAAGAATATAATTAGTAAGCAGCTTGGTCCAAAAAACCTCTCCAGATGTAACCTTTGCTTCAGCTGACCTAGTTCCCCGATGTCAATGGGCTGTAATGTGCGAAAACTTACGTAGCGATCACTTATGTATTTTTATTAAAATTAACTATATTGCTTCAAAATCCATAACAAAAAAAAAAGAAATTTTAAAGCAGATGATTGGAAAGGCTACAGTCCTCATCTCAGTAAGGCTTATTTTCAATCTTGCTATAATAATTTGATTCAAAATGTTATCGTAGCGGCTGATAGACACATACCCTCTCGCAAAATATTTGATAACCCAAAATAAAAACTTTAAGCCTAAATCTTATTGGAGTCCTTCCATTTCTAAAGTCGTAGCCCAGCGCAGACTAGCTCCAGCAAAATTTAGGAAAAATCCTACTCCTGGTAATTTAACGATATTTGAAAATAAAAGTCAAGGAGCAAAATGTGCAATTCAAAAACCTAAATTTAAAAGTTGGCAAAATTAGTTTTTTTTTTTTTTATAGGTAAACGTTTTAACCACAATCTTATCTGATATTAAATGATGATGTGGTCTAAGATGGTAAGTCATGCTTAACCTAAAGGGAGACTGGCTCTCAAGTGCAGCTGCCGGAACACACCAATAGGTGCTTGGCGGCAGATTTTCAACTTGAGGGTGGTAGCTAGCCAGCCGGATTTAGAAAAAGCCCTAACACCATGCGAGTGGTGGTATTATTAGTGTAATAATATAGATGGATCCACGTCAGTGGCGGATATGTGGCGACGTATGCGCCGGATAAAAGGATATTCATCCCCCAGGCCTTTAACGTTACAGACGAAACAAAAATTAATTTATTAAATAGTCTTACACCTGATTTTGCTTCAACATTACCTCGAAATTTAACTTCAAAAAGCGCTACATTGGCTTTAGAATTCACTAGTCAAGACTTATATCATTGTTTAAAAAAGAAAGATACAGCTGCAGGCGATGATGGAATAACATATTCTATATATTCTTAATCTCATGTTTTTGTAAAATCGTACATTTAATGATTGTAAAGCGGCTCGAATGGTTCATTGTAAGTAACGGAATTTTGTTAAAATACTCTACGGGATTTAGAAAAGGACAACCAAGCTATGATTGTTTACTTAGGCTTATCACAGGGATGCAAATTGCATTTAAGGTATCCACTGTCGCATGTTTTCTAGATGTCGAGAATGCTTATGTTAATGTTCTGATAGATAAAATAGTAACTGTATTAGATGAATTACAAGTAGGTAAAATAGAATTAAGATTGCAGTGGGTTCCGTTACATTGTGGTATAGAGGGCAATGAAAGGGCTGATGATGAGTTGGATAAATTGAGTGTAACTTGCGGCAGAGAAGTCAATATAGCTCCAAATTTTTCTGAATTAGAAAGTAAATATAAAGTTAAATGCTTCCAAATGTGGAATTCATCCTTTCAATGTTCGTCTCAGATGAAAGAAATTTGGTACAGATCAATCCAAACTGAGCCTTGTCGTTACCCTTAGTTTGTAAATAACGACTATCCTAGAGAGAATATTGTGAATACGCTTTTAGAGTTAGATCCGGACACATTCCTTTCAATAAATACAAATATTTAATTTAAAAAAAAACTATTACACCAAATTGTGAAGTCTGTGTGATAACAGAGGATATACATCATGTATTAACGGAATATATTCCGTTCCAAGCGGATAGGCAGTTACTGATGTCGGCTCTGAATTTAAATACGTAAGATATCGGCATATTTCACGGGGTACTTACTATCTAAATCGAACAGTATTGAAGCACTAAGTATTTTTAAATTGTTGAATCGTCATTTGTCACATTTCCGTTCCATTATCATTTGTATTAGTTATAATAGTTTAGTTTAGAAAAATTAAGTTAAGGGTACTATGGGACTGATATAGTCATAAAAGCCCCTAAATAAAAAAAAAAGTGTTACAAAACAAGTCGGCACTTAATCGCAGCAAAATCATTAATTATATCTTTACAATCCAATTCCCTTAAAAAAATCAGCTTCCATGTTAAGTAAAGCAAGACCGTTTAACCTTTGCTCCGTCATTGTTGTTGCCAGGCGATTTTTTTGATGACTCTGTCAAGTGTAAGGTAAATAGCGAAACTGAGTTTGTTCGCAATGTCATTAAAAACATAAAACCTAAGTCACGAGCGCAAAGCGAGTTTCGACGTATTTTCATACACAAAGATTTAGCCTCGTGCTCACGCGTATTTATACGTAATGACGTGGTAAAGAAGCCTCTGACACCGAATTACAGTGGACACTAGCCTGTCTCGACCAGGTCGCCAAAAACATTAACTGTACAAATGGCGGACCGACAGTCAACTGTTTCCGTTGATAGGTTAAAACCTGTTTATTTATTGTATGCCAAACATCCGACAACCAATCACTGCCGCCAGGTACGCCGGTTCAGTCAGAAGTCAATAAGCGTTCTACCAGAAACACGAAAAAAATAACTTGGCAAGAATCGCGTCCGCTTATATACTATACTACACGAAGTGGCCGAGTGGTTGGCAACCGATGCGTTTACGTAGCTAAAAATGTACATCCACGATAATATGCTTATTTGATAAATTTTATTTAATGCTACATTATCTTGTTATCTATATACATATAAAAATGAAATGCTGTTCGTTTGTCTCGCTAAAACTTGACAATGGCTGGACCGATTTTGTTAATTTTGTTCTTGAAGTATATGCGGAAGTTCTGGTAAAGTTTAAACTATGAGAAACATAAATAATAAGTAAAGGTGTTCCTAGCTGAAACATTCGCGGTCTTATTACAAAAGCAAAAATGAACACGCGATTAACACGAGTTTAACTTAACAGTGTCTAAAAATTTAAACAGACGTTTAAAATACTTTATTACAAAAGAGTGTCTAAGCGGTCTTTAGCAACATGTCTGGTTTTTGTTTTTTTTTATACAAGCAACTCTGAATAGCATTCATTCAATTCATTCTCATCCATTCAAAAACGTTCCAATTTACGAATAATAATTTTGTTTAGATCTTCATTAAGAATATTTATTTATTTTAAGTGAAATTGGTTATAATTATTGTGAAATGCCAATAATGTCATATTGTAGTTAGTTGTCATTTACTTGTGAATTTTCAAAATTATCTAATTCATCTACATCTTCCATATTAATAACTTACTATGAAACGTCTTTTGGCCCGCAAGAAGAAATAAAATAAATCACAACAATAAAATGAGAACTGTGAACTTAGACAATATTATACAATGTTTAAATTTAAATAGTGTCTATTTCTAAACAAAGGTACTCTTTTGTGATCAAACTTTTTTTAAACAAGTGTTCGACGCGTATTTAACTTTTTTGTAATAACACAGTTGACTGTCTTTTGTCATTTTAGAAATAAAAAATTGTCATTCGCTTGTCAAATATTTATAGGTGCGTTCAGAAATTTGTCATGTTTAATAACTGTAGTATGAGGTCCGCGATCTCTTTGGTCTGTTTTGTTGGAGTACAAAACAGTTTTGTTTTAGAACCAAAAATAATACATGAGAAATCTTTAAATTGGGTAAGTGCATAACTGTGTAGCATTTATAAAGTAAATAAAAATTTAGTATACAATTTTTACCCTATTTTACAAAAATATATGTAATTGGCGTGAAGTCTCTAGTATCTAGTATTTTATAATTTTGTCTTTTTTCACATGCATAGATTAATATACATATTTCATTTTATGTTATAATATATGCATTGAATACGTAATGCGACACAAGTGCAGTAGTATTAGGAAAGCGCTTATCTAGCGAATCGCATATCAACTAAAACACAGATTGCACTGTTTAATGGGGCTGGTGGGACCTAGTAAATAGGTCCCACCAGGAGGGATGCGGTGTGAATAAAAATGTATAAAAAATGCGTAAAGGAAAGAGAGAGCGTGGAGCGGTAGATGGTCTTGCCTATAAATAAATACAATAACAAAGACGACAAATGAAAAGGCGTGCACGTAACCTGCAAACTCACCACCTCGTACGGAGCAGCGGCGTCTCAGGAATCTCTCACTCTCAAGAAGAGCGATAGCGGCGTTGATATCAATACAAGCGGTACAGAAATTAATATATATGTATGTATATATTGCAGCGGTTTTCTAGAGAGAGCGTTTCGACGCCCGATAATTTTATGAAAGTGACACATATATTTAAAATTTTCTCTATTCTTTTCGAAATGACAGCTAATATCGTGGGTATTAAGTGCAGTTAGGATATAATTTTAACTTTCGGTTCGTTTATGTTTAGAATGAGTCGATTCATCAAAAAACTATTATTTTTCTTTTAGATTTGATCGATTCCTTACAAAATTATACATAGTACACTTGATTTTGATTTTGATTTCAGCTACAAAAATATAAATAAAAAAAAAACAGAGTTATTTATATGGAAAATAGAACTTCCTAATACGCGAACTCCCAAAATCATAATATACAGAGCTGCAGTTTTCACAGGTGTCTCTTTTTAATACCCCGGTAGAAATCCCTAATACGTGAACTCCATATATTATAATATACAGCGCTCCTTTCACAGGTGCCTTTATTAATACCCTGGTAGAAATCCCTAATACATGAACTCCAAACATTATACAGAAAAAGGTGGGCAACGCATTTGTGATGCCTCTCGTGTCGCAGGTGTCTATGGGCGACAGTGATTACTTACCATCAGGTAACCCGTCGATTTGTGGTAAACAAATCGTGGAGGTACCAATCGTATATAAAAAAGCTCCGGTGTATTCAAAGGTGTCTCTTCTTAATACCCCGAAGATGGTTCAGTGAGAAACAAAAAATGTTATTTTTGTTTAAACAAATGTATATTCAGTAACCCAGAGCGGCGAAGGGCAGTTAGAATCCATACAAGAATAGGTCAGAATCACGGGATATGGTGGTAAACTTTTCTGTCACAAACAATCTTACAGTCAACTCTCATAAATTGTACTTACAAGTATTGCAACGGCGACTTACGATCAATTAGAGACATCTCAATGACCGTAGTTGATTTTGGATTGCGTTGTCCTTACAGTAAACACTTGAGGTCATTTTGTCGTGTTACAATATTCCTTGAAGGCGTCATTTAACAATTTACGCGTTGCTACTGATAGGTATTTGAATCCACATATCAAAGATACATATCATTATCCCTTTCTTAATCTTACCTCGCCCGGGGTAGTACCACCCTCTCACAGAAAGCCGACGTGAAGTAACAGTCTTGTACTGTTGCGTTTTGTTCGGTCGGTGAGAGCGCCGGAGGCCCACATATATTAACAGGCCGGCAACGCACTTGCGACTCCCCTGGTGTTGCTAGTGTCTATAGATGGCAGTGATCACTTACCATCAGGTGACCCACCTGTTCGTTTGCCCCCTATAATATAAAATAAAAAAAAAAAACCTCACATATTCCGTTCGCATTACACATTTCTTCGTAAGGTAGCAAAATTTACTTATTTTATTATTATCGTTATAGTTGCGTAACTCTGCGAGGTTAATTATCATTCAGTTGAAATATGAAACATCTGGTGTCCTGTGATATACATATTTATAATAATTAAATATTTCCTAACTATACTAAAACAATGTTCTCAGTAACACGTTTGTCTGTCATAATTTTTGAAGAGAAATATATATTTAATATAGCATTCATTTATATTTTATGGATGCTCCTGGCCGATTTCAGCCACAGCGACTGCTTCAACTTCGACGCTCGTGTGCTTTAATATAGTTAATTTTCACCCAAAAGGTGCACGCACATTTATAGACGTATCGATGTAACGATTACGCTCAGAACATATTCAGAGACCGAGCCCGTCCATTACTCCAAACAAAGCATGCGAGGACGCCCGCGTAACCACAGATAGCAAGGCAGTTGGTCGGCGGTGCATGTTGCTCTCACACACACGCCGCGGCACACCATGGCACCGTATTAAGCCTATGCCCGCCGATGCTTCAGATGAAGCCTTCGAGCACACTACTAGCGCGATACAGTGACACTGCATTCACTAGCTCATCACATACCCCAGACGACACTCCATACATAGTACCGAACCAAACTGAGAATGAATATTACAGTGGACGTTACTTTGCCCTTCCGCCTGAAAAGGAAGGCGGAAGTTCAAAGTAACATCCACTATATTATTTAATGATGGATATCCGCAAAATAGCACCGTTAGTAGTCAAATTTAGAATTAATGATTATACACTTTTTCCATACGTATCGGGTACCATGAACATTCTCAAACTTACACTACGTTTAAGTAATTCCCAATACCAAAGATAAAAAAAAAATATTCGATTTTGTTTATTGCTACAATTATAAATTACATTAAAGAAAAATCTTAATAGTTATTATTACTTAGTTAACATTATCTATACGTTCAGAAACGGTCGAACAAACTAGTGTCAGTCAATATTACATAACTTCTTGCACGTGAAAATATTTAAAATTTATTTAACGTTTCTTGACTGTAGTCGCAAATACATTGTAGGTGTTATTTAATTATTACACTGTCTGTATAATATAATCTGTATATAATATATATATAATCTGTACAATAATATAACATTTTGAATATTTATTATTACTTTTTTTTTCTGATGATAAACGAATAGAAGCGAAGTAATAAATGAGGCTAGGCTATTGCCACTATTGGGGAGTTACACTAAAGAACGCATACTTGTCGCGTTCAGACTCATAGCAGAGCGGGTCCTGCTGTTCCTTGGTTAGTATATAGTATAGTTTTATTAGTATTTGTAGATACTTTGAAGTGAAAACTGCCTTAGCCGCGTTCAGTGTTTCTTAGTAGGAGAAAAACTTATGAGTTCGCGTCACCGATAACCTCGACATGCTTGTGGTGTATCGCGCTTACGGCTACTAGCGACGCGTAGTATACCGGCATGTGTATATGTAATATTGTTATTTTGTATTAAGCTTGTGCAATACACCGTATGTTTGATTAAATAATAAACTGTAAAAAAATGTGCATAATTATAGCTCGGAGTGACAATAGATGCGAAAATCAGGCTAATGTTAATTATTTAAATTTACAAATTATGAAATTTAAATAAAAGAATGCAGTTATTCCATTGTTTCAAGTTTTCACTTCTGTTGGTAGTTTTTATGACTGCCTCGACAACCTTTCTTTCTCAAACTATCTAAAATGACTGCACTGTAGCTATTCAGAGTGCGATCCGAGAATTACCAACGATAGATGTACGATCGCGAGTCGCCGCTTTCACGGTGACTTGCACACCTTTCTGAAAATAGAACCGACTGTGTCGCGACCCTTTTGGTTTGTTCAATGTCGGTTAAGGTATATTTCCAGTTTGAGTGTGACCTAGCTCTCATAAGCAGCTGCTGGAACGCGCCTATAGTCGTCTGGCGACTGGTTTTCAGCTCGAGAGTGACAACAAGCCATGCGAGCTTAGAAAAAATCCCCACCCTCATGTTATTATGGTTTCGTCACGATGTTTTTCTTCCTTGTATACATTGATGGACGTGGTGTCCGAACACGCTAAATTTGTCGATGGTTACCCTTGTTTTCAGATTGCACGGCAATCATCATTAGGTAGGTAAATTGGTCACTTTGTTGTGATTGGAAAAAAATATACTAAAAAAAACGGCAATAATAATAGTATACTCGTTCACAGAACACTACTTTTTCTGTCTTGCCTTCAACGTAGCTGGTAATCGTAAAACTATGTGACTAGTTGTAGTCCAGTCGACGAAATTTAACCATAATAAGGACTATATAAAGATTTTGCGTCACGTTCTAATATCGATAGATATTGATGTCTGTTTTTCTTTTTTCTATAGCAGAAATTGTTTTTTTTTTTTTTAATATTGTAGAAGTAAGGTATGTGAACTATGTCGTATAGAAACTCATAAAAAAGCTTTGACTCAACGATGGTATGGAAAAAAGTAATTATTTTTTACTTTGAGGTGAAACTTCTTATGGGAGTAGGGCTTTAAAAATTTGATTAGCACCTTTTTTTGTGGCGAAAAGTGGTGGGGTAAACACTGTCTCGGGTAGAGAGTTGAAAACATCGGTTCTCATCCGATCACTGAACTTAAGCAGCCTCGGGCGCGGTCTGTACTTGGATGGGAGCACGGGGTCACGTTGGCTTGTTATACTTTTTATAAAGAACTTCGTATATGTTGTACTTTTACAGTGGCCACTGGCGATAAACCATATGTCTCTAGGTGGTCACCGTTGTTTTTGGATTGTACTGTGCTTAACATGAGGCGTAGTGCAGTCACTTTGCCATGCTACAATAAAAAAAAAAATTCACTTCTTACACGTGATCATAAGCACACCCACACACACACACTTTTTATTCATAACAGTAAAATAGAAATAAAGAAAATGGGCTGAATGACAGAGAAGAAAAAGATACTGAACTGCTTTATCTTCGTTCAAGTTTCAATGTTAAAGAAGAAAAAACGAATATTCTCCAACACTTTTTTGATAAATCTAAAGCAAACAGCTACTTAAAAAAAAATGAATGAAAAAAATTCTGATGCGAAACGGAGGACAAAGATGTTTTTACTATTTTCTTTCTGACCATTTTTTATATATAAAAGTTAATAATACATTTTACAGGACTACTATGAAAAACAATTACGAAGACATATGTGACGCCACTGGGCTATCGAACAAGGATAAAATCGAATGGAAGATATTTTTCAGACAGGTAAATCATATTTTCTAGATAAATAGGAATACTATTCGCATATCTATAGGTCCTCGACAAGTTATTGAGACAACATCTTTTAGTAATGATCCAGACGTTACAAAGTTCATCCAATCACTTCAAGGCACATACATACTTTGGGTACATATATTGTAGAAAACGTTTTATTTCCCTCCACTCCCCCTTATTTTTCGTTTTCGTCATCATATCATAATCATCAGTCTGTAAGAGATCCACTGCAGGGTTTTAGGCCTCTTTCCGAAGGAAGGCAGAAGGTAGACTAATCACCACGCCAGCTAGCCCACGAGGTATTGCCGATTTCAAACTCTGAGAAAATCCACAGTTATATTTTCCCATATACAACGGTGGGGGGGTACTACAAGAACATTTCTCATGTTCAGGTCTACTCACGATGTTTTCCTTCACCGTTAGCCGATATAGTGTTACTAATTTGAATTAGTACATGTATGCGAATTTCGGAAAAGTAGTTCGTATATGCCAGGGTTCTTCGAATCGGCGGACATCGGATTGATATTCCACCGGTCAAACCACTAGACGACTATAACTCTTTCTCTATGCGTTTTCATGACTCAGTATTAAACCAATCATTGTCAGATGCCAAACATATGTACGCGTTCGTGAAGCACACATAGTTAGGTAGCTTGGTTCACTTAATGCGATGTGCGTTTGTTGCAATCAAGGCAACAACCCAAGCTAATGTACACATTGCGCCCTTGTGATAATTGTCATACAGTTAAGCGTCCGAAACGCTCGTCTTAACGACCCCGGTAAAGCTGCAGAGGCCCGTAAGTCCATAAAATAGAGCTATTCAATTCTATTGCTATGCAATTCTTCTATAATCGAATCACACGCGCTGGGCTTTAGAGATACAGGTCTATGGTAAATTATAACTTGGCGCTAACCAAAAGAGTCGTAAGCATCGCGACGTCTCAGATGTATAAAAATATAAAAACTTAATGTGAACCGTACTGAAAAAGTTAAACACAGAATGTTTGTTTTGCTATTGATTTAATAAAAAAATGAATATTTATATAATTTCGGAGCGCCGTTTTATTGTAATATTTATCACAGTAAAAATTGAAGAATTTCTGACGTCACACTTTTGGCAGAAGTGTAACACACAATTGTGGCCATCTGTCACAAGGACAGGCGCTCCAAATATCACGATATTATGTGAAGTAATTTATGGATGACCTTTATCAAAAGAAGACTACCTAATTTGACAATAGTTGATTTAATTTTATTTTATTCTGGGTAGGGGGATAAGTGTAACTTTTCAAAGTTAGGTAGCCAGGTCAATTTTTGACGTCTTATAAATCGATGAACGCCGGCTGCACGCACGAAAAAGCAAGACTCATTATCACGTTCCGCATGAGCCGAACGTGTAAGTGAGAGCGCGGAAGACGCGATAGAGATGCGCCATCGGTCTGAGCGTTCGGCTTGTGACGCATTTATCTCTTTTCCACTCCATCGGTAATTCAGTCATAATAATTCAATTGAATTCATAAAAGTATGCAATTTTTTGTATGCAAATGTTTTCTTATGACGTTATTACGTAACATTATCGTTCGTAAACCGACTTTACAGACAACCAATTTATATATATATATATTATAAAAGAATAACTTACTACCTGACATATCACGGTACAGCATAAACTACTGGGGCTAGGGCTATGAAAATTTGCATGCGCCTATCATTTTACGCCGTAGATGAGCACTAAGGAAGGATTTTTGAAATTCCAAAAAAGGGATTTAATTTTTTAATGAAAGTCTGTCATTGTTCCCTTAGTCAGTTATTAAAGTGAAGCTTTTTTATATCGCCTCAAATTGTTTCGTCCATCTATCGCATGTCGCATTACAGCCGGTCGCGGAGTAGAGGTAAAGTGAAAGGTGCTCGGCAGAGCAGCCAAGGTCAATATGGCGTCACCCATGGCTCACTTCAAAATGATTCAATGATTTAAATAAATATTATGCTCAGTTAAAAAAATAATAATTAAAATCATGATTTTAATACCACTTAAATGCCACTTGCATCGTGGTTTCAAAAATCCACACAAATTTTACTTTTCATATAGGTACCAACACGATAATAACTATTGCATAAAAAACGCTTCCAAAGACACGTGAAATCGCTAGTGGACTTACAAACTATTAAGAAAACTAGCGAATAAGATTTCAGAGTTCATGAATTAAAACCTATGATTGTCGTGTATAAATTCTGGCTATTCTACGCGGTTCATAATGCGTTGGTGTTATTGAAGTAATATTGGTGTAATTTCCAGTTGTTCGTGAGTAGCGGAGTATGGGTGATCTACTTCCTTACCGGCTTGGCGTTTGGTGCTCCGACAGTCTTCATACCCCAGATCAGGAGAGAAGCGAATTCAACCGCCGTTATAGGCGACGAGATGGCCTCCTGGCTATGTAAGTTGTCAATATTACGGGAGCTATTTTAATTTAAAAATATTTGAGGCAGTGATAAGGACCGCCGATAGAAGTGAAAACTCGAAACAATGGAATAACTGTGTTTTTGTAATTTTTAAATCAGTTACAGTGTGAACTTTTTAAATTTTATAATTTGTACATTGAAATTATTAGTCTGTTTTTCACATCTATTGGCAATCCAAGTATCAATCAATCAATCAATCAATTAAGGCAATCAATATAACATGTACACAGGCCTCTATAAATATATTAAGTTTTTTGTATGTAACCTACACCGAGGCATTGTGACATTGCATCGTAAATATACGTCATTCTGCTACAGTCCGTGTTCCAATACATACAGTACAAATATTTTCACTCGGGAAGACGCCTATGGCCCTGCAGAGATAACTTACAGGCTGATGTGATGATGGCGATTTTTCGAAGTGGATTTTTTTTCTTGTACTAATTAATAAAAGCAGCTCATTAATTTATGTAATTTTGTTACAGCATCAGTCTTCGGCTACAGCGCGATACCCTGGGTCGTAATACTCTGCATTCTAACAAGGTCATTCGGAAGGAAAATCCCCATACTATTGGTCGCGCTGAACACGATGTTTTTCAACATTCTATTATATTACAGTAAAACACCAACGCATATACTGATCAGTGAAATCATGGAAGGAATGACGTACGCTTCGAATTTAACTATATCAGTCATCATTGTATCCGAATACACGTCCCCGAGTTACAGAGGCATGTTTCTAGCTATAAAGTCAGCGTCACTTCTCTGGGGTGTTTGGGTAACGAACGCTATAGGAACATTCTTTTACTGGAAGTATATACCTTTGGTAGGAATTATCATATCGATTTATCCATTTACTGCGATACTATGGCCGGAATCACCGCAATGGTTGGCCAGTAAAGGGCAGTTCGATGAGTGCAGGGCCGCGTTTCAATGGTTAAAGGGAACGAGTAAGCAATCTATAAACGAACTGGAAAATCTTATCAAGTCTCAAAAGGAATATCTGAAATCGCGTAAAGAATCGCCAACGTATTTTTATAATCTAAAAACCTATTACACGAAAGCGTTTTACATGCCGGCATTCCTGTCGGTTGTCATGATGTTTCAATACCATTTGTCAGGGAAAATTGTATGCGTCATATACGCTATTGAGATAATTAAAAGGATAACTGACAGCGAAACGACAGCTTACGTCGGCATGTTGATACTAGATGGCGTGACCGTCGTGGGAATGTACATCGGTTGTTTGACGTCTAAATTTGTCAAGAGACGCACCATGTTGCTTAGTACATCGACAATTGGAATTATTTTCTTGTTAATAATCTCTTTTTATTTATATTTAATTAAATTGTCAGTTATCGATGAAATCAAAGCGGTAACCATTGGTTTGTTAATGTTGTTCTCATTGTCGATAAGCTGCGGACCAATGATACTCAGTACATCGATATACGGTGAACTGACTCCGCTAAGATATCAAAATATCTGCATGATTATAACAGCTTTGACATTCGTAACGTTAACGTCGACCGTTTTGAAGCTCGCTCCGTTTCTATTCAAAACGTTAAATTTGCATGGAACTTTCCTATTTTACGGCTTAACCTCGGCTGTTTGCGCGATAATTCTGTTTTTATATTTACCGGAGACGAAAGATAAAACTTTACTAGAGATAGAAGAGGGGTTCCGTGATAGTGTGCAAAAAGCTGACGAGGGTAGAGAATTGTTATCAATGCAAAATAAGCACAGTTCCTCATAGAAGTTACCAGTATATTTGATGTAAAGAGACACATTAATCAGTGTAACATCTGCGAAATTTATAGATTACTTTGCACGCGTTTTCTATGCTGTGATTATTTTTTTATTCTATATCTATGTACATATTAAAAAAATCACTGACGAAAAGTAACATATTTTCATACAAACCTTCGTTTCCTTGTTAACCACTGTGGGGTTTGAATTTCTAAAAATCCTTCCATAGTGCTCATGTACAGTGTAAAAGGAGCTCGCGTGTAAAACTTTCCTAACATTTTGGCTTGTGCGCTAATATGTCAGTCAGTTATTATTTTATTATATAACTAGTCCGTTCATAAGTTCTGTCGTAATTATATTATTTTGAATTTTTGAATACAGACCTGATATACATCGACTAATTTTGATAATAGAATGTTCGCAGTGTTCAAAAATAAATTCATTTTTATTCATTTTCAAGCATAGAGTATTCGCCAAAGGAAGATAGAGTCGCGGATTATAGAGTTGCACCCACTTTCCACAGAGACTTTACAAATTCTGCAAGAATTGAAAATAGGACTGCGGTTTGTTTATTACATTATCAAACGGTCTACTGAAGATTCAGGCTTCGAAGATCGTAAAAGGAGCGGCCGACCTCGCACATTTAGAACACCAGCGATCATGAAAGCCGCGAAGGCACGAATCCAACGTAACCTTGTACGTAATGCAAAGAATCTTGGCTCTCCAGACGGGGGGCTAAGCAGAAGCACGATCAAAAGAGTGTTAAAGGAAGATCTGGTACTACGTGCTTATTGTAAAAAGAATGGACTTTATTTGAACGAGCGTTTGAAAAATATTGGCTGAAAAAAGGCTTTATAACGATGGTACCAACAAAAAAAATACCGCGATATTTTGTTTTCAGACGAAAACATTTTTAACATCAAAGAATATTCAACGAATATTGCATATTTCAGCACAATTCTGCGCCAGCTCATAAGGCACGAAAGAATCACAACTGGCTGACCGCCAGTGGAATTCACTCCATCGGACATGAAGACTGCCCTAGTACCTAGTACTAGTTGTAGTTCAAATTTAAGCCCACTGGATTACAACATATGGCAACCTTTGGCGGAGAAATTCTTCGCCAAACTTCATCAGAATTAAGAATCTCCCCGAGAATTTCTTGGTTAAAGCAGCGGCAGAAATAGATATGAATGTGGTGTCTGCTGCGATGGATGACTGGTCGCGTATTCAAAATGAGATAAAACATTTTGAATAACGTAAATGAAATCGTATTGTAGATTTAATTACCTCTCATTTCATATTTATATATATATATATTAATGAGAGGTATATAGGTATAGGTGTATTTTAATTATCAAAAATAATTAGTTACATTACTAGTTTTTGACAGAATTTATGAACCGACTAGATAATTATAGATTTTTTTTATATCCGCGTTCAGATCTTCCAAACTGGAACTATTAGAAACAGGAAGATCGTTACTTTAATTAACTTACGTTTATAATTAGTTATAATCACTACATATTATAAAACAAAGTCGTCCGCCACGTCTGTCTGTCTGTCTGGATGTTCGCGATAAACTCAAAAACTACTCAACGGATTGTAATGCGGTGTTCACCAATAGATGGAGTAATTCACGGGGAAAGTTCAGGTATATAATTTGTCAAGGTTTTTTTATTTCGATAAATTGGTTGAAATATAATGATAATTGTTGAAAGAATCGGAAAGAGTCAAGCCGTCTTAAGCGTTCACATAAGTATATATTTTATTTATTATCAGGGTAGGACAACGTCCGCCGGGCCTGCTAGTAAATACTAAAAAGAGCTTCTACTTATAAATATGAAGATGTAATTAGACACATTATAAAAAACTTAAGAATCTCCCAGGAGTATCAAACGTACCATCATCATCCCAGTCATTCTTCACTTCATCTTTAACAAACACTCGTTGCATTTCACACTTCTCATCATCATCAGGTGATGGTATTATGTTGATCGGTTGATTTATGACGACTTTTAAACGTGGCGGACGTGACACGTGACAGTAACGATCAAAGGCAAGAGATTTTTTACTCTTCCAAAAAAATCGATTTTCATAAATTTATGTATCTTATATTATTTTATATAAACAAAAAATAATAAACTGCCAACAAATAATTAACAGATATAAATTAATGAGAATACCAATTGATTATAATATTTAATACCAATGTTTTTTATTCTTTTTTTTTTATTCTTTATAATAGAAAATTTGCTAAGTATTTTGATTAAGTGAATAAAATATGAAACCTTTGAAATAATTAATTCGTTTTCTTTTCCCCTCATCCTACAGACTACTACCCTACTATAATAAAATAAATAAGTTTAAGCGCCATGTGTCGAGCGGGTTTTGGTGTCAAAGGGCTATATTAAAGAGTGGATCAATATGTGAACGATGGTGAAGTCAATAACTAAATCACTACATAGTATAAAAGAAAGTCGCTTTCTCTGTCTCTATATCCCTATGTATGCTTAAATCTTTAAAACTACGCAACGGGTTTTGATGCGGTTTTTTTAATAGATAGAGTGATTGAAGAGGAAGGTTTATATGTATAATAACATAAATAAAATAGTGGAGAAATACTGTTATTTTTGAGGTTACTCCAATTTGAACGCGTGCGGGCCACGGGCAGTAATGAATGAATCAAAACTACTGGATCGATTTTAATCATTTTTTCAGTGAATGACATAGGTTATATATTTTATACCCGTGCGAAGCCGGCGCGGGCCGCTAGTTAATAATAATAAAGTAGTAATTTTACTAATTACCGTGGCTCGAGTTCGGATAGTTAGTAGTTGAAATAAAATTACTACTTAACTGGGTATATTATACAATCGCATACTCATTCACTTCGTCAGTCATCTCTCCAACCCACGTCATTATAGCGAATGGAAAGAAATCAACAGTTACATATTTGTCCCACATGTAGTTGTACTATGAAAAACTCCCAAGGAGAGTTTACCTGAGACGCGCACGGCCGATCGTAAAAATAAAGCCAAATCATTCATGACAACATGACAAACATATTGTGCCGACCGACCCTACTTAGGCGAGAAGAAGGAGACTCATTGGTTTCGTCGCTCAACCACACTAAGCGATGATGGCTCAGTCGCTAGTGTGTTCGAACACAGCGCCGAAGGACGTGGGTTCGAACCCTAGCAACTGAGTCGGAGCTTTCGATGAAGGAGAAAATCGTGATGAAACCATAGCATGGTGGTAGGGATTTTTCTAAGTCCGTCTGGCTAGCTACCACCGTCATGTTGATAATCTGTCGCCAAGCACCTGTTGGTATGTTCCGGTAGTTGCACTTGAGAGCCAGTCTCCTTCTAGGTTTAGCGTGACTACCATCTTAGACCACATCATCATTTAACATCAGATGAGACTGTGGTCAAACGCTAACCTATAATAAAGTATTAAAAAAAACCTTTTTGTATGTTCAAGGAAGTTTCTAAGTGGAAAATCACTCAGCAACTACAGCCCCGGAAAGTTGCCTCTCCCCCATTTTTCGCCTAAGTATTTGGAAATTTGTGGAAGGATTGCCCATTCATCGCTCATAGTTTGCACTCATTTAAATTTTTTTGCCCATCTTTATAAAAAAATTGTTATCGAGATCATTTATGTATGCGTGGGCCAGCGTCCAATAAAATCGTATATGTCAAAACAGACTCTTCAAGTACGTCGTTTGTCCACGTTAGACCATCTTTCACTATTTTTAATATGTCAACTACCAAGCGGTGGAAATGGGGGAGAAAAAATTTAGAATAATACATTTGAATCTGTTTCGTTTTACCCACATTTGTGCATCTTTTACCTTTGTTGATAAGTCAAGGTGTTACGCTAAGGGATTAAAATATTACTTGGATAGTGGAAGACCAACTTCTCGGATCTAGCAAGCACCTACTGTTGTATTCCGTCAGCTGCACTTGATAGCCAGTTCCCCGTTAGGTTGAGCGTGTTTACCACGGTAGGCCACATGGTCATTCATCATCAGATGAGATTGTGGTCAAACGGTCAAACTTAAAAAAAAATCCATTCAGTTTACAACAAAATGTATTTATTGTTAACCCAAATGCACATAATTTATAAACCCTCCCCCACTCGTCTCTCTCTTACTCAACTGCGACGATTCGAATATAAATCTTAAGGACGGCCATTACAGTGATGGAATGATACATTGTAACGAGTTACATTGTGCACACTACAGAGGGTAAGATGGGAAAGAAGACTATATCTCCGGAGCTTTAGAAAAGCAGTGTTATGACGAATCCTTTGTTTCTACCATCCTCATTATCATAATGCTTGTTACGTACATAGGTAGGTAAGTCGAGTAATAATTCGACTCTTTTTTTCCACCGAACCAGGCATCACATTCTTCACCTTCAATATTCCCCAGTCACGTTAAACAAAATAATCAGGTAGTTTATATATTAATTAAAACAATGAATAATTATACATCATAATTTATTAATATATAAGATTCAGTCACGGTGTATACTAATTTACAGTTTCCACTAAAATATGCATATATCGTCGGTTTACTGTCAAAACCAGATAATCTTATATTTTTACAATTTCTGTGTATTTTTCTTAATTAATTACTTTTTTTTTATATATTAAACGTGATAACGATTGAATATCTGATTTATTACTGACAAATATATTGTTAGGACAAAGCTACCGCGCGCTGTATTAATTTATACGAATTTCTACAAGAGAATACTAGAATTGTTGACGTGTTCTTGGTCTGTCATGCAGTAAATTTAATATTTTAATCATAACCTAGTGTAATTTGACTAGACAACCTATTTTTTTTAAATGACTACACGCCGTCGGCCTAACGGACCTTCACAGCTTCACCGGGCTCTTTGGGCTAGCACTTGGAGCACACAATCGTATGACAACAAGCTTAAAGGCGCCAAAGTAGTCGAACTTCGGGTTGGACTTGTTGCCTTGGATGCAATCAACGCGAGTATATCTACACTAACCAAGATAACTGAATCAATCATACATGTATGTATTAGTGAGACATACAAACATATGTGTACCTGAGTAACATACACATGTATTTTGAGCCTGGTAACTTGTGTTACAGACTTCCGACGCAGGAAGTACTAATTAAAAATAGTATTTTGAAATGATCTTTGTTCATTAGAATTAATGATAATTTCCATTGATTAGAATTTCAGTATAAATAGTAATATTAGTGTTTAGTATAAATTATTAAATAGTTCGTTATATGATTTGCCTATAAAAGCCGATGTGTCACATTGTTTAGGTGGAATCGTTTCGTAACCACCGCCAAGTTCAGTTGTATGGGGATACTCTGCCCGATTGTATTGAAATTATTATAAGAGTGTAATCGTATTCTATACTGTCGCTATCCTGATTATCTGCCTTTGTTTACACATGACTAAAACTAACTAACCAAAACCAAAAAAATATGGAACACAAATCCCTTCCATTATATGAGTACCTACGGTGTGTATGTACACGTATGTAGGGTGCAGTGTGATGTTGATAAGTAATGAGTGCAATGTCACTGTATCGCACTAGCAACGTGCTCAAGGGCTCTACTCTGGGGGATCGAACCTAAGTTTAAGATGCTACCGAGGAGCGCCGCGGCGAGTATGCGGAATCGAAATTCACCGTCAGACCATGGCAACGCGTTCTGTGGTTAATGAAAAGAGGGCGCGACCAGGCTGTGGTTTAAAAACTCGAAGAGGAGACTGCTCAACAACATAAAACTCCCCGCCTTTTATATATCTAGCAACGGGAGAGACAGGATCTTGTTGCGGTAGCAAAGGCGCCAAACGCGGTGTGAGATTTATGAATATTTCCTTAATTCTAATAATATATAAAATAACACCGCCGTTTATGATTTTTTTTATTATTGATTATTTCTTGTGTTACTGTATATTATTAAGCTTCAATTATACAAAAATAGCAAAATATGATTATCTGGTTTTGACTGTATGACAACGATTATAAATCTCAATGTACTATAGTATTTATGTACAGAATAAATAGTATTTCACCACGAACATATTTCTAGAGAGAGTAGAGTTAATATAAAAACAAATACAACACAATTCTTAAATATGGCATATGACAATGTCCGTCTGTCTGTCTGTTTGTTAGTATGCTCTAACTCGAAAACCACTGAACTGAAATACACGATTCACTTTTTATTGGTATGTGTGTTCTCTGGAGAAATTTTAGTATATTCTTGGGATGAAGTTCCTTAACGCCGCTTGCAATAGAAGTTGACTTGTAGAAATCATCACTTACGGAAAATACGTTATGCCACAACATGCAAAGTGTTATTTCTCAATCTCTTTCTATCGTATACGAATATGTGTGAGTGCGAGAATTAAAATTTGAGTTCTCGAGCATTGTACGCTGCAGGTTGTATAACTTCAATACTGAGAATGTGAATTTCACTATTTATTTATTTGGTAATTTTTAATACAGTTATATTTTGACTAAGATATTTTACTTCATACTACGGAACTTCGACCCTGAGAAGGTTCTACTGAATGAACCCGTTATTTTTATGTTACACTAGGAACAACATGGAATAAGTTACTAAGTTAAAAGTAACTTAAGTGGACATAAAACTACCACCAGTATTCATATTCTGATACAACACCTTATTTGAATCGCAAAATAACAACCAATATGACACAGTAGATAAGCGTTTAGAACAGCCATAAAGTCGACCACATACATCAATACATAATATAAACCGCGTCTGTCTGTCTGTCTGTCTGTCTGTCTGTTTAGATGTTCGCGATAAACTCAAAAACTACTGAACGGATTGTAATGCGGTCTTCAGCAATAGATAGAGTAAATCAAATTCAAATCACGGGGAAGGTTTAAATATATAATATGTCAAGGTTTTTTTGTTGTAAATTCGTTGAAATATAATGGATAATTGTTGAAAGAATCGGAAAAAGTCAAGATGCTTTAAGCGTTTCATGCGCATAAGTATATATTTTTTTATTATCAGGGCAGGACAACGTCCGCCGGGCCTGCTTGTTTTATATAAATAGATCAGAGTGGCTAAGTTTTTTTGTGTTTCACGCAAACGAAGCCGCGGGCCCAGCTAATTAATTACATATAACTTCGTCGTGACAATTCTTTGGAAATAATGAAAGCGAAATTTCAATTTGCTACGGTTTACGACATTTCTGACGTAAAAAAGGGACGGAGAATAGCAACCCGACAAGAGAGACAAAGAGAGAGAACAAAGACGAATAAGTATTGGAAAATAGATCGGTTATTTATAAGAGAGTATTTAACACCAAAGAAGCTTAACTTCTATCACAATTGGTGAGTTGAACGCGCCTGTTTTCCACAAAGGCACAAGCTACAAATTTTTCGATTTTTCTCCGATTCGTATTTTACTTGTAGTTCTCACCAATATTTTGGACTGTTCCGAAAATAGATGCATAGAACACAAATTTAAGTATAAAGACATATTATATGTATAGAATCGAGACAATTTAAGGGTAAATAAATGACAATTTTACATTCCTATAATAATATTTTACACTCAAACCCGAACTTAAGCAGAGTGACCAAAAAAATTCACAAGGACTGCCACTAACGGCGACAGAATAAGCAATACAAACCAGATTTGTAACACCACTGATATTAATTTCACAGACACTGTTACCAACTTAACTATACGAACCGGTACGGTTGCGTTTATGCTTTGTAACAGAATCAATTTTAAAGCCCAGGCTACCGTAGTAAAATTTCGCACACAGCATTCCTACAAATGAAACTGAACAATAGTCTCAGATAACAAAACCCCTTTCAGGGGAATATCTCAACACTGCCACTGATTTGCAGCCCTCTTCTGTGGCCTTTTCAGCCGAATGTTCGGTAATCGCCATACTTTTCTCGTCTTTTCGCCTCTTGCACAACGGATAACGTTTCGATTTAATATTCAGATGTACCTGTAAAGGTTATTAAAACCATTTTAATTTGGCCTTAGAGACACGCTCGCGCTCAGGTAACTGCGGATACATGAATCTTAGGGTTCCGCAAAGAGCGACGGTTCCAAAGCCTGAATTAATTAATTCGAAATCCGGCTCGAAGGACCAAAATTAAAGTATCATCACCCAGTCAATATGAGGCAATACTGTTAATAACATGTCATTTAACATCAGATGGGATCGTGGTTGACCAGCGTTTGCGCTGAAACCTATAATTTAAAAAGGTTACATTACTAGTCTTTATAATAATAACCAACTCTATATTTAATACAGTATCTCCCTCATCCTCTCGCACTCGCACTCTCTAATACGCGGTCCCGTTCACTCGCATGGGCTCTTAACACCCGCAGTGTAACCAATTACGAATGTTGCCAGATCAGTTTGTGACCAGAAAATGACTTATCACTTTTCTGAATTACGTCACCATACCAAAGATGACACTTCTATAAAATATGTTATTGATATACCAAAAAATACCTGTCTATAATGCTTGTATAGATTAGATTTCTGTGTGAATGTAGTCGGACAATATTCACAGATAAACGGCCGCTCCCCGGTATGGGTTCGCATGTGCGACTCCAACTGGACTCTAGTCTGTTAAAACAAATATATGTATCTTCAATCCCGGTAACTACATACGTGAAAAACCATGTCTCATCAACCTTATATCATATTATTAGGAGTATGCGAATATACGAATTAACGAATTATTCGATAGCGACTCGAACCGAATAATTCGCATCGAACATTCGAATAGTGCGAATTATTGGAATAGTTCGATTTATTCGAATAGATTGAATTATTCCCGAATAGATTGAATTATTCCAACTATTCGGATTATTCAAATAATTTCATTTTTGCAAATAATACAAACTAATTTAATGATTTTAACTTATTAGATATTTATCAAAGTCTCTTTTTCTATAACTATTAGTCTAATAATTCTTCCTTATTTTAAAAATATTTGAATAGTCCGAATTATTCGATTATCGAATCGCATATCATTTTGGAACACACTTCTTTACCTTGAATATAGTTATCAGTTGTCACGAAAACTTAGACAGTCAATTGAGAACCAACTTCATGGTGTCGCTGTTAGGTGTCGGTGTGTAATAAATCACTCTCATAATCCAAACGCGCCTAAACATATAACTTAAAAATAAACTGTAACTATACTCACAGGAAACCCTTTCCCGCAGTGATGGCAGATCTTATTGTTCGGCCTGCCTTTGTGAACGTTACGTATGTGTTGGTCCAAGTTCACGCGATTCTTCGATGACTGCAATATTAATTCACTTTTTACTAGCTGTTACCCGCCTTTCTCGTGGAGTTTATTTTATTTTCCAACGGAAACTAAGTGTATGTGGGCTGTCTTTAAGAAATAAACTCTTTAACGCGGCTGGTTTAGATAAAATATCACATAAAAATGTTTTCGTAGTTATTTTGTATGGAATTAATTCACTTCTAACCTCATAATTTGTTCCATATATCACCCAATTGAACAAAACTTATAATAAAACCCAACCAAAGATTACAATTATGATTCAAAAAAGCATTCGTGTAAATCGAATTAGTACTTGTCAAGCACGTAAATGGACCGACATACTTTGCTTTTTATAATATTACTACAACTTGTATAAAAACTCCTTGTTTCCAATAAACAGCGCATTATCGCACCGACTATTTTCAAGTTCTAAAAATACCATGACTCGAACATTGTCGAATCTTTCGCATAATGACGTCATCCTCCCAGAGATTTCTATCCTTCGTTTTGTGAGGTATATAAATAAGCGTAGTACAAGACGTCCTAGTAGATTTCTATTGTAGACATCGAAGCGAATAGGAAGTGAAACAAAAGGAAGAAATCTTCAAGCAGACACTGCGACTACAGCATTATAAGTATGCCTGTAGTGTAATTATGTGACAGTGCGTCTATTTGTTTTTCTTTTTGTCTGTGCGAATACAAAATAAATCTCTTCTATACAAACGACATTTAATTTAACTACGAATATAACAATATATAAGGATATCACCACATCAACCTATAAGAGAACCATTGCAGGGTCGTAAGCAACTTCCCGAGGAACGTTATGGGCATAATCATAACGCCAGCCCACAACGTATTGATTATTACAAATTCCGAGAAATCCACAGTTCTATATTGTTCCCATATGCAGGTGATACCACAAACATTTCTCAAGATTGAGATTTCTTTATAATGTTGTTCTTCTCCGTCACCCGATAGTGTTACCAATTTAAATTTGTAAAAATACGCGAATTCAGAAAAATAGTCCTCAAGTCAAATCACTCTACCACAACGACAATGTAAGGTAATATATATGACTAGTTAAAGACTCCCGTGACATCCTTAAAAGGTGTGACGCCACTGATGTTATTGTCACGATAATCACTCATTTCTACCCTAGAACGAAGACCTCACGTCTAATTTTAAAGCCCCATTTATCCAAACCGACAGTGTAACAACATCACACAGAGATCCGCACCGTCGGGCGGCTCGAAAGGTGAATGTCGGTAGTGCGCGCTGTGCGGCCGTATTTATAGGGCGCGTTACACGTGCACGCCTACATGAGTTTGAAATATAAAGATTTTTGTTGCAAGTAAGCAAACAATCAAATTATTACTAATCCAAATATCCGCCGATATATATAATATAGTGTCCTGACTGTGTATTCAAATGGTCGATTCAACTGACCTTAAGACAAATATGGCACTGGTACGTCTTGTGCAAATGTTTGTCCTCAATGTGGTCGCGGAGCTTAGTCTTGTCTATGAAACGACGGCTGCAATGGTCGCAAACGTACCTAATAACATTACAAATTGGGCCTTTATGGCAACAAATTATACTTTTTTTTTTTATATTGAAACAACTAGTCGACTAATCGCGATTTCGTCAGAGTTGTTTCTTATCTCAATAATATAGTTCATATAAAAAGAGGAAAAACGTTTTGCTTTCTTTACTTCCTCGCTTCTCATCATGCGCATCATACCACTTGCCCCACTTCAAGTTTCGAAAAATGGAAATGGCAGCAACAATATCTAAATACACACTTTAATGTACATGTCACTTGAGTTGTTATTATTTACATACATTACAGAGGGATAATATTAAAGTCATATACTCGGAATCGAAAAAAAAAATCAAGGAGAAAATAAATACGCAGGTACATACAACAGAAGTGAAAAATTTTATTTTATTTTTGTTAATCATTTTTTTTCCAAAGACAGATATATAGAAAAACCGAAAAAGCAAAACCTCATCTAAATACAAAATTTGATTTAAATCGTTAGAGCTATTTTCGAGATACACGAAATAAATTTATTAGATATTTTCAAGAATTGCTGGTTTACTTTTATAAAATTTGTACAAATCTTATGGATTACGAATAACTTGAAATATAATTTTCAAGTTGCTACAAAATCTACCCGAACGGATCTAACAAACGAGCCTCTATATTGCTGAATCATTTTTTAAGGTTAAAACAGTAATACGAAGTTAAGCTCAAAGGACGAGTATCCACTGACTCCAATACAGAAAGTGTTATTTAATTGAAGTTAAATAAACACCTGGTATATTTGATGGCTATGGTGGTAGGGCTTTTTCCAAGCCCGCGTGGTTACCTCCCACCCTCAAGTTGAAAATCTATCGCCAAATATTTGTTGGCGTGTTCCGTTACACTTGAGGGACCCTTTACCATCTTAGACCTCATAGTCATTTAACATTAGCTTAGAATGCGGTCAAACGCTAAAACCTAGGAAGTATAAAATAAATGTATCGATACCGACTTGCGCTGATCGTGGGTCACGTGCTTGAGGCTGTTCTTCATATGCCGCTGGTAAGAACATATCGACTTGAAGCTTATATCACAGGATTCACAATGCGCCGCTTCGGTTTTATCCTACAAATTATTATATCATCTCTTCTCAATTATTTCTTTTAAAAAAAATGTATGGACGGAAATATGTATGTGTATGTGCCGTGAGGAGATTGCAATCAGAAACGAAATTCCATAAGGTTTTGTCTTCAAATTCGAATGTAATTCTATATAGAGGTTTAGATTATTTGTATTTATATATGTTCGTCACGTAAGGAAATTGCGTTATGCTCCTTCCATGCAACTCTCCTTCTCTCTCCGTGTACCCTGTATTTTATTATTTATGCAAGTTTTTCACTGCAAATTACATGAAGAAATGAAGTCAAAAAGTTTCAATTAATATTATGGGAACAATATTCATTTATTACAAACCCTTACTAATATTATAAATATGAATGTGAGTTTGTTCGTTAAGCTTTCACGCCTTAAAATATTATTATATGTATATATATAAACATAATTAAAATATTTATCGTTTTCTATGCCTTACAGGTTTTACCACTAATTTAAAATGGGAAGTACGTTGGCTTCATGTTGTTGTATCTTTTAAGCATTTTTTTATTATTTGTATGTTTTACCATTTGACCACAATCTCATCTGATGTTAAATGACGATATGGCCCAATATGGTACACACGCTAAACCTACAGGGGGATTGGCGTTAAACGCCAATTTAAAATGCAGCTGCCGGACCACACGTGCAGGTGCTTGCCGACAACTTTTCAACTCAAGGGTGAGATATCTAATCAGGCTGCATTAGTAGTACCATGCTATGGTTTCCTCATGATATTTACTTCATTGGGCATTCCTAACTTACGCGATGTTCAAACACCCTGATCACCTAACCTTCACTCACTGGTTAGCGTTATCGGTAAGATCTTAAATATGGGATAAAGAGGGAAGATTCGTATGTATAATATATTTATATGAAGTAATATTTCTCTTTTTACAGAGTCAACTACAATACCACCAAAGTAAAACACAAAAAACTAAAGGCTAATACACGAAATAAGCGACTACGTGAGAGCGGTATCATGTATTTCAGTTTGTATGACCGTGTATGAGTGGGGGAGAGAAGGAGATGATGTGTATGAGCTTATATGTATGAGAGTGACGGGTGATGTAGTATTTAATTACCTTGGTTTCGTGTTTCTCGACGTGCCTCTTCAGGCTGTTCTTCCAACGGAAAACTTTACCACATACCGAACATGGGAAGTTATTCTTCAACTCGTGTACTGCACTATAAGAAACGTTATTATGGACTCAACAATATCTCAAGTTTACATACATAAACAGGTGAACGAATATATTTGTTCAACTATATTTAATCCCAGCACTTCCTATGCTTATTTGAAGGCACGACAATATCGTATAAATTTATGAGTTTTATACATTCTCACCAAATAAAATCACTCAGAATACGTGGTTATAGTATGCGAAGTAATTTATCCAAGAATTTATCATTTATATTTCAAATGTAAAAAAAATTGTGAAGTTGTAAATTAATAGAATTTGAAAGTACAAATATAACGAGTAAATTTTTATCTGAGTTTTATCAAAGCCTATAAAAGTTTTGTTGATTTATCAAATCTATCAGAATACGTGTGCAGGCAGTTTTGGCAATAATATGCAAAATATATACCCATATATTTCAAAGTTATTTAATGTGTTTTATGGTTTTATTTTCGAAGAAATACAAATGTAGTGCAGTTAAATACCGATTGTAATTGAAAGGACAACAATATCGCATGCATTTTAAAGTGAGTTTTATACACACTCGCCCAATCAAAAATTTTAATTATATTTCAAACGAATTAGTTTATATTTTTAAAATAGTTAAAAAGTGATTGTGTATATTAAGGCACAATAGTGACGCATGGATTTTTACGTAAGTTTTATATACACTTACCCAATCAAATCAATCGGAATAAGTGTGTGGGCATTTTTGACAATAATATCCAAATGACTCATGCGTTAACAAGTTATATTAATTTGCAAATTTTTAACCAAAAAAATTCACCCACTTTTGTTCACCTTTTCATTACATTAAATTAAAACAAATAACAGAGTATAACTCACATGATATGATTTTTCAGTCCACCGCGATGTTTGAACGTCTTCACGCAGTCGGGACATTTGAATCTACCTTATGGCTATCTAGATGATGTATGTGGTTGTCCAACGAACTGAGAAGAAACCATATTTAAACCAACTGATAATCTATTGGAATGCAATTAACGCGGGAATTTACGTTCAGTGAAAAAAAAAAATATAAACTCACTGTGAGACATGACCGCACTGCTTGCATTTGATACTGGAGAGCGAGATAGAATGTGCCGTGAATAGATGTTGCTTAATCCTGCCTCGATCCAGCGCTCGTTTCTGACATATACTGCATTCAAACCTATCAATATATAATTATCGTTGTCATACGCGAGTAACGTAGTATATTAGAAATAACTAATAAAATAATAAATGCAATACATTTTTAACGTAATAGTTGTTAGGTATTATAACGATAGTCCTAAAGCATATTACCGATTTGCCGGACCGTAAATTTAAGCGCCATATCAAGCGGGTTTTGGTGTTAAAGGGCTATTATAGAGTGGATCGATATGTGAACGATGCTGATGTCTGGAATTAACTACTCTCTTTGCCTCCGCTAAAAATGATCATGTACGGTATAAAGATAAACGACATCGAGTTTCTAGTCGGTTCTAAATCACAATGCAAAACTCAATACCAACAAAATCTAACACCAACGACCGATAGATTGCGTTGTCTCTATAAATTATTTCGTGAAGACAAAAACTTTCGTAACTTTTATATTACATTCTATATGTACCAGCCGTGTTATATAGATCCGAATGCTGGGCTACGAAAGAGACGAACGAGAAAACATGTGGCAGAAATGCGAATGTTAAGATGGATATGTGGTGTAACAAGAATGGATAAGATTAAGAATGAGTACGAGTATATCAGAGGAAGTTTGAAAATAGCACCAGTGACAGAGAAGAGATGAAAGTCATGTAACAAGAAAAGTTATGAGTTTGAAAGCGGACGGATATAGGAGTAGAGGAAGACCGAAAAAGGTGTGGATGGATTGTGTGAAAAATGATATGTGTATAAAAAGTGTGAATACTGAGATGACATCTGACAGGGGAGAGTGGAAAAGGAAAACATGTTGTGCCGACCTTACTTAGGTGGGATAAGGGTAAGATGATGATGATGATGATGTGAATATTCTCACCTTCTCATATGTCTCTTGTAATGAGCCGTAAACGATTCCACTGAAGCTATGATCGTCTTGCATATTGGACAAATGTAATTCCCAATGTTCTGCAAAAATATATATATGTATACTAAGTTTCGCGATATGCGTGTTCATGCGACGACCCGACAACGCGTATTGAAAATCTCATGATCGGTTGACTAGTTAAGGTGTGAAAGTGCAACGAACAAACACACATTCTCATTTACAGTATTAGTCAGTATTAAGATGTCCAAAGAAAAACAAAAGTAAAATATAAACAAAAGCAAAACTATATTTAGCTTACAAAATTTCTTCAGTCTTTTGTAGCGCTAATAAAAATTATAGTTTCTTAATAATAGTTGATTTTTATAAACAAGGAGCAAGAGAGAGAGTAAGGAGTAAAACTAAAAAAGAAATCAAAATCTATCGCGTTATTTTTGAAAAGACACTGTCGCATACCTCTAACATTTGATTCATATATAGGTTAGCTAATTTACTTCATATTATCTTATGTCGTAAATAAAAGTACACAGATATATACTTAGTATGTCTATCTCGCTCACTCTTTACCAGAATTACACAAGTTCGAGTAATGCTACCGATAGTACTACCCTTCGAAATCATGAAACAATATTTCAAATTATAATTCTTAATTGCGGACATCACTAACCGGTGCGTGTCTTCCGTTTACATGGTGGTGATAGGCCCTGCTATAATGGAAACCAATGATACAAGTCTCGCATTTAAACTGTGCCCCCGTGTAACTCTCCCTCGCCGCTTCACGCTCCCTCTCTGCCATCATTTCCTCGTACGATAACTCTATTGTTATGTATTGCCGCTCTGCTTGTTTTGATTTCGTTGCCTAATAAAAAAAAATTAAAGAAGGCAGATCGACCAAAGCCGTTTCACAATCGTGACCCAGAGGTCCGAACACACCACAGCGCACACCAGTTTCCTTCCTTTCCGACGATTCCCTTTATGTCTGAGCCAGTTTAACCGACCACTATACTTGAGGCCATAATCGTTGAGTGGTTCGACCAATGGAATGTTAATTCCATGCGCGCAGGCTCCACAATTCGTGTAGATTTACTAATTAAATTGGTAACACTATCAGCTGCCGGTGAAGGAAAACATCGTGAGGAACCTGAACGTGAGAAAGGTTCTTATAGTACCCCCTCATGTGAGAATAATACAGAACTGTGGATTACTCGGAGTTTCAAATCTCCAAAATGTCGTGGGCTGGTGTAGTGTTCTTATCCATACATTCCTTCAGGAACAGACCTAAGGCTCTATAGCGAGACTTTTAGAAGCTGATGTTACAATGCCTAAAACACAATCTCATCGTCACCCCGTAAGAGACCCACTGCAGGGCCATAGGCCTCTTCCCGAAGGAAGGTACTACAATCTCACCTGATGTTAAAAGATGATTTAACCAAAGATGATAAATACGCTAGTAATAACAAGCATCTGGTGGTGAGTTCCGTCATCTTTTTTTTTTTTTTATTATAGGGGGCAAACGAACAGGTGGGTCAATCACCAACACCAGGGGAGTCGCAAGTGCGTTGCCGGCCTTTTAAATATGTGGGCCTCCAGCGCTCTCACTGACCGAACAAAACGCAACAGTGCGGGCGCACTGTTACTTCACGCCGGTTTTCTGTGTGTCGGGTGGTACTACCCCGCGCGTCGGGCGAGCCGACACATTCATGCTGAAACCAGTAATAGCTTCAGCGTAGCTCTACCACCTACAGGAAACGCAACAGTGCGGGCGCACTGTTACTTCACGTCGACTCACGTCTGTGTGTCGGGTGGTACTACCCCGCGCGTCGGGCGAGCCGACACATTCATGCTGAAACCAGTAATAGCTTCAGCGTAGCTCTACCACCTACAGGAAACGCAACAGTGCGGGCGCACTGTTACTTCACGTCGACTCACGTCTGTGTGTCGGGTGGTACTACCCCGCGCGTCGGGCGAGCCGACACATTCATGCTGAAACCAGTAATAGCTTCAGCGTAGCTCTACCACCTACAGGAAACGCAACATTGCGGGCGCACTGTTACTTCACGTCGACTCACGTCTGTGTGTCGGGTGGTACTACCCCGCGCGTCGGGCGAGCCGACACATTCATGCTGAAACCAGTAATAGCTTCAGCGTAGCTCTACCACCTACAGGAAACGCAACAGTGCGGGCGCACTGTTACTTCACGTCGACTCACGTCTGTGTGTCGGGTGGTACTACCCCGCGCGTCGGGCGAGCCGACACATTCATGCTGAAACCAGTAATAGCTTCAGCGTAGCTCTACCACCTACAGGAAACGCAACAGTGCGGGCGCACTGTTACTTCACGTCGACTCACGTCTGTGTGTCGGGTGGTACTACCCCGCGCGTCGGGCGAGCCGACACATTCATGCTGAAACCAGTAATAGCTTCAGCGTAGCTCTACCACCTACAGGAAACGCAACAGTGCGGGCGCACTGTTACTTCACGTCGACTCACGTCTGTGTGTCGGGTGGTACTACCCCGCGCGTCGGGCGAGCCGACACATTCATGCTGAAACCAGTGATAGCTTCAGCGTAGCTCTACCACCTACAAATCTGCACTTGAGAAACAATTCCTCTATGTTGAGCATGTTTAGCATCTTGAACCACATCATCATTTAACATCAGGTGAGACTATGGTTAAATGTCAAAGGCCTATAATGTATTTAAAAATATATATCTCAAGATTATGGAAAGAACTTACTGTGGTTACAAGGAAAATAAAATTCACTAGTCTGTTTATTTTTGTGAGGATTTACAAAGGGTTTTTGATGATTTTAAACTTATTATCAAACAACCAAATAAAATAATTATTTTAATATCATGAAGAAGTAAACAAACATACAGTCCATATGTGGTTAAGTGATCATTGCAGCTGGCTTGGTATAACAACCACAAAAGGGTCACAGGTTTTTTTTTTTTCGAACTGATTACACTGTTGACCTGCCAAGGTCTCTACAATTTCACTGGAATACAAAGGGTCGCAGGCCAATTATTATCACTCAGTACTTTTGAAGACTAACTTGAAAAGCTAATGTATACATATGACCAATCACACTCTTCCAACGAGAACACAATATCGCGAGTAGTACTGCTTTCAAGGAAACATGTTGAGGCATTAAGATCGATAGTGAATAAACTAAAAATGCAATAAAGTATTCATTTATTCATCCATTTTAACCTTGCACAGATACAAAACCTGCGAACTCACCTTCTTATATTCGAGACTTTTGACAACCTTCTTAGTCTTTTTCGCTTTACTCTGTCCTTTTTTATCTGTCTCATCTTTCATTATATTCTTTAATTCAGCTTCTATTTCCATCTCATCTGCATCATTAGCACCATCTGACAGAGGATAATCTGGATTCGTGATATCTGCCGCGTCTAGATCAGATTATTAAATTTTAGACACACAAAATGAAAACTAACAACAATTCTAATTCGTACACAAGAACATAAATAAAGACAGAAATAAAACCATTTCTAAGTACTTGATTGATGTTACTTTGCACTTCCATCCAGTAATATTCAGTCATGTACTTATAATTGATTTGCGTAATGCTTTAATCTATAAAAAAAAAACAATTTCATTCCTACTCATTTTCAATGCATCCAGCTGGATATCAGCCATTACTTGTTTTAAGGTAATTATATGTTTATCAAATTTGATCTATATAGAATGAACGTTACTTGGCACTTCCGCCTGGAATTGATTGGTCACTACCACTTCTGACAGCAACGAAAAAACAGTTTCAGGCAGAAGTGCAAAGAAACGTCCGCTTTAATATTTTATGATGGATTATCACAAAATAACACCTTCCTCCATTAATAAAGCAAATTTGCTATTATTATTTCGTCCGCCGCGTCTTTCTGTCTGTCTGGATGTTCGCGATAAACTCAAAAACTTCTAAACGGATTGTAATCTGGTCTTCACCAACAGATAGATATGGGGAAGGTTTTTAGGTATATAATTTGTTAAGAATTTTTTTTTGTAAATTGGTCGAACTACAATAATAATTGTTGAAAGAATTAAGCCGCCTTAAGCGTTTCATGCACATAGGTATATATTTTTTTATTATCAGGGCAGGATAACGTCCGCCGGGCCTGCTAGTAAATACTAAAAAAAGCTTCTACTTATAAATATGAAGATGTAATTAGACACATTAGAAAAAACTTAAGAATCTCCCAGGAGTATCAAACGTACCATGATCATCCCAGTCATCCTTCACTTCATCTTTAACAAACACTCGTTGCATTTCACACTTCTCATCATCATCAGGTGATGGTATTATGTTGATCGGTTGATTTATGACCACTTTTCAACGTGGCGGACGTGACACGTCTGTTAGTAAACACTCATGCAGACTCTGGGGAATATGAAATATGTCATCTTACAACCAGTTCAAAGTACAAAACACTGTGTCTTCCAGAGCTTTTTCTACATAGGCTTTTAATGCGCATTTTTTTTTTGTCAAATAAAGGCATATTACAGAAAGTATCACATTAAAAGCAATAATCCCGATGATTATTGTCATTAAGACTAAAAAGGTATTAATGAATCATTTGTGTGCAATTTACAATAAATGATTAAAGACATCATTATTCTGCTATCCATTATATGTTGTTATTATAATAAAAAAAAATTTATTATAAGGGGCAAACGAACAGGTGAGTCACCTGATGGTAAGTGATCACCGCCGGCCATAGACACTAGCAACACCAGGGGAGTCGCAAGTGCGTTGCCGGCGTTTTAATATTGTGGGCACTCCGGCACTCTCCTGACCGAACGAAACACAACCGTGCAAACCACTGTTACTTCACGTCGACTCACGTCTGTGAGAGGGTGGTACTACCCCGCGCGTCGGGCGAGCCGACCCATTCATGCTGAAACCAGTAATAGCTTCAGCATAGCTCTAAAACCTACAATGACTAACAACTGCCATGGTATATTTTACCACTTGGTAATAATAACATTTTTATACTTATTTACATGTTTATCTATGAATTCAAAGAGTTCTAATTACACTTTCCATAGATGACCATAAATAATTTTACCTTACCTCATTGGTATATGTCTGCAATATCCTATATGAGTCCTGAACTTGTTCTTTGAATAGTACTGCCTTTCTAAGTAAAGCTTCACATTCCCAACACACTATTGGGCCTGTTGACGTTGTATTGTAAAGCTGTAATAATGTTATAATTACCATAGTATATAGAACTAACAGAAAGACCAAATTGAGTTTAATTTATCTTTTTTTATTTTTTTAATCTATTGTTTGCGTTGTCTTTAGTTAATAACCGTTAATTAACCCCTTGGTTGATTTTTTAGGACCCAGATCTCAAAATGGCAGATTTCATTTATTTTTTTCATTTAATTTCATCATACACTGTACATTTTATTGTTTAGTAAAAAAAAAACAGTTAAAAATACATTACACTTAAAATTTGTAATTTTACAATATACAATTTGTTGTTTTTCAAGTTTTGTAATAGACCAGGTATTTTTTTAAACTTATGCTACCAACAGTCTGTTGACCTGTGCCTTATGAGGTCTACATTTGTTTGTATGTAACTTAAATCTTTATGGTTTTGGACACTTCAAGGATTAAGGACATATAAAATACATTCACTAACAAAATTTAACAATTCTTACTGATATTATAAATTTGGATATTAGCTCATAATGATATTTTATATACACAAGATCAGGGATACACAAAATGACATAGGGTTCTTCTTCTTTATTTTTTTGGCTCCGTCACGGTTTGTGCACTAGCCAGTGTCAAGTAACAAGATTTTGGCAAGTAAGTGTCTTGCGATAGTTATAATGTTCTAACAAGATGATGGTTTCCTTGTTAGAACTTTCCATGGAGCTTTGGTGGCATCTTAGAATGCATGCTCCGTGGTATTATTTCCCATCCACTTCACTTGTGTATAATAACCGAACTATATTACGTAAACACCACCAATATTACAAAATATAGAATCTAATAACACAAGATTATGAATAAAATATAAAAACCACTACATAACAGACTAAGATCCCGCCAAAAACTCTGACATAGGGTTACGATTCATTCAGACAAAAAAGTTTTGTTTGCGAAGGATCTAATCTAAGTCACTAATAAAAACTGGAGATTTCGTAATTCTATCCTTAATCAAAATATACTTGTCTCATTCCAATGGCAACGAATCTATAAGGTAATAACGCTTCAAATAAACAATAAACTTACAGGAATTTCACTTAATACGTTCAAATAGTATTGTTTCACTTTGTCGTCTCTAATAACTTTTGTAGTTCGTCCAACGCACAAACAAGCATCGCAAAGCAGTTTATAAGATAAATTCTCTTTGCTCTCCATTTTAAATAAAATATTCCATTAACTATTTACAATTTAAGTGATAAAATCGCTGTAACACATTCTTGCACCATACACTTTCACTAAAAACTTCTTCAAGAAAAAATCAATGCAGAACAAAACAGAAACTAATATAAAGTTCACATTAATAATGCATAGCGCAATATTATGTATTAGTTCGTATGGAGATAAAAGTTAATTATCGTACAACACTGTATATTACACCAAAGAATTTATTATAATGTTTAGAATATAAACAAATCACCGCCATTTATGGTAACCTGTCAATATGTCATTGGCTTTTTAGTGACAGTAAGTATTTGTAGTGCAATAGTGACAAATAAATTAATAAATCCACGTGACGTTGGCGAAATAGTGTACCAATTTAAAATTAGAAGAAAATACTTATACATTTATTCTCATTATTAAATTAAAATATTTAAATTTATACTATCGGAGACATAAATGTGTAAATAACGTTTAATAATCTTCTTAATAGGTCATCACGAATTTTTCATATCTATAATATTTAAAACTTAACCCCCACAACAATAGGGTAGGAATGTAAGCATGTTCTGTTGTCGTGATTGCAATAGCTGTTTGTCTAAAACAGAGACCAACTGCAGCACAAGTATATTCAACAAATGAATCAAAATGTACTATTACGATTCATTTTATCAAAAGCTGCAGTTTCAAAATTTATCTTTAATTTATTTTTTAAATTTTACTGAAAAAAGCTATTATATAAATCTTGACTAAAGCAAATGCGACAGTCGTATCGATTAATGGGAGAAAAAATAATAAACACAGTCAGTTGTATGAATAATAAAATTAAGAAATACTGTTAATATTTTGACTTTATTTTAATTGGTAAAATCAATAAATTCAATTCGTTTCAAAATTGATGTTTTAAATTATTCTGAAGGCAATTACTCTAAGTAGGGTAAAGATAATCTTACTTTTCTTACTCTGACAATCAATCTTCTTTATTCAATATTATTACTGTCTATGTAATGTGGGTAATAGCTTCATTTTACAACTATTATTACCTATCTATTTATTTCAGTTTTCTTATATAATGATGGCGTTGTTATTAAAACTTTCACTATTTTTTTTTGACAAGATAAACCATTTTTCCTGTGTCTTTGAGACATGTCAGAATGTATGTTTCGTGTAATAATGTAATTAATTCCATTTGTGCATAATAATCAAGCTATATAATATCATACAAGATGCCAATTATGTCTTATAAGGCAAACTTTTAATGACAAAGTGACATTCCTTTTAAAACTTTCTTAATAAAAGTGTTAGAAATTGCTGCAATCTTGTTGAGCCCAGATTACTGAGAGGATACTATGTAGGGACAAATAATTAATAGTATGCTTTGGCTTAGTCAGGACTTTTATAAAGTTACTACTAATTTTTATTTGACTTTTTTATCATGTATATTTTCTTTTACAGCAACACTGGGTAAAGAAGCCATTTTGTGGTGTCGTAAATTAAGTTGAATGTTCCTATCCAAATTTCGTCTATTTTACATGGGAGTGTTATTTCATGTTGTTATTTGAAAACCAGTCATAACATTAAAATTATAGTTTTGAATATAATGGAACAAGACGTGGATACTGGTTACAGGACTGTGTGTAGCACTTGCCTGAGTACAGATCGTGATGTATTTTCAATAAACAGTTTAACACATGTTTATCAAATATTCCGTTTAATAATGTACGATTTCGCGGGAGACAGGGTGAGTTTAAAAGTTTTTCAATTATATACATTTTTATTTTTATATAGAAGATGCGGAGGTTGTATGCTAATTAGAAATTACGTAAATAGGTCAGTGACCTTATCTTACACAACATAAATGCGAATTCAACCGGTTCTAATAATAATTTCAATTTAAAAAAATAATTACCTGTGCCAGCGTAATTTTACGCTCTTTTTGCAGAATTATTATTGACTTGCAATTTTAAAAATATAGTATTTTCAAATTAATTTATCACTCGCCTATCCCGCTCCTGCTGTTGCTAACTTCGCAAGGAAAAAAATTAAACGTATGTTATGTATTTGAATTATTTCCTAAAGAATTGTAAAGGGTGAAATTTATATTCACATTTATAATTGTTATATGCATTTATAATTAGAGAGACTAGTGCCCTGTTTATCAAAGGGTACAAGAACTTTTTACAAATTCTTTTAAATTACATTTATCATATAATTTCTCAAGACTTGTAGATTGTATAAACTTGTATTTTTCATTTACAGTACTCTGTTGACGTTAAATTGTACAATATACAGATATATTTTTACTTTATTATGTATCTGTAACATAAAAATTACAATAAAATAATTAATATTAAGAATAAACCTTTTTTCAAATATTTTGATTGTGTCTAAATAGTTTATTGTAAAACTGATTTTATTGAATTAAAAATTCTTTCCGCATGCTTGACTAAGGGGATCAAGCTGGTTAATGTGTGATGAGAGCGTTACGAAAAGTGTGATCAGGCGAGGCGAATAGAAGTTGAGAGAGAGTTAGGAGTTAGTCAAGATTGAAAGAGAGAGAGTTACATTTAATTTTCACTTCAGTCGTGTGGTCTAAAGCACACTCATTTTTTTACTTTCAAAACATTCCTGTCATTCATTTATTTTGTTGCTTTTCAAATTACACGACAGTTGAGATCTGATTTAATATTACAAGTTGTTTATATTTTATTTTATGTAATTACCTATAAACTATCTTAAGATCTAAAAATGGTACAACACCAATATTATATCTATAGTATCCGAGACTAAAACTCTAACAATTTCATTAACAAGTTACAAGGTACAAAAGCATTTATGATAAACAAAATCACAAATACAAGTGTAAAGAAAAACTTATATTACAAGTGATTTGACTTGTAACTTGTAATATATAAGTGTAGTTTTGACAAATGAATTTTTGTAAAAATACACTAATATACCTGCGAGAGAACACTTGTAATGTTTAACAAACAAGGTACTACATAGTATTAATTATATGTAATAATATATTTTACAGTTGGGTGAAGCTATTCCTGAGATACAACAGTTTGCTTGTTGGGAGTGTCTGGCGCTGCTGAAGAGATTTGTCAAATTCAAATGGCAAGTTCATAGCGCGCAGGAACACCTACGTGTTGTCGCTCTTAGTGGTTCACAAGAGGTTATATCATTTGCTATTGAATATCAAAAGATAATTATTCGATACTGCAATAACACTTATACACCAATAGTGAATTATTCTGTTATGAGGTAGGTGTCCACATTTTCGTATCGTAAGTATCGGACGCATCGTATCAAACGGATCGTAATATTCTTTGTATAGGAAGTCCTATAAGTGCAGCCTATGATCCGCATCAAAGGGATCGCATGAATCTACACCTTGACAATGACAATACCAATGCGGATGCTCAGAGGGGCAACGTTTGGGATGCATGCGGATGACGTCACATGGAATGCCGCGCGCTCCCTCGCTTATACTCCATTATATTACACATTCCACTGAACACTACACTACCTCTCACTACGAAAATTCGAATGAAAGTGGCGTCGGCAATCCGATTGGTCGTAGTTGTGTGGGAAAATCCGATCGCTGCTGATAGATACTGTGGATGCATTGTTTGAGTTCGTAATATACAGGCATGATCTAAAGACTAGAAATTGTAACGAACTGATCGTTCGACCCTGTTTTAGACTCAGTAACAGTTTTTTAGGTAATAGTGTTAGGTTTTATAACAAAGTCTCAAAGTATATTACCGATTTGCCAGACTATAAGTTTAAGTGCCACGTTAAGCGGGTTTTGGTGTCAAAGGGCGGGCTATTATAGAGTAGAACAATATGTGAACGATGGTGGGTGATGCCTGGAATTGCCTCCTCGTCTGTGCATCCACTAAAATCGTTTGTAACGTATAACGTATTTTAAATATATAATTGTATGTTAAAAAGATAAACCCGATCAAGTTCCTTACCGGTTCTTCTCGATGACTGGGATGTTTTCCGAACCGATGGTAATTTTGACGTTCATAAGCGCCTTCTTAGGGCCTAAATTGAATAAAGTATTTTTGATTTTATTGTAAGAAAATAATCCGTTTGATGCCGTGCGTCCGATAGTTACGATGCGATGGACGCCTGCCTTATTTCGATATATTAACTCTGCCCTCTCTGTGCACCCGCTAAATACTATTGTAGCTTTAATGTACTATAAAAATACGTACATTAATTAAAAAGATAAACCAGATCGAGTTTTTTTGCCGGTTCTTCTCGATGAGTGTATTGTTTGTGAGAACCGGTGGTAGTTGTAACGGTCATAAGTAATTTCTCAAGGCTTAAATAGAATAAAGTATTTTTTGATTTGGTTAATTTTACAAAGATTATTCTTATAAGCTGTTGTCAATTTTGTTGATGTCGGGTAAGTACCGGCTTGTTGTGCTACTCTTATACCGGCATAGCAAAGCTTTGGTTACTTGTCCGTCTAAAAGCTAATCTTGAGTAATAACGAAGTAGGCGCAGAAAATCTTTCGAACACCTTTGTTATTTCGACAATGACTCGAAATTTCTGTGGTTAGCTAAATCGTACTATCTAAAATAATACTATCTCTTTCGCACACTAACTAGTTTATGAGCCGTGATAAAGACTGACATTGTTTTATGTTACTACTTCTTCTTCTTGTTTTGGCACCGCAGGAAGCATTTGCCACTGTCAATGTTTTGTTTCAAGAGGGATTATAGCAGAATGTTTACAAATAATATAAGTTTATTAAAACGTAGGAAGTTCCAAGTGTATTGTGATAGTTATAATGTTCTAACAAGATGGTGGTTTCCTTGTTAGAACTTTCCATGGAGTTTTGGTGGCATCTCAGAATGCATGCTCCGTGGTATTATTTCCCATCCACTTCACTTGTGCATAATAACCGAACTATATTACGTAAAACACCACCAATATCACAAAATATAGAGTCTAATAACACAAGATTATGAATAAAATATAAAAGCCACTACATGACAGACCAAGATCCCGCCAAAAACTCCGTTTTATGTTACATAACTAGAGATACGACGTGTATTTTGCATTTGTTTAAATCGAGCAACCAGTCGGTCAATATGTGTATTGTTATGACAATGTCAAACAAAACAAAAACGATTTTTTTTTACAGAACATGGACCACACATACATGTCCCAATCGCTTTCCTCACTGACGATAGAGACGAAATCGGAATACGACAAGATATACTTCGACTATGCATATAGTAGCGAGAATGATCAGCAATATTTAACTCTATCGACGCCCTCACGTAATGTTAAAAACGAACAGTATGACGTCATACAAGCGGTCAGAGACAATATCAATTTGGAATTGGATGACAATATTTTGGAAGGTTAGTTATTTCTTGTTTATTTCATAAGCTTTTATACCACCGATTAGCTGTTGTTTTTTTTATGACCCAACATTCAAAATGGCGGACCATGTTTTAACCCCTCTGCCTAATTTTTAGAATTTTATCTAAAAATGGCGGATTATGTTTTTAATTTATTTAACAACATCGTACGATAATTAGTAATTTACGAGGAAACTTCTCAAAATCTAATAGGAAATGTATATATTACCTAACTATGGTCAAACAAGTTTTGTATAATTTTTTAATACCTAGTTTTTTTTTAATGTCTGTTTTTATTTTTGTTAAAAAAAATTTAATGATTGGAATTTACAGTAGCGAAGCGCTCATATCTGCTGATTTCCTCCCGTTTTCATTTGAGAAACTTTAAGGGCGTCTATTAATTACGTCTTTCAATTACTAAACATCTCCTGGACTCCTATTGGTAAATCTTCGAAATCCAAGATCCCTTGAGGATGTTTTACCACTATATCAATCTGTCAAAATTCAATTACTAAACATCTCCTGTACTCCTATTGGTATATCTTCAAAATCCAAGATCCCTTATTGTGCGTAAACCACCGCGCTTATCCAAGTTTGGCTAATGATGCCACGTTCGTCGACACTTCATCCACAATACAATACACGACTTACCGTTGCTCTTCGCTTCCACCGCTCCGCTCAAGTGTCGACCGCACGGACGCCGAACATGATACCACTCGAACTCTGGGTTTCTTTTCGTTGTTACACCGAACGTTAGTATACGTGACATGATATACCGTTACGACGACACTGTATGCAGCAATCACGTGATGTCATGCATACAAAAACACCAACCACAGTGATTGGTAGAGCGAACGTGAGCGATCCGAGCTTCGTGAGAGTCACTTTTGTTTGAACGATGTTCACACACTGATTCTAATGAGATTGAAATGGGACCTCTTTGGAAATATCCGAATTCCGAATAGAGAATAATAATCCAAATCGGTGTATAAATAGAGTAGTTTTAAGGTAACAGTCATTAAAAGAAAAAATACAAACGAATTAAGAATCTCCTTTTTGAAGTCGTTTAAAAATGACGAGCGCAGACGTAGTCGCGGGCTGCTACTAGTCATCATAATCATCTTACCCTTTACCCACCTAAGTAGGGTGGGCACAACATGTTTTCCTTTTCCACTCTCCCCTGTCATTTGGCGATTTGGGTTTTGCTACTAGTATTATAGGATGTTACTTTATTTCCAGTGCCAGAAATCGTATTGGAGAATCCGGTGACGGGGATAATGTCTCACTTAGTGGTGGGGGGCGATATCGTCAAATGCGATACATTCTCTAACACGATAAAGGGCGAGTTGCCTCACATAACCATAGCGTACGTATTCTCTACCTTTGTTAGATAAAACATCAGCCTGGGAATGTTTCACTGGTGGGTAAGCCGCAAGTTTCACCGTAGGAAGGTACAAGAGCTCAATAACCACGGTAGTCCACGAGGTATTGGCGATTTCAGAAGCTGAGAAATCTTATCTTTTTGTGTTTTTTTTTTTTTTTTTTTTATGTTATAGGAGGCAACCGAACAGGTGGGTCACCTGATGGTAAGTGATCACCGCCGTCCATAGACACTAGCAACATCAGGGGAGTCGCAAGTGCGTTGCCGGCCTTTTAAATAAGTGGGCCTCCGGTGCTCTCACTGACCGAACGAAACGCAACAGTGCGAGCACTGTTACTTCACGTCGGCTTTCTGTGAGCGGGTGGTACTACCCCGGGCGAGCCGACCCATTCATGCTGAAACCAGTAATAGCTTCAGCGTAGCTCTACCACTACATTTCATTTCAACATTAGAACACAATGTCATTCGATGTTAAATGATGATGGGCTCTAAGATGGTAAAGACGCTAAACCTAAAGGGGGACGAATTCTCGAAGGCAACATGTTATAGTTTCATCACGATATTTTCCTTCATCGAAAGCTCCAAATCAGTCGCAAGGATTCGAACCCACGTCGATCGACGCGTCTGAACGATGTCCGAACACTATCAAGTAAGCTTTGTGTTCCCTAAATAAGGGGGGGGGGGACTGTGAGAAATTTTCTCAAGGTATTCCAAATTCCTCATTATGTTGTTGATTACAATATACAGAGGGCTGCGATCATTGAATCCATATTATCCCGGTCATTTAACCATTCCACCATAATTTCTGAAATGTAAGATTGTTCACAAAAATACAATAGAGATGTGGACGCTTGGAAAATACTCTTAATTGACATACATATGTCGGCGCAAATGCCCATACGACCATTAAAAAGTATTTGTTGTGGCATAAATGTGTACGTCCTACCCTCCAATACGAAGTAAGCTTATATAAGGCGTAGTGAATTAGGAGTGGGGATCATTCTCGCGCTGAGCGTCGGTCCGTACACATCAACTACTGTACCTTCTCTTTAAGTTGAACGCTTTTATTATTAATACTTGTTTGGTTTCGGAGTGCTGATCGATTAAATAACAAGGACGTCTTCTATGATTGACGTCATATCTTTATAAATACCGCCTCGAATGTCTTCCACACATACTTGCAATATATCATTTCGTATCTTAATTTGAACGAAGAAATGTTTTCGTGTTTTTAATTTAATATGTTCACTTAAACATTTACACACGTCATACTAGCGAATGTCGCCATACCATTCCAAGCGGCACTATTACTAACATTGTTCGGACATAAATTGTTTGGAAGGTAGTCGAAAATTCAAAAATCGTGGACGACGGAATCGCTCGCACTTCAGCACTGTACGGATACAGACGCGGTACGATAATCGGTGCTTCGATATTTATTGTGCATTATTTTAAAACACCCACAACGGCGACGGTGAAGACTAAGATATCTACTTCCAGGCAATTTCAAATTACACTTAATTAATTGCGTACGATAGATATCCTCGCATATGTATGGGTGTGGTGGACGTTACAACTCGAAAACACTATTCACCTTATGACCATAAAGATCGTTGTCGAAGACAATTTTTATTCCAGTCCGATAAGCCCACCCAAACCCGACCACCAACCAGCCCTCCTACAGAACGTAAAAACTAAACAAGAGCCGGACGTTAAGCCTGGATACGTCACGGAGTATATGTCCGAAAGCGAAATGTTAGCGAGCAGGTAATAAAGAAATCTATTAGCTTAATTACTTCAGTTAACATTACTTTGCACTCCCGCCCGGAATTATTTGTACGCCTGACACGTCTCACTACAACAGGACAAGTTTTTATTTTTTTTAATAATAATCAATTTATTTATACAACAACAGTTATTTACATTTACATTTTAAGGTATGCGGTACAATATTTATATTACAAAAGGTATTCTTATATTATTACAAGTAATTAGAATTGATTATAAGTAGTATAGTAATGAAACAATTTGAAAGAGGTTAATTTTAGGTTAATTTTAAATCACAAATTTACGAAATATGTCGTTATAGAATGTTGCAGAATAGAAATTTATACCGCAAACTATCATAAGGTTGTTAAAAATTGTAGAATTACACATGATGACCGCTGGCCACCTAAATAAACTAGGTAATCCTGTGTCTATTTGTGAAAGCATTATACAACTGCAGTGGATATATTACTTTGAAATACTAAAATTAAGTGCATGTTAACAAACAACCTTAAAATAGGATACATTAAAAAGTAGTGATTCAAGTATATTGAATTTTGGTAAAACCTTATTAGATTTAATTACCGTGGCGTGTACCTGAAAATAATTAAATCTAAAATTAATAACAGACAGAGCTAAAGATTCGGGTCTGGCAGATGTTGTCCTGCCCGAGAAATAATAGTAACAGCCCCATGTACCTGATGGTAAGTGCATTGTAATGCAAAACAATTGCGACCATCGAGAAATCTATAAGCAAACTGTAGTTCTCGCCGTCATGCAAGATTGCAAGCCTCTCATAGCCGACTGTTTACGAAACACGAAAGAGACTGTCGCAGTAGACAAATTTATAACTATTCCTCATTCACTTATGAAATTCTTCATACACTTGCTTAAATTAAAAAAAAATCGTAATTAATTTTCACATAATTTTACGTATTCCACTTGCATGTCCTTACTTGTCAAGGATCTAAATGACAATGACGTGAAAAGATGACGTCGCTCTAATTATACTTCATTTTGATTTGACCGGAAGTCAAAATATTTACTATTGATATTGGGCGAGTAGGAGGAAAACGGAAGTGCCTATAGATTACTAATTAAGCTTAAATTATGTCCAATCCAATTAATCACATTCAACAGGGAGGAAGCTAAAAAGAAGGTGCAATACGCGAGCACGGTTTACAAGTGCGAACTGTGCATCATCGGTTTCTACTCTCAGCAGCAAGTCGAGGACCATTTCGTCTCAATGCATAGGCCTGTGAGTCATATTATATTTCATTAATTGTTCCTCGAAACTTCGCTCATCTGTCTCCAGACCTGATCTCAATTTATACTATAAAGGTCATTGTTCATTTGTCTGTACGTCTTCATGTCTTAACGATTCAACTCATCGTTATTAAATTTTGCCTACACTTTATCGGGGGTACAGGATGACACCTTTCATGCAGAACAATAAGTACTGCTCCCGAAGTATAGAATTTTTTTTTTTTTTTAAATAAGTTGCTTAACGCAGCTAGCAGTAGGGGTTAATGGATAACAATGGTCGCGTAAGGAAAAAGCGTTATGTTTCCTCTATGAAGGTATTGGAATTTGAAGATACGGATATAGTGCCTCTACCGTTTGCATAACCTCAATACTGATGGGATTTTGTTATTTACAATTTATAATTCAGTGTTTTGTATCGAACCTTTAATCAATTAATATTTTCCTAAAATATTCATTGAAAATTTCGTTCTTAACGGGAATCTTGTTGTAGTACCAGATTTCTTTTTGAAGTGAAAACCTCTTTGGCTCACTTACGATTTGAAACTCGTTGAAATGTAAGTAAACGATGAAACTACAAAGAGAAAATCATACATATCTCTATGATTTAACGTGCGAAAGAATGAGATAGAATACATTACACGGTATTTCTTATATTCGCAATTTCTTAATTGCTTATTACAGTACATAATACTTGCTCTATTCCGAGCGCTGTATGAGTGTATCTTTGGTCGTGCCTGTGTGCCTTTGTATTACGAAACCTTGGAAAAAAAGTTTTTTTTTTTTTTCGAACTGACTGCACTTTTAACCTGGCAAGGCCTCTGCAGTTTCACCGGATTAGAGGAAAAAGTATCATAACCAGCGTGGTGTATTCTTTACGTATATCATTTATATCAATACTTTATGATTTTTGAAGTTACTTCACTTCTACCGCTTGTGCAACTACATACTTTTTTTTTTATAGAAACCAGGTCGAGAACCTTGTAAGGTGTGTTACGTGTACGTAGACGAGAAGAATCTTTTATATCATGTGGACAACCACTATCTGAGGTATATATGCAAGATGTGCGGTCATATCGACTACATTGTCAAGTTGGCACAGATTCATACGAGATCGCATCTCGAGAGGCAATGGCATAATGTCATCAAGATAGGCGATGCCGGACCTAACAGTGGTAAGGTATGGCCGAATTCAATTCAGTTCTAATCGATTCATCTGGCAAACTTGCCCTTACATAAAAGAACCGTATTATAATCCTCATCAATCAAATACTGAATATAACGAAAAACACTCAACTCTTTCTTCAGATAGCAGAGTGGTGACTTTCGAAATTTTTGATAAAGTAAAGAGAAATAAAGGGCGGTAGGGTTTTTTTTTCTTATTTTGCTTGGTTAGCTAGCAACCTTCAGTTGAAAATCTATTACCAAGCACCTATTGGTGTGTCCCAGCCGCTGCACATGAGAACCAGTTCGCTTGAGATTGTGGTCAAACCTTTTGAAAAAAATAATCATGATTGGACGACCAGCACCGTTCAACATTTTAGCGCTGTTTATTTTACATCTAATACTTACAACTAGTACATTGTGAGAGTCTTAATATTTTATTATAATTAGCCTATAGGTACGTGTCGCTCATAAAAATGTTACAATGAAATAACTGTGAAATAAGGACAGAATAAAGTTGACATGACTCATCTATGCTGTTATAACTGTATTGCTTTCAATTTAAGTCCAGATACATTATATGACGTCATTCATATTATTAGAATATTATTTTGTAGACAAAATACTCTTATATTGTTTATGATTTGTACTCGTTCTATATACGTTTTTTTGCGTCCTTGCTTGTAATAAAACTCTAAAACGATATGTCAGACGTTACATTATTGAAATAAAAAACCCATCAGTTTAATTGTGCGTCAACCATAACATTGTGCCGAGAGACAACAGTCTGACCGAACAAGAGTTTGATATGTAGATATTTTTTAACTTTGATCGATCTCAAGTGAAATACTTATCATATATTGTATATGAATCTTATTAAATATCTGTAATTTTAACATAAAACAGTGTCGTTCTAGACTAAAAAGAAAAAGAAAGAGACGGGTAATAAAGTGAGTCAACCGAAACCTGGCGACTTGAGGAAACTTCTATCGAAGACTACAATCGAAGGTTACCAATGTCTCGAATGTGATATGTTTTTCAAGTAAGTATTTATAAATAGTGGCGTTTAGGAGGAGATGGTTAAATATGCGCTTGCTTTAATGATATACATACTAGATTTTGCCCATGGCCGCGCTCACCTTAGTGTATATGTGACCAGTTCTTCAGGTGCAGTATTTTTTTTTTACTGAATGAAAGGTCCATAGCCATTGTTTAGGTACATATGTCCTTGTTATACCTTCGATAATGTGTATTTCAAAATTTCATCCTTCTCCAAAAGTCCTCTCTCATCATTTTCCTTATCGCACCAAAAGAATTACAACTTCTAAAAGAATACTTAACGTCACGTTACGTTAAGACTAGCTAAGCAGCGTGCGGAAGCTAGTAATAATCTAGAAGATTGATTGCGAAAAAAAAACGGTAGGAGAGTCTTCGCAGTCTATCTTTACATAGGTTCGTCTGTCCATCATGCCAAATTCTATAATGTTATAAGGCTATTACTTGCTCACTAGATTTATTAGTACCCAAATGAACCGAATTACCTTTTAAATAATAATAATTATGATTTACAGAATTTTAATAATAATAATTGTCGTTTACAGAAATTCAATCATATTAATTACGGATTACAGCTTTTAAAATATTAATAACTAGCGGGCCCGCTCCGGCTTCGTACGGGTATAAAATATATAGCCAATATCATTCACTGAAAAAATGCTTAAAATCGATCCAGTAGTTTTGATCTATTCATTACTGCCCGTGGCCCGCACGCGTTCAATTTGGAGTAACTTCAAAAATAACAATATTTCTCCACACTATTTAATTTATGTTATTGGACATATAAACCTTCCTCTTCAATCACTCGTATCTATTTAAAAAAAACCGCATCAAAATCCGTTGCGTAGTTTTAAAGATTTAAGCATACATAGAGATATAGGGACAGAGAGAAAGCGACTTTGTTTTATACTATGTAGTGATGATTATGGTTTATAGAACTTTGATAGCAGTAATTGCCGTTTACAGAACTTGAATAATATTAACTACCGTTTACAGCGTTTAAATATTAATTACTCAATACTAAACTATATCAACCTTGTTTAGTAATAATCACCGTTTACAGAAGTTCCCGAGCTAGAAAAAGTCACGTGGCGCGCTATCACAGGGAGGGATTTCACTGTGACCATTGCAAGAAACGCTTCGTCAATAGAACTACACTAACAACTCATCTCAAGTGAGTTGTAGAATAGTTTTTTTTTTTAATTGTATGATAAGATTTTATCTTTTACAGAGTAGCTAAAATCTTTACAGGTTTTAAATGAATATTCATAATCCATCCATGTTTGCAGGCTTTTCCGTTTCCTTCATCCACGTTAAACATTTATGTTTCCTCGTAATACTGAGTGCTTCTCAAAAATCTTTAACTTTTGTATAATGGCGTTTCGTTAGTGTCAATTGTTCCAGCGTTACATCAGTCATAACACGTTACCCCAATTCTATGGTCGACTGTAATGCGACATGCAATGGATAGACGAAAACATTCGAGGCGATGTAAAAAATGTTGTCACGAATGTTGATCTCATGAAGCACAGGTCAACAGACTGTTGACAGCGTAATCGTAAAAAATATCTGATTTATTACAAAACTGGGAAAAATAACAAATGATGTACTGTAAAATTATAATATTTATGTAAAATTTATTTTTTAATTATTTTTTCATTTGTTCGAACTTTGTTTTCATGAAATTTTGGTTTCAATAATGAATCCAATCCAATTTCATTCAATCCACCATGAAAATTTCAAGGTATAATTTTGTGAAATTAAAAAATAAATTAAAAACACTGTGCCATTTTAAAATCTGGGTCTTCAAAAATCAGCCGAGGAGTTAAACCAAATCATGTTACTAGATCTTTTTCTAAACCACCAGTCGCCTGAGCACCTATAGGAGTTTAACCTGCGAGCCAGACCTCTAGGTTTAATGTGGTTACCGTCTTAGACCACAACATCGCTTAATATCAAATCTCAAGACGATTTAAATGAAATTTCTGTAGACTCCACGAGGGTCCCTTGCCACGGCAGGAGTGTCCGATATGCCACAAGATGGTGAGAGTTATACAGTTGAAGTACCACATCCAGCGGCATCAGAACAAGAATCGATACGATTGCTCAGATTGCAATAAGGTGTTCTCTCACTTGACGACTTACCAGGCACATCTGAAGTACTCGAGGGCGCACGCTTCTGATCAGATCTTCAAGTGAGTGTGCCAATTTTATAACACTTTATTTCGGTTGATTCTTTCATTTATGACGTATTTAAATTCACATCTTTTACCGTAATTGCATTTAACTATATAAAAATCTCATTTGATTGATGAAAAAGTTATTGTACTAAAATCCATGAATAAAAATTTGACCGGATGCTACATCGTTCTTCCGCCTGGCATTGATTGGCCACTACAACAAACTGTGTGTTGTAGTGATAGGTGAGAGCAGCCAATCAATTACAGGCGGCAGTATGAAGTAACATCCGGTCAAGTACGTAGAAAATCTGTTAGAGATTCATATTGTCCCGAAAATACCTTTTTTTATGTTAATTAAAATACTGTGTGAAATGTAACTTTTATAACAGAAAAACCTAACGCGTGCAATATATTCTGTAAAAAGAATACAGTATCATTAAAAAAAAATTGTACATTAGTTCATACAATTCGCAAGTGTAATAAAATTGTTCGCTGAACTATTAACGCGACAATTATCTTTTGCTTACACCCTAATGAGAATCTTATTGTAAAAAAAAAACTACTTAAATGTTACTGTGTATTTCACAATGGAAGTGTTGCTAAATAAAAATCCATAATTTTCGACGCTTATGGGCTACCGTTCAGAATTTAATCATGCCTCAGTGATAACGTGTTTGGATACTACATCGATCGACGAACCTTCGAATTCTTGCAATAAATAGGAGCTTTTCGGTGAAGGAAAACTTCGTGATAAAATCATAGTAGAATGGTGGTAGGGCTTATTCTCAAGTAAAAATCTATCGCCAAGCACGATGTCGTTGTGTTCTGGCAGCTGCACCTGAGAACCAGTCCTCTAGATTTAGCGTGTTCGTCAGCTTAACCATCGTCGTTTAATAACAGGTGTAATTATGGTCAAATGTTTAAGTATTTGATAAAGTAAATACTCATCAAGTTTTAGTTCAATATTGCTGTGTATTCCAGATTAGATTTTTTTTGTTGGTATTATCTGTATCTTTTAGTATAATGTTTACAATGTAAACATATGTCTGACATACAGTACATTGGCCCAGGTTTCCGTGTCCGATGTGCAATAAAGGTTATCCAACTAAAGAAGCCATGCAGGATCACTTCAACTATCAACACCTCGGGAAGACATCGCACAAATGTCCCATATGTGAAAAGGTAACAGCTATATCGTAGTTCAATGGTCGTTTGAAAAAAAATCACATAGACTCACTAGACACACAGTCACACTATGGACTCACATTCAAAAAGTGGAAATAAAAATATTTTTCACAAAATTTCGTGCAAGTATCTTACTTGCACGTCCGGTCTCGGCGGGGAACTAGATGCGAATTAAATGCAGAGGATGGCGCCGAGTTTCCAAATGTCCAAAATATTTACTCCTGAAATTAAAACCTAAAACCTCTAAAATTGCCAAATTACTTGAAACTCCACCAAAAATTAATTAATTAATAAGTTTGGCCCTGAAGTTGAGAAACGTTTAGAAGTGTAAAGTATGTTTTTTTTGGAAGAAATTACTATTATAAATACTTACATAAATAACAATAATATATTTTTGAAATTTCTATATGCGCAATGTTTAAATATTATTATTGTTGTTCTTCATAATAATTCATTCATTGAAATTATTCCAAGAAATTGGCCGAATTGGGGTATTTCAGGCTGTAATATACTTTAAATAAAAAAGGTCTTAAAAATATTAAGGCCCTATATAATCCCATCCCGCTGATTTACCTCACTAAATTTGTGGGGAAAGAGAGAGATGGCATCGCTTCCTTTCTATTCTGCCATTCTGTGGAGAGACACGTGAGGTATTCGACCGGAAGACAATGATATTCACTGTCAAAAGTAACTCTTAATAAGCTTCGAACAAGTTTCCAAACAAATTAATAAATGTTATGTTGCTAAGTTTTATCTGTAAAATAAATTCTAGATTTTTCTTTCCCACAGCCGATAGCGTCCAGGGCCAACGTGGAGAAGCATATGATGAGGGTGCACGGGGAGAAAAAAGAAAAACCAAGGAAACACGTGTGTGCTGTGTGCGGGAAGGGATTCACTGTATGTATAATTTAATCTCTAATTACCACAGATCATTTATCCATTAGATGTGACGTCATTAGATACGTATAAAGTATATGAGATTACATATCATACAACCCCTCAGGGGTTGTTCATAAAGTACGTCACGCAATGCTTACCTTATATACCCAGTCCCTCCTTCGTCACTCTGTCACATTTTCTGGGGAAAATGGGAAAATCCAAGTATTGTCTGCACCCGACATTGCTTAATTTTGCTGGGTGATCGAGCAAGAACCGGTGTTTTCAACACTCAACCCGACACAGTGTTTACCCCCACCACTATTCGTCACACACAAAAAGGTTGCCGATCAGAATTTCAAAGCCGTCCTATAAGACGTTCTAAATTTACAAAATTGTTTGATGAGCTGCGAACGTCATGTTTCCTCAGACCCCTCCGACCGCCTATTGTCACATACATATACACAGTATGTGCCACTCCCTCCCCGAACAAATTTTATGATCTGCCCCTCAGCTCTATACCATAGTAATTAGAATCCCCTAAATTAGCAATGTTGCGGTCCACAAATGAGAAACGTTAGTCCAGAAATAGCTATAAAAGTTATCTACTTCTAAGGCTTTAGGACACTTCCAGAGTTAGCTGTTGACCTTTTACACTTTAACATAGGGTACGTATTCTTCATAAAAAAATGCTGTTCTTGAGGGACTGGTCAAAGCTACATAAATGTGAGCAAAAGTTAGTATATTATAATAGACTAACAAACTAATTTAATTTTTGCTTAGGACAAGAAAGCCCTAACTCAACACGAAGTCATCCACTCCGGGGAGAGACCACTATCATGTGACCTGTGCCCGCAGACGTTCAAGCAGAAAGCTTCACTCTACACGCACAGAAAGCGAGTTCACAAGGTGTTCCCGACTAAACGAGTCCTCCAGTACATGGACACGACTGCACCGTCTTAGCACGCACCTAACCGGGTCTCGAAGACCCGGGTTCAATTCTCCGAACCGGCTAATGGGAATTCAGGAATTAATCTTTAACAATTCACCATTACAGTTTCAATAAAAATCAAGTATTATATCTGACCAATAATAACTATATCCATAATAACATCTAACTATCCGTCTCTTTCTTTATTGGAACGAATTTTAGTACGTCCCTTGCGGTAGAGGTGAACTGGTAGAAATCGTCACGTAAGGAGAAAGTGTTATGCTTTCGGCTCTGGCTGCGTCTCTGCCATTTCTATAAAAAATAGTGAACGCATGGAAATTACATTAAAAGCTATTTGTTTTTATATCATTCACTATTTTCTATTTAACATTTAATAAATAAATATTTTTCCTTTAACTTTAAATTAAGCTTTATGATTTTGTTCCTTGGTTTACGTTATTCGCACTGAAAAAAATATAGAAAATAAAAATATATAGCAGATTACACAAGAAGAGAGAGAGGGCATAACGCTTTCTCCTTACATGACAGAAATATACAAATGTAAACAGAAACCTCTATATCGAATTTCTTTCAGTGTTGAAAGAAAAGAGCAAGGAATTTAATTAGTGACTGGGTACTCTGACGGCAAATAATAAACTAATTTTACCTGGTAAATGGTCAGAGACTTTATGGATGATTATAATATTAAGAATATTATATTGTTTTAACAATTGCAAACACAACAAAAAAAGGATTAATCAAATAAGGGTAGCCCTTCTGAATTGATGGTTTTATATACATACAGCGATTGCTTTTCATTGATTTATATATATATAAATAAAATCAAAGATAAAACAAAATTGAGGCACATCCCGGTAAAATTGCAAATTTGGAACACAACTTCATTTACTTATGCTTTTAATTATTCTAACCTATCATCCGGTGGAATTAGTAATGGAATCTTCTAAACTGTTTTTTTTTTAATTTGAGATTTATTTCAACGGTTTTTCGACAGATTTTAATAATGATCTCTATCAGTCAAATTGCTTGATAACCGATTTGACGTTTCAAGCTGTATGACAGTTCATAATGTTGCTAACGGAAAAAAATTAAATATCGAAGTCGTTTTATACAATATACACTTATATGTATAGATTAAACTGTTTCATTATTTTAAATGGATTTATATATTAATTAAAACTATTAATGTAATTATTATTACAATTTCGTATATAATAATGTTATGTGAATACGAGCTCTGTGTGAAGCTTTGTTACTTTTCGAATGTTCTAGAGAAAAAGAATAAATATATTATAAAAAAAAACTGATGTATTGTTTGATTGCTTAATTATTTGACAGATATCGGAACGATTAATCAGACTGTACAGCTTTGCAGCTAAATGCACTACGTATAAAGTTGATAATTTCTTCGAAGCCGTTACGACTATACAAGATTCGTAGACTTAAGAATAAATAAAATGGTTATGATTCTACAAAACACACCAAAAAAGCAGCCATTCTGAAATGATATGCCAACATACTTTCGACAATTATTGATTTTTATTTATATAGATACTATGTTTCGCGTCAACATTATGCTGTAATTTCAAAGTGATAGGTACCCTGAAATATTAGACTAACATATTATAAACTTTTATCGAAATCACAGTACTCGCACCGAAAAATAGCGTACGGCTGGCAACACTAATAATGTAATCAAACTATTATGATAACACAGAGTGAACGCTATAAATATTTAATTTTACTCATTCTTAGCTTGAACACAGAGTACATTTGTATATAGGAGAAAGTTTGAACACGCTTCTAACATTACCGTCTCTTGCGGCAGGATGAAGAGATATAGTCTGTGGTTCACAAACGAACTCTTACAGGGCAACACTGAGAGTTGATATGTTTAAAAGGATAATAATAAAACCACAATAATAACAGTAATTAATGTATTATACTGTTGCATCATACAAATTTTCAAATAGGATATTTATATAAAATATTTTTTTATTCATTAACATTTTGATACTACTACATATGCCACAGACCTGTGAATATTATTAAAAAAAAAAAAGGTAGAGCGCGACATTTAAAATATAATTAACAGATACTATCAAAACTCCATGTATTGGTAAATCAAACGTATAACAAAATTTATCTCTTGTTAATAAAAAACAAATAAATGACTACACATAAATTATTATTTAACCTTTCAATAGCTGCCTTTGCGCGACACGCTCTTTCCCGCGTTTATAATCGCTTTCGCGCGGGCAATAGTGCACGTGCAAGAGAGATAACAATCACTCGTGAATCCACGTGTTCAATCTTGCACGCTCAAATCGCGTGTGAATCAGCGTGTCTAGTAAAGGCAGCAAATTGTCCTTTTAAAAGGCCGTCGACCTACGACCCCTTATCGAAGAGACATTATTTTCTTTGTTACATCGTACTAATTTTATCAACTAGCCAATGACGTCCGATAAAATGATATATTAACAGAAGGAAATAGAATACATCGATGTATACAAAGAATTACAACTATGGTAATTACTTTTATGACAAATCACGAACTGACACTGACTCGATAAATAAAATGTATTTATAAGTAAGGTCCTATGAAAAAATACTTTTGTACGTTGCGTTCGATAATGTAGTAAGAAGCGTTAGATATGAACTGATTTGTTTGATAAACATCTGAACGAGTTTGATTTGAACATTGTCGATACTTTTGCTAAAAAATATCACACGAAAGCATCTATTCATGGTAATATCCACCCATAGACTGCCAAAAGTCAAGTAAAACCTGGGAAGTTTTTGTATTTAAGCATCGAGACAAAGTCAATTATTCTCAAAATGAACGATTCCTTTTGAGAAAACTTCATGCAAATGACAACTTACACTTCATATATTAATCAATTACAATAAACATAAACCGCTAGTTTAATATAAGCGTCTATATAGATAAGAGGTCGATGACGTTAATGCTGCTTGTTCAGAAGTCTGTGGTAACTAATTCAAAAATCGGTGAGCGTTGAAACACCTACACCATATTTTATTAAGGCACTTTTATTATGTATACACACAGTATATTTAATCTAGAATTAGTAATATTAAATAATTTTAATAATTATATATGTCGTTCGTTCGACTATATCGCCTTGAAGGAGGGTAATTAGTAAATACAGTAACATTAATATTTTGAAAATAATCAGTAATGATCTTTTCTAGTATCAAATATAAAGAAGATTCTAGAACATTCTATTACAAATTGTCTGGATTTTCGGTTCAAAATTCAGACATACAATTAACCACAGATTATCTTGTCTTAAATTACATAAAACATAAGACAGAAAACTTGAATAAAATATACCACCGCCGTAAGAAAAAGGGGCACAGCTAACTAGAACACAAACTGTAGAAAATTCGAAAATTCTGTATCCTGTTGTTTAAGCGAATTACTTTAATTTCGTTTTCAAATTCTATATAATTCGAGAATATAATTTCATAGGTCATAAATTTTAATTTCATTCAAATTTCATAGGCGGCTTTATTCCCGATTCTGAATATACATAAAACTAAAAAAAAAAGTTAGATACGCCCGTTTTTTGGACTGCAGTAAATAGATTGAGTATTTAAAACATTTTAAAATGATCCAACTTCAAAGATAAATTATTACAATTTTAAAATAATTTACAAGAAATAAATAAAATACAAAAAAATAATATTTAGATACCCTATCGCAACAAAAACACAACTGCATTGTTTTATACTATTTTATAATGTGATAAAAATGATACTCAACCATAGTGTTTACTGATAATTCTCTTTTTTTATTGTACATAGACAAAGTGACAGAACGCGACCTGTCAAAGATTGCTGCAACTCGTGTATGGAGTGTAGAGGTAACACTCCCTAAACTCATTTATGGTTGTCACATCCATTTCATTTAACGATACAAATACCAAAGCCTTATTAAAAAGACATATGCAATTGCATCTTTATACTTAAATATCTTTCTAGAAATATTCTTGTAAAATATTTAAAAATATGATACAATGCGTACCACGAAGACATTTTGTTTGGATTACTTAGACATTACATTACTTACCTACTCTATTTTGTACCTACTTATTACACATTAAACAAGTTTTAAATGCACATAAAATAATCTAGTGACATGCTTAGCACCTATACGTTAACATTTAGTAAATATACTAACAATTTAAATTATGATTCTAATTATTTTAGGTTCAGTGAGTGATGTTTTAGAAAGGTCAGAATGTTCTGGAAAAAATATGAATCAAAGAAGGCCACGAGAGAAATACACTACATTAAAAATATTTAAAAAACAAGCACGTATGTAAATATTACCGCTAAAGTACATATGTCAGGAAATGTGGAGATTATCTGAGTAATATGCTAATTAAATAGGATGTTTGTTTGTAATTAATAGTAGTCTGCTGATGTGCTAGCATCACGTCAAAACTACTTTATATATTTTTAAAGTTAAACGTTTTTTTTACATCGCCTCAATTTTTTTCGCCCATCTATCGCATGTCGCATTACAGCCGGCCGCGGAGTAGGGGTAAAGTGAAAGTTCGTTAGAGCAGCCAAGGCCAATATGGAGAGGCCCATGGTACAATTCAAAATGATTACAAAAAAAATTGTGATCAATTTTTAAAATGCATCTATCGTCTGAATGATTGTATTTATTATTATTCTATACTCTAATACGCAACTTCAAATTAAAATTTATAGTTGGATATCTTGTCTACTATTGATTTCCCATTATCATTCCTATTTTCCAATTATGAAGTTAAGATTGAAAACGCTATTTTAATACCCAAAGTCGAATAATATTCCGAAAATTTTCAGAAATGCCTAACACGCAAAAAAAAGTTTCACTTGTATCGTGGTTTCATAAACACCACACAATTATTTTATACAATTACTTCTTAGCCATTTGATTCTTATCTAAAATAAAATTATCACATCTTCATTCAATATAAATACATTAATTGTAATTTAAAAAAAAAAACTAATATTTGCTAAGGAATACAAAAGACTAAAGGTTTTTTTTTAAAAGTATTCCTTCGATTTTTATACGTTTTTAATAAACAATGCAGACGATGTTACGGGTGGCGGATAGTATATTAAGCGTCATCCATACGTTACGCCATACTTTAAGGGGGACGCGGATCATGCAAGTGTGACAATGGAGGGACAATCAACAGCTTCGTGACGTCACGTATATAAATCTATAAATGTTGTCACATAAACACGATCAATGATGAAGGTTCAGTTGATAGCGTGTTAGGACACCACGTCGACAGACGTAGGTTCGAATGGTGAAGAAACCATAACATGGTGGTAAGGATTTTTTAAATCCACTTAGCTACCACCCTCGAGTTGGAAAATCTATCGCCAAGCAACTGTTGGTGTGTTTCGTCAGCTGCATTTAAGAGCCGGTTCGCTCAAAGATTTAGCTTATTAACCATCTTAGACCACACCAGATGAGTTTATGGTCAAGCGCTAAAACATGTCAAGTATTTTAAAAAAAGACAAGAGAGCTCCGAGAATCATAAAGTAACACGTGTGACAAAATTTATGACGCGCCCTTAGTGTAAGCCGTAAATGCAGTGACCTCTCATAACGTCCCCAGAGAAATTTCAACGCAAAATTCATTATTGTCGTTCTGTTTTTAAGAAGCTGTTAGAATTGAATTAATTAGAATTAGCTTTTAGAATTAATTAATTGTTAGCATATTTTCTAAATGACAATTACACTTTAAACATTTGGTCTATAATTAATTATCGACATAGATATCTCACAAAAATCATTATACAACATCGTAAAGGGTTCGATATATCTATTTATAACGTATATATTTACACATAGAATTATGGTTCAACATCACAAAACACGTATTCATTATCACGCTAATAACCACATGGTAAGAAGCATGACTTACACATACAAATATAATTCAAGACGCACAATTCTAATTTCAAATACTAGCTTCTGCCCGTGACTTCGCACGCGTTATTATACTTCATGCATACCTCGAGAACAGTACAGTATGTCAGGATGAAAGGTACCCTATGTGCTTTAATGTACCCCGGACAACGTGTACGCAAAATTTCAGAATGATCGGTTGAAGTACATTCATGTAGAAACTCACAAACTACTAAGTATGGACATAATATTCACTTGAAATCGGTTTCAAGCACAAAAGTATCAAGAATCATAGTTATAGCCCGATATTGAATTACGTTGTGTTATTTCACAACAACAGCTATTATAAACATGTTACCAGTTATTCTGCTGTCGGGTAATTTGCTGTTTTGACATGTCAATGAAGTGCATATTTTTAGTTAATATCGTACCTATCAATGTTAGCAATGTAAAGTTCTCCTATCACACCTATTGGTTATTAAATAACGATATCCTTATCGTACGTTGCGATAACACAAACCGATCATTGTCATTGTCAATTACCATAATGGATAATTATCAATAAAAAAAACATTATTAATAATTTGTTATTCATTCACTAATTAAAATCTTAATTGTACTATAAATGACCATACTTCCCAAGATTGTTTGACCTCTGTGCCAAAGTTGCACTCAAAATGTGCATATCAGGTTATAATAAATGAAATAATAGTTTTTGAATTAAATGTTTCCTAAGAAACAAGAATAAAAAAATATATATACGTCATTAATGTTTACAAATGAACATAGGTAATATATTCTTTAAGAATCTTTAAAGGAAACATGTTTAGAATCCTTGACCTCTTTGAATTAAAGATACCTAAGGAAGTAAATATTAAGCAGTATTGCAAATGATGCAATCAAATCAACTTTTTTAGTCATGACTATTTCAAATGTTTACATACCGTACGGGCTAACACTTTCCAATACACGTCGAGAACACCTGCACCTTTAAAATCAATTTCAATTCAAGAAATTTAAACTATGAATCATTTTATTCAATATAACGTAATCGCCATTATCAGTCTCAATATCAATATTAAATGACCCATAGATAATAGCATTTGCACATTATCTTTTACAAAAATGTATTGTATTATCTGTTACATTGTTTTACAAATAACAATCTTAATGTATTCCTTTAAAAAAAAAAACATATTTGCTTCGATTTTAGTTTCCCATTATTTGAAGTCTTAAAACTTTCATTTCTATTCAACAGTTGATTTTTGACGATATTCCCACTAAATGTATATATTTTTTAAATCGTATATTTGCCAACCAATCTTCCAAATTATTACTGACATTGTCAAGTAAGTAATAATATTACAAGTGTCTTATAATCATTTCAATGTTCTAACAAGTTGGTGATCGCCTTGTTAGAACATTCCACAGAGTTTTTTTGGCATCTCAGAATTCATGATCTGTGGTATTATTTTCGATCCACAGCACTTGTGCACAATAACCGAACTATATTACATAAAACGCCACCAATCTTACAAAATATAGAGTAAAATAACACAAGATTACGAATAAAATACAAAATCCACTACATGACAAACTAAGATCCCGCCAAAAACTCAATCTGTCATTTTATTCACATAAAAATAACGCCACAGATAAAAAAAATCACAGATACTACACAGAAAAAAAAAACTAATACTTCATTATATCACTTCACATTGACATACCCTTTAAATTTGTACTACAGTTTGCACAGTCCTTGACTATACCCTCCATCAGAGCGAGTCTCTTTTGCAGATGCATTATCGTCGCATCCTTTTGTCTCAACTGCATTCGTAACGTTGTTATTGAGTCTTCTAACGCTCCGTACACCGCCTGCACTTCGGGCTGATAACTGAACACCTGCGGTGGCTCGTCCAGGCAAAAGAAGTCCCTGACTACCGGATGATTCGGTAATTTACTCAAGACAGCGTTGACAAATATTTGTAAACCCCGTACCCTCTCCTCGAGGAAAGCTGGCTCGAAGTTATCCCTGAACCACCGTTTACCTGGTAACGGGAGATTCACACCGGGCTGTTCTGCTTTTATCCTTGAATATAGTCTAACAAAATCGGTATACCTTCGGAAAACGAGCCACGATTGGTCACGTTTATCATCTTCCACTTTCAACTTATAGATTGTGAACCGCGCCCTCTCCTCCATCACTTCGTATCCGACTATCGGTATCTGCAAGAACTCGAAGCGTTTTATCTCCTCACTGTGTAAACTCAAGTCAATATTGCTTATACTATTTTGAACTCTGTTCATACTGTGGTTGTTATTTCTAAAACTGTCATTTATATTATTCATGCTCTTGTAATGGTTGCGGGTTTGTATGGGTCTTCTCGTTTCCATCTCATTATCGGACACGGTTTCCGTGTACCGTTTCTTGTAGAAGTTATTTATTTTCCCGATGTGGTCTGTAGGTGTGTTGTCCTCACTGGACGTCGACGATATTTCATTATTCATCGCGTCCCTTGCTTGTTGTCTTATATTCACGTTTTGTACTATATCCATTTTGTACTATTTAACTTCGATCTGTAAAATAAAGTATATATGTATTAGAATCATTCAACCATTAAACACTAAGTTTTAGGAATTCATCACCTCTGCTCCTGAAATTTGTATAAGTTAGATTTAGTAAAAGACCGGCTTGATTTTAAAGCACATTAAGACCAGCCACGGTGTTTTTAAAAAATAGTGTTTGGTTGTACAATAAACTCCCAAAGCATATTAGTAATTTCTTGGATAGTACCGTCAAAAATATCATCAATCGGAATCATTTACTTTTCATTGAAATAAAAAAAAAATCATCAATAAAGCAACAAAGTTCATTGTATTGTAAAAAAAAAACAACACGATAACTAATATAAATAACAAGAAGAAAGCGAAAATTTGCTATGTGCGATAGCGATGTACAGGCAAGAGCGGGCGGGTGGAGTTGCTTCTTTTAGACTTTCCACTACCGTTGAGTTACAACCGTCCTGGACTTTGGAAAATCGTTGCAAATACAAGGATCAATATAAAGGAATCAAATTCAAAAAGAGTATACAAGTCGATTAAAAGTACTCATAAAAAAAATTAACCATAGCCAGCACCATAGTCGCCGTGTAAAATTTCAGATTGGGCACTTACTCCCTTTAGTTTTCCCAACCTACAATTTAAGTTTACAATCTTTTTTCTAAACACCCTTTTTTCTATGAAGTCATACAAATAATAAAAACCCTATTTTTAATTAGGAATAAAATTCCTTTTTTGAGTTAAACATACGACGTATCACGACTTCAGTCCTTGAAAAGAGTTAGATAGTGATGCTATTTTTACATTTATATGTAAAGTGTTTATGATTTTACAGTTTGTATTTATAATTAACTTTTATTGTGTATACATTTTTATTATTATCTTTATCATTGTCATATATTTGTGTATGTGTGTGTGTGTGTACTTATGTATGTATAGATTTATATTGTATACATATTCATTACGGACTATAAAGGTAAGGAGTATAAAATGTCCACAAAAATTCCATCACTCTCCAAGTTTTCTCACAGCAGTTATTTTAAGTTATATTTACAAAATTACTTCAGACTAACCATACCCCATTGACTACTACTAGCGCCATTTTGTAGAGTTTTGGAATTGTTATTTAATGCTTAGAGATGGATACTTTTTCAACATGTTTCCCATATGAGATGGTACCCCTTACCTCTACACTCCATAGTATTCATTTTATCTATTCCGTAGGTATACACTATTTACGTATTTGTAGCTTATATATTTCAATATTATGTTCATTTTATGATTATATGTTTTTTAGTTTATTTATTTATCTTTCGCTTCTACTATATTTGCACTACCTACCTATAACTTTTATCTTGTACAACAATAAGTTACGAAAGAATTTGAATTATAGTGGTGAGGCAGATGTCTCGCCATCTAGTTTGTTTAGTTAGTTTCATGCGTCGATACAGGGGTGACAATTGTCACTTTTAACTTTCACGCACTTTTTCCGCTACGCAACATCACTACATATTATAAAACAAAGTCATCCGCCGCGTCTGTCTGTCTATCTGGATGTTCGCGATAAACTCAAAAACTACTGTACGGATTGTAATGTGGTCTTCACCAATAGATAGAGTAATTCACGGGGTAGGTTTAGGTATATAATTTGTCCAGGTCTCTTTGTAATTGGTTGAAATATAATGATAATTGTTGAAAGAATCGGAATAAGTCAATTTCATGCACATAAGTGTATACTTTTTAATATCAGGACAACATCCGCCGAGCATGCTAGAACTTTATAAATAACCCGCTTTTGGATTCAATTACGAAATCATCTCCGTCTGTCACATCGCAAAATAAACTTTACTATTACATGAGTGAACAATCTAGTAGCTACCAACATCAAGACACTTGTGGGACGTTCTAGGATTCGCAGCCGCATCTAGCTGTGACACGGTAAACAATTAAATGCCTCTTATACATCCCCTATCATTCACATAATCTCACATTCCCAAATACTAGACACAGTTTGGCTGACACACATCCCTGTATTCTGTCATAAAAGTTCTCAAGCAGCTGAATTACCACCGCTATTTACACGCCTGCCTCATCGTATAAAGATAAATAATATTTATTGAATGTTACTAATATACATACATAAATTTAAAAGGTCTAACAAAATATTAACAAGTTTTTCAAGAAATGCAAATGATAATGTCTCGCAATAACCTTATCACATCAAGCTTTTTTGGTTTTATACTTTAATAAAATGTAAATAAATTTAGTATCTCTTGTTTAATTTGAATTGGAAATTAATTATACTAATATTGGCATTACTTCAACAGAAGTGAACACAAAAATAGTGATACTTGAATGAATATTTATATAAGCATTCATTTTTATCGAATTAAGCTGACAATAAAAACTGCTGGCCTTTAACTAATACAAAATTAATCAAACATACTTTAAAAAAAGGTATTCATTTCTTTAACTTTTAAAAATAGTATTTTTTACCAAAATAATCCTAAATATAATATTTTCCCCACATGCAGACATTAAAAAATAATATAATTGTAACATTCATGTTGGGTTTTGGTGACGCCGACTTGTCTACAGATTGTTATAAAAATAATGTAATGTATAAAAAAGGAACATATATCTGATTTACCGACAATACATTATAAAAAAATATATAAAAGAGACATAATAAATAAGTGTAGTATGGAGGCAAAATGGAGTATAAGGCTGCAGGCTTAAAAGTGCAAGCAAAGGCTATATTTATCACTGCTTATAGAGAATGATGCTTTTTGTAAGCTCTTAGACTTATGTGTCAAGAAACTAATCATTTTATGTATGATTTAAAAAATAAATGAAATATTATTGTGTACTAATCTTTACAAACTCATATCCTTCTAAAACTAACCTAGAGAGTTTTATAAAATATAGAAAAATGAATATTGTTTAGGATAATTTTTTCATTATTTATTAGAACATGTATAAATAATGCATAAGTCGGCCAGTATCACACACATTTTCTATATATATAAAAATGAATTGTTGTCTCACAAAAACTTAAGAATGCCTAGCCGATTTGGCTAATTTTGATATTGAAATATTTGTAATGAGAAATATAAATTAAAGACAATTTTATTTTTGAAAATTTGCAGAATCAATTTGTACTTTCCCTGTTTCGCTCATGGGTAATTAATTATATGTTGCGTGATCGCAAGTCGAAATACCATCATGTTTATATATTTTCACACTACAAAAAAAGACAAAAAATATAGTACATCAGAAAGCCTGCAATTGATTAAATGTATAACTATGTTGCATTTATAATGTAAATAAATATTTCGTATTAAGTTTTGACCACCTTTTACACAAATATATATGTAAGTGATACTAAATTCAGTGGGTCATCTAGATTTATATAAGAATTATATACAGAAGAGCCTCTCACGGTTATCTGTCTATCAATTATTTTTGTTTCGATATATTTAAGATATTTTACATATGGTAATATGGTTTGGTAAGGTAGGATGTATTAGATATGATATAAACATTACATTATCCAACTGATTTTAATGAAGTTTTTTTATGTGAAAGAATTACAGAAAAGTTTTTGTACAATGCAAATAGATGTTGTATAATTATTTAAGGTAAAAATGTAGATAATCTTGATAAAATTTAAAATCAAACTAACTATATTTACAATGTTTCACAACTTTTTAATGAGGGTTAAAGCTACTGGCTGGCTGTACCTAGTTCATATAAATACAGAGTTGTCAAATTATCATAAGTACCAGGACATCATAACTCTCGAGTAATTCGGCCTTGGAATACAATCAGTATAATGACTTACGTGTAAGAGACGTGCACAAATTTAAACAGGTGACCCACGCATCCGTTACAATATGTTTTGCGACAATTGTACACAATAGATCACAATTACAATAAATCTATAAACATAACTAACTGCACTATATTGAGTATATTGCCATCACAATGTTTGTTTAAACTAAATACGTTGTACAAATTTAACTAAATGTACTATAGTGAACAATATGGCAAAAGTATACACTTTTGTTGAGAATAAATCACAAAATAAACAAGTAACGAAATAAAACAATCACGACGTTGGAACAACTCTTGTCAATGTCAAATATAAATTACATTTTTTTAATGAAAAGCACTGGATACCAATTCTTTAAGCATAAATACTTACGTATTAACACAAGTGCTGTCCAAATAAATATGAAAAAATAATAAATCACTTCAATGAATAACAAAGAAAATACTAGAAGCAACAACTAGAAAGAGTATTTTTTATATGAAGGGTTAATTCAAAAAGAACACAGAACTCTCATCCATACAACAACAACAATCAAACAAACATGTTACAAAAGATAATAGCAAAAAACAATAATAAAAAAAACAGAAACTTGCAATAACTTTCTTGTCCTGATTCCGATTTCCGCCAGATTATAGTGTGGCGTTCGGCCTTTTTTATGTACTCTCTGGTCGAACGCGCATTGACACAAAAAAAATAAAAAAACCTTAAAACCAATTAATATCAGCCCGGAGGGCACGCGTCCTCCTCAAGACCGTATTCAAGCCCTTATGAATTTTCCCCCTCCTAAGACTGTACAAGGTGTGCGACGTTTTCTCGGTATGTTAAACTACTACCGCCGTTTCATACCCCACGCCGCTCAGTTTCAGGCTCCCTTAATCGAAGCTGTTGTCGCTACCAATGGAAAAGGTAATAAGCCATTTGTATGGTCACCTGAGCTCTTGGTCCAGTTCGAAGCTTGCAAATCGAGCCTTTCGAACGCTACTCTGTTGCAGCATCCAGTCAACGGTGTACCTCTTGGTTTGTATACGGACGCATCAAGTATTCATATTGGATCCTGCCTTCAGCAGCAAGTGAACGGCCAATGGTGTCCGCTGGCCTTTTTCAGCAAAAAGCTAACTGCTCAGCAGACACAATGGCCAGCCTATTATAGAGAATTATTGGCAGTGTACGAAAGCGTGCAACATTTTCGCCATATTCTCGAAGTTCAGCACGTCTCGATCTATACAGATCATAAACCGCTGCTGTATGCGTTCATACAGCGGCGAGAAAAACTGCCGCCTTCCCAATTGAACCAATTATCGTTCATAAGCCAGTTTACGACGGACATACGATACATCAAGGGTGAGGATAACGTTGTGGCCGATGCAATGTCGCGGATAGAGGTAATTTCGTTAGAAGAAGATTACGAGACTCTTGCAAAATCACAGGAGGAGGACCAAGAACTCGCGAGCCTACGTCAAGGGAAATCTGGCCTCACATTTAAGCAGGTTATCATTCCAGGGACTAACATTTCCGTGCTATGTGATGTGTCTACTGGCAAGCCTCGTCCTTACTTGACTTCTTCATTTCGCCGTGCGGTGTTTAACAAGATTCACAACTTGAGTCACCCCGGCGTACGAACAACCACTCGCCTTCTGGTTGAACGCTATGTTTGGCCCTCGATCAGGAAGGATAGTCGACAGTGGACTCAGTCTTGTACGGCCTGTCAACGCGCGAAAGTAGCCAGACACATCTCAGCTCCCCTCGGTACCATCGACCAACCATCTGGTCGGTTTATGCATATCCATATCGACATTGTGGGACCTCTGCCCGTCTGCAATGAACATCGATACTGTTTAACTGCTGTTGACAGAGTTTCACGATGGCCTGAGGCGTGGGCCATGCGATCTATTACCGCCGAAGAAGTAGCCGACACCCTCATTCAAGGGTGGATATCGCGTTTTGGTGTGCCTTCGGTTATTACGACTGATCAAGGCACTCAATTTGAGTCTGATCTATTTCGCCGACTCATGGAAACATTCGCCACAAAACGCATTAGGACGACCGCCTATCACCCCTGCGCAAATGGGATGGTTGAGCGAGTGCATCGCCAAATGAAGGCAGCCCTCATGTGCCATACAGAATCATGGGTACGGGCTCTTCCCCTCGTCCTGCTCGGAATGCGAACAGCATTCAAAGAAGACATAAAGTCCACAGCGGCAGAAATGCTGTATGGGGAAACGCTGCGTTTGCCGGGAGAAATGTTGACATCTGCCTCTGGCACTGACGGTCCCGACGACCCGGCTGATTATGTAGTTCGGTTACGACGTAAGATGTCCGACCTACGACCTATACCAGCCTCATGTCACGCAAATCCAGCTGTTTTCATATTTAAAACATTGTCTTCAGCTTCTCACGTTTTCTTACGGGATGATACGGTACGGCGCCCACTACAACCTCCTTACACCGGTCCGTTCGCTATACTAGAGCGTTCTACCGATGGGAAGACCCTGACTTTAGATATTAAGGGCAGACAGATTGTGGTGAGCGTGAACCGCGTAAAACCAGCTTTTTCAGAGTCTGACTACTGGAAACGTCCTGCAACCGAAGACTCAGCTGACTTATCTCCTCCAGACCCACCTCAGGAGTCGAAGCTTTCAACTGCAGATGTCATCTCCCCTAACTCACGACCTAATGCAACACGATCCGGTCGTCGTGTAAAATTCCGGAAAACCGAGGATTACCTATATTTTTAGATACTTATCCTTCTCCGTGGGGGGGTGATGTGGCGTTCGGCCTTTTTTATGTACTCTCTGGTCGAACGCGCATTGACACAAAAAAATGAATAACGTTATTCTAAAAAAATAAGACAAGACGTCTCACACATATAACACAGGACGTCTAAATAATAACGACGAAACCCTCGAGGCTACCAAATCGCCAAAATAGATTAATTTGGCTTTTTCCGATACTGGATGTGCCAATATTTATTTATAAAACTTTTAAACGCCTATATTATAATTCTCCTTAAATGTCCGTCATCTTTGAGATTCGTTTCGGACACATTTATTAAAATATGATTAACATCTTCTTCTTGGTGCTAAATTTCACACTTATTTCTTTCGTTCCTTTTTAATAAAAAGTTAAACTTATTTAATGAAATATGTCCAGAAAAAATTCATAAAGCTTAGACAATCATGTTTCTTCTCACATTAGAATCTTGGAACTATAGGACCAATCCAGGGAAGAATGAAAGTTTAGTGCTTTCTTTATTCCGCGATTATATATATATTTAGTAACTTACTAACCCAATGGTGAACTGTTTTTGTTTTTTATATTTTAGATATGTCGTGGTGGTCTAAATCAACTTCAAATCTCTTGTTGATTTCTTTCGTTGGATTTGATAAAAATCTACATGACACTGGCAGAATTGTGAAATTTTCCCCAAGGCTATAGAATTAAAAAAAGTTGCCAATTACAGTTTGATTTTTGTTTATTGCATGAAACAGATGATTGTGGCACAATTATGAAAAAATGTCTAGATTTTTACTTCTAAATTTTGAAGACTACGGTCTAAATCAAGATATAACTAAAACAATACAGTCGCACACGCCTTTCTGTGTCTGTTGCCTACAAACAGATGTGCCTTTGGTTAATTTAGGAAACTGCAATCATTCAAGTTTCTTGGATATTTATTTCAAACCTGAGGTAAGTTATTTATTTATTTTATAGTTTTTCTGTTTTCATATCCTTTAAAATTCATTTTTACACAGGATTGTTAAAGAAGTAAAACAGTTTAAGTGTTATATCACAAAACCTGAGTAAATTGAATTACTGCCAGTAATTATATTTCTTATAGGCCTTGTGGTGCAATTTTTGTTAGGTCTAAAATTAAGCCAAGAGATTATAATTTTGAGATTTTGAATAACTCTTCATGAGAAGCATTATTATCAGTTAATTAGTTAGTTATAATTAGTTATCGGGTATATCAACTATTTACTTACTGTAATTTCTTAAAGCCTGGTGAAGGCCCATCATGCGAACAGTGGTTAGTCAGCTTGTAAAAAAAGTTACTGTAATATGAGCTGTGGATAGTTTGAAATTAAATGATCATGTATGCTATCCTGTTCTAATATTTATTTATGTATTTCAAACTCCTATAACCACTTAACCTGTTTCTGTTCTTCATCTCCTCTAAAGATGTAGGTAATGCCTAACCCTCCTTGTTATGTTTTTCAGAATCTTCAAAAATATTACTCATGATTATGGCTATGTCCCATAAAACCTCACATATTACATTTACATTTTGTTGTCTATGTATATAAAATTGGTTGTTGATATGTATATCTGAAATTGATAAAGCAAATCTAAGATCTTCTCAGAGACTATGTTTAATATTCATTTTACAATAACTTATTACTTGAGTTTTGGCGAGACCTTGGAATATAATTTAGTGGATTTTATAGTTGTAATCTTGTGTTATTTTACTCAATATTTTGTAATATTGGTGGTGTTTTTTATGTAATATAGTTTGGTTATTGTGCACAAGTAAAGTGGATGGGAAATAATGTCGCTGAGCATGGATTCTGGCTTGCCACTAAAACTTCCTGGAAAGTTCAAACAAGATGGCCGCCAACTTGTGAGTTGATAGATATGATCACAAGAAACTTTTAATATTACTACCTACTCGACAATGGCAGCAATAATCTGCTACAAGATTGGTTGCTAAAAAAAATTTTTACTAAGACACACTACTCTATATTTTTTTGTTATGTTGTCTAATTGTTTTGTTCTTTTTTTAGTTTAAAAAGAGACACAACTATGTTGCATGTCAGCAGTGTCATGGTTTTCTGATGAAAATAAAACAATTCGAAGAACAAGTTGAGAGCAGTCTACAACTTCTTCAAGATATGGTAATTACTTTTGAAATTTCACTGTATATCTATGGAAAAAGTGTAAAATTATTACAACAGATTTTTATCACTGGTAAATTAGAATTTTTATTAATGACTTGTTAATACATTACTGTGTTAGATACAGCTTCATAAAAAAAATAGGTGGTAGAGCTACGCTGAAGCTATTACTGGTTTCAGCATGAATGGGTCGGCTCGCCCAGGGTAGTACCACCCTCTCACAGAAAACCGACGTGAAGTAACAGTGCCTGCACTGTTGCGTTTCTTTCGGTCAGTGAGAGCGCCGGAGGCCCACATATATTAAAAGGCCGGCAACGCACTTGCAACTCCCCTGGTGTTGCTAGTGTCTATGGACGGCGGTGAACACTTACCATCAGGTGACCCACCTGTTCGTTTGCCCCCTATAATATAAAAAAAAATCTTGACTAGGTATTGGCCCCTATGAAATTTTTTAACAAAGGAATAAATTATTGTTGCTGTGTATCCTCCATTAAAACAATAACTCACCAACAAATCTGTGTATATAAAAATGAACTTTGTTATATATATCAGAGATCGAAAAATTGTATAGCATTTGTGTGACCATTGTGAAACTTGACATAGCTAAATGTTTTGTCATGGAGAAAGTTTTTATGCTATGAATTCTATTGTTTTTAAATATTGCATTATAATGTATGGTAGGCAGTAAGTGGTGGGTAGTTTATAAAATTAGCTGATTCTGTTATATTTGTATGCTGGACTTTGAAAGAGAGGGATGAGAAAAAATTATATCTGGGCAATACGCAGATGTTAGGATGAATGTGTGGTGTAACTGGAATGGATAAGATTAAAAATGAGTATACCAGAGGAAGTTTGAAAATAGCACCAGTAAAAATGAAAGTCTTGGAAGTCAAAAGGTTCAACCAGTGCAATATCAATTCAATATCAGCAGGTTTATACCCTGGCACATACCAGTGATGTTTTCTGAATTCACGTACATTTACTAATTTTAATTGGTAACACTATTTCCTGACAGTGATGGAAAACATCGTGAGGAAATCTGAACTGGAGAAATGTTCTTGTAGAGGTAAATATTAATTCTTGTAAGTATATGGGAATTTCTCGGAGTTTAAAATCGCCAATATGTCATGGGCTGACGTGATGATTATGCCTATACTTGCCTTTGGGAAGAGGCTATGGCCTTGCAGTGGGTCTATACCAGGCTGATGAAGTGCAGTGACAGAGAAGTTGAGAAGTAATAGGTTAGCATGTTATGAGGTAAGATGAAAATTATGTTACTAGAAAAGTTTTGACTATGAAAGTGAACAGATATAGGTATAGAGGAAGACCGAAAAAGATATGGATAGATAGTGTGAAAAATAATATGTGTATAAAAGTTGTGAATGACAAGCTGAGATGACATTGGACAGGTGTGAGTGGAAGAGAATAATGTGTTGTGCCGATTGTACTTAGGTTGGATAAGGGTGAGAAGATGATGATGCTATATTTCATTTACATTTATTGTGCAGGAATTCCTTTGAAGAGGGCAATAGTAAAGCTAATGATATAAAAAATATGGTATTGATAGAAGATTTTCATTACAGTCTTTTAATATAACAGAACAGAGAATTAAAACGAGTCTAAATATTCATAAAACTGTTAACATACTACTATCGCCAATCAATGCTAATGAAGCAGTACTCTTAAATGCGTCTAAATCAGATTCAACAATAGATGACACAGTTAAATCAAGTGATATGAATAGAAATAATGAAGAGACCGATGTAAAATATTCAAAAAAGCTAAAGAATATACAAAAAGCATTAGAAATTATAAATAATAACCGATCAGATGTTAATTTAGCAGTTTTGAATATGGGTTTGCAGTGTCTGAAAGCAAGTAATTTTGGTAATATAGGTGACACTTTAGATACCATGAAAGGACAAGAAAATGTAGATCAATCTTGTCGACAGTTGACCACTGAATTTCAACAGATACCCATCAAAGTTGAATATGTCGAAAATGATACCATAGACAATGAAGCAGAGGGAATAATTATAAAGAGAGGTGAGATACTTTTTTTCAAAGTCAGGCGAGTGCCTTTAGCGCTCCTCTTAGTAGTCCGGTGAAACTGTAGAAGCCTTGCCAGGTCAACAGGTGTAGTCAGTACGAAAACAAAAACCTTTTCCAAAGTGTTCTTTTTATCAATTTGATTATTTTTATTAGCGTCTTTAGGAGTGTAGCGGCGTTTGCGATAACACACTACTTTTTATCGTGGACTTAATGAAAGAAACTTTGTGATTTATTGAGACTTTAATTTCGTTCTACAATTTTAACGTGTGCGCGCGATTTGAATCCAGTTATGGAGTGTAACGTTTGTGCGGATGCAACTTCATGTTGGTTGTCGTAGAACGTTTCGTTCCGAAACAGGAGACAAGTCCATGATATATGTCGTCATTTTTATATTAGTTTTAACGCCATCTAGCTCCTTATTCTTCGTACTAAAATGTCATATATGTTAAATGTCTGATATTTTTTACGTTATTAATAAATTGGCTTGTAACACAATCTTGATCTTCAGTGTTTCACATTATCTGAACGACATATGCACAATTTTTTATCCTTACAACTTCATTGAACATATTAACTAAAATGTCTTGATTTTAACCTTTTTCTATGAGAGTATAGTTTACTAGTGAGATGTTTTTATAGATTTTTCTTATTTTGAATATAAATAAATGTGTATAAATAGAAATTGAAAGAAGATACATAATTAAATAATTTCAATTTCTTTGAAAATTTATGTTATTCTCTCGTGTTTTTAAATAGCTTCGGCACTACGAATCAAATCAAATGAACCAAAAATACTTTATTCAATTTAGACCCTAAGAGGGCGCTTATCAACGTCAAAATTACCACCAATTCGGAAAACAACCCAGGCATCGAAAATAACCGGTAAGGAACTCGATAGAGTTAATCTTTTTAACATATATAGATGTATATTTAAAATATATTACACATTATAATCGTTTTTAATGAATGCACAGAGACGAGTCAATTCCAGACATTGCTATCGTTCATATAGTGATCCACTCTATAATAGCCCTTCGACACCAAAACACGCTCGACATGACGCTTAAACTCAGTCCGGCAAATAGGTAATATGTTTTGGGACTTTGTTATAAAACCTAACACTATACCTACGACACCTAAGAAACTGTTACTGGTTTAACTGAGTCCGAAACAGGGGGGCGACCGTCACAGTTTCTGGTATTTAAATCACGCTGATCTTTTACAAAATCCAGCTTTTCAAAGTTTTTGCCAACATACATTAAATTATCAAAAATGTATTGGGAGGGTAGAGTTAAGATACCGAATTCTTGAGCAGAGTCTTTAATGATTCGCGAGGTCCTATATTGTATATTGCTCGAACTGCCCGTCTTTGTAATAAAAATTTGGTGTCTACCTCAGCTGCTGTCCCCCAGAGCAAACCTGATTTTCTGAAGGCTTTTATAAACGTATAGACACAGCATACAGTCAGAGTCAGAACATTCATTTGTGGACCATACAAATAATTGTCCTCTGTGGTATTGTAACCGGCAACAATCAGCACTACGCTATCCATGATATTATTTATTGTACTACTGGCATTACATTTAGCTGTTTATTTTTAGTACTCTGTGTAAAAAGCACCAACATCTTTTTTTCTCTAAAAATATCTCATTAGTTTAATTTTGTGACTTTATTCTTAAAAGTTTGTCATTTTGTTAAAATGTTATAAAAAATGCCATCAATTCCAGAAGAAAACACAGAGGCAGCTCCACTGAAAGGGAAACATAAAAACAAAGCAACACAAAAATGCCTATACATACAAACAGTAACACTGTCCAAAGAAGAGCTTATGAGAGAGCGTTATCTAAAAACTGAGTCCTTAGATTATCTCAAACATCAATACAAATGTGATCATTGTATTATAGGTTTTAATTATAAAGATAATTTAGAGGATCATATACAGAGAAAACATACTGCAAAGATGGACAGTGTTACCTGTAATCTGTGTCTGCAAGTAGTGCATCCTATAGCAAGCTTCTACGCTCACAATTTCAGTCATTACACTAGATATGAATGTGTTTGTTGCAAGAAAGCGTTTCCCTGAGTACGGTGATGCGTTTAAACACTATAGAAAGCAACATGGTTTTAGAAAAATACAAAGCAAATGCAGGTTCTGCGACTACAGCATTGATTCTAAAAGCAAACTTAAAGTCCACGTACAGAAGTATCATAATAAGTTTTCGTGCGATTTATGCGGTATCTCTTTGGCTTCCTTGACGAGCCGTAAATGGCATAAGATGTAAGTTGTTTTTTTAATAATAATAATAAGTTAGTTTTTATCACTACACAATATAATAGAAAATATCATAGAAGCTTAAAATGTTTTTGTATCAATAGTGCTCAGAAATAAAAAAAATATCCAGAGGATTTTTTTCACCTTTTTTGAACACGAAAATAAAAGTGAGAGAAGTAAATAATGCATTCTGTAAAACTTTGTATACAATTTAAACACATTATTTTTGCACCTATGAAGTATAGCTAAATGAATTTCTTACGTATGTACCTTTGCATGCGCACAAAAATAGTTTTAAGTATATTTTTAAAACTTTATAAGTGTCGGCGTTTAATTAGAACCTCATGTCATATTAATTATCTATGTTACCTACAATGGAATCACTCTAAATTCAAGTTCAAATGCCAGAACACACATAGGTATTTAACGATGGATTTTCAACTTGATGATTAGCCAGGTGGATATTAAGTAATGCTTTCCACCATGCGTAAAACTGCAACCACCAAGTGTAAAACCCATACCATCATGCGAAAAGAGACCTACGAACATGCGGAACAATTTTATACATTAATTCAATCCTTTTGCTTTAACACAGGGTTAAGCATGAAAAGAAGTGCACTCAGTGCGAATTACATTTCAAAACATCGAATGAATTCTGTAAGCATATGCAACTGAACCACGCTTACTGTGCGGAATGCGACATACGCTTCAAATCATGGTACGCTTGCATATCGCATATACGCTTCAGTATCGTCCATGCTGACAAAAGAAAAAGGTGAGTTTTCTTAAAAAAAATCTTCACTCCATTCCATCACTTGTTACTGTTAAATTTTATGTAAAAATAAAAACGCAGTATCATTTTACCATTTTTCCACATAAGTAGGGTCGGCACAACATGTTTTCCTCTTTCACTCTCCCATGTCAGATGTCATCTCAGTATTGACACTTTTTATACCTACATTTGTCATCTAATCCTTCGTTAATAGATCGGTGCGAAGCCGGGGCGGGCAGTTAGTGTGAAATAAAACCACAATTCAACAGCAATAATAATATTTATTTCTATTTAACACAATTTACCCATCCTTTTTTGTCTTTCTTTACTCCTAAACTCGTCCACCTTCATAATCAAAACATATCTAGTTATATAGTCATGTAAGTGAAAGTCTTCGTTTCATCTCATAAAATGCCTATTTCGGTCTTACTCTACTCCTACATCTGTCATAAAGTAAAAAAAAAAAAAAACTGATCCTTAATTAACACTTAAAAAGATTAAAATGATCACAGAAGTACTTTTAAATTATTTGATATTATTTATGAATTCTGATAATATTAAATGTGTACTTGTATTATTAGTTTTTTAAAAGACAATTTTATAAAAATGTTTTCCGTTTTTCATGTATTTATTTTTTCCAATAAAGCACCTAATTGAAGTCTTGCTCCAGATACAAATGTGATGATTGTGGCATGAGATTTTCAATGGACAATCAGCTCCATCAGCATATGATTATGAAGCATAAGAAAACCGAACAACAGTAAGGTTGCGAGAAGATCTAAGATACTGATATAAATACATTTCTTCATGTCTTATTAATATTTATTTATATAATAGATATGTTTTATATTTTAAAATGGCTTTCATTGTAGTTGTAAAATAAAACTTTACATTTTTGTAACATAGCAAGTGGCATGATGACTTTTTTACAGTAACTGCCCTATAATATTCTAGAGCAGGGCTGTCCGAACCACGGCCCGCGGGCCGCTTGCGGCCCGCGCCATGAATTATTGCGGCCCGCGGAATCTTTTTTATCTTCTTTGTTTAAATACATTAAATAAGTAAATTATTTTTCTTGCGACGAAATTCAAATGTTTTGGATATGTATTCGATTATGCCGCACACAACACTATTCACTCGAGAACTCGGGGAATGCCCCGAACGTATAATAGGTACACCCGATACCGCGCGTTGTTCATTTATTGGGCTTTAAAAGACAAATTAATGAAAAAGTAGATAATAAAATAGTGATACTTATTATACTTGTATTTTATTTTTATAAATATTTTGCGGCCCCCCAATGTATTGAGTCATTTTTTTGGCCCTGGGTCCCATGTAGTTTGGACAGCCCTGTTCTAGAGCATGTATTATTTGTACTGTGCTTGTTTTTGACTGCTGTATTTTATAGTTTTATTTTATGAAATAAATTATCAATCTGAACCTGAACATAAAAATACGTACAGTTTTCCTAACTTATTAATACAATTTCTGCATAGGATATACAGGATTACTTTTGTAATCCATGGTTGCTGTTATAATGTCAATTCTTTTATAAAAGTGCACCCGTAGACAGAGAAACAAACTCTCTTTCATCTCTACGAGTCCATCCCGATATCACAAATTTGTCATCAATTGTCACATATAATGCACAATGCATTGAGTGTCAGTCGTTTTCCCTAATTTATTACTGTAGGTGTTATTAATTATTTCGAACCATGAATTTAACTTACTTTTAAAATTTAAGTCTTTTATCATTTTTTGTTTGTTTCATTACACATTACTTTTATTTTACATTTTTTATATGTATTTTCTCAATATTCTGACTAATTATATTTAGGACACTAAGTCTAATAATAGTCTAAGTTAATTTCAAGGAGGGTTGATGGCAGACAGGCGGCGGATCGTAAAAATTAAGGCAAATCCTATATCAGAACATAACAAGTATGAGAAGTGAACCAAGGTTGTTACTTTAAGATAGGGCGCTAGGTAAGAAACGATTTTAGGACATAAGAGTGAGATTTGAAAGTTTGAATGTAGAAACAATGACTGAAAAGGAAAGAGAATTAGCGGATGTCTAATAAAAAAGACGCATATATGTAGCTTAATTGAATAGGTACGAAAGCGAGAGAGATTTCTGTTGGATATAAATTTTACCACTGTGGGAGTATCAGTAAGATAAATGGGTCAGGGGCTGTTTTAAAAACTGAATTCAACAAATATATGACGGATGTAAAAAGAGTGAATAATAGATTAATATTGATGAAGTTATTGATAGGACAGATAATAGTAAATATAATGAATGTATTTGCGCCGTATGCTGGATGTAATTAGGCTGTTACGAAAAGAATACAAGGAATATTATACTATAATATAATATAATAACAAGAAGTAATAGTTACTGGTATAAATATGAACATAATAAGCGTATTGTTCTGCATAAATCAAAAATATATTTTGACAAGTAGTTCTTGATCCGCGTTAAACTTTAGAAATGTATCTTTCATATAATGTAATGTTTTCTGTTCCATTTATAGAGTATTTATTAGTCTTGTGTTTTAATGCTACGTATATTAATTGTTAAATCAGATCTGGAACGTAATGTAATGTTTATGTTTTAAACATGTCTGCATTTTTAGTACCTATATACGTAGTATCTTCTTAGTAGTTTGTGGTACCTATAATAAATGAATAAAAAAAGTCCATGGAACTACTTGCAGAATTTAATTTACAATTTACGAAATGGCTGATTTGACAGTAATCACTAGTATAAAATGTAAACAACAGGCCGTCCGTGCTGTACGCTTTAACGTGGATGGAACTTACTGCTTAACTTGCGGTTCTGATAAGAAAATCAAACTCTGGAACCCTCACCGGGATCTCTTACTAAAAACATACGGCGGCCATGCAAACGAGGTCTTAGACGTCGCCGGATCGTGTGACAGCAGTCAAATAATATCATGCAGTGCTGATAAATCAGTTATCCTCTGGGATGTGACAACAGGTCAACCAATTAGACGCTACCGAGGCCACGCGAGTTCCGTTACGTGCATAAAATATAATGAAGAATCAACAATGGTTATGTCTGGATCGATAGACAACACTGTCGCTTTTTGGGATGTTATCAGTCGAAGACAGGAGCCTGTTCAGCTTTTAAAAGATGCCAAAGACAGTATAACTTCTATAGAAGTTAATGGCCATGAAATTTTAACTTGTTCCGTCGACTGCCATGTTAGATTATATGACATAAGAATGGGAAAGATGATATCAGACTACATCGGACACATAATAACATTTGGTAGCTTGACCAGAGACGGCCAGTGTTATATATTAAGTTGCACAGATAATACAATTAAACTGTTTGATAAAGATTCTGGTGAGCTTCTGAATACTTTTACAGGGCATGAGTGTAAAGATTTATTGCTTGAAAATGCTGTAAATGAAAAGGACAGCCATATTATATCAGGTTCAGCGACTGGGGAGATATTTTACTATGATCTGGTAGGATCAAAAGTAACACAAAAGTTAGTCCACAGTGAAAGTAAGCCAGTGTTATCTATAAGCCACCATCCTACTGACAACTGTCTGTTGACAGCATGTGAAGATGAAATAAAATTGTGGGGTGTACAGAATATTACAGAATAAATATAATACTGTTTTATTTTTTACAGTAGCTTAAGATTAAGTTGCAAGCACATAAGATTAAGTTGTGGTGCATTTGCAGTATGTAACATTCACCAGCTAACAGATATAGCCACCGTTAGGTTAGTCTACTTTGTTTATTTCCATAGCTTAATGTCTTGTGGTATTTTGCTGTGGGAGACAGTAGCTAAGGTAGACGATATGTTTATTATGAAAATTGGCAGTTAGAGCAATATACAGTATGAGACCACTCTAATAAGTATCTTAACTTTGTGTAGTCCGGTGAAACTGTAATGGCCTTATGGCTGCTAGTGAAGTCAGTTCGAAAAACATATCTTAACTCTACCCTCTCTATAAATTCTTGATAATTTAAAATATGTTGGTAGTGTTGACATTCATAAGCTCCTTTGTAAGGCATACATTAAACAAAGTATTGTTGATTTTGATTTTAACCAACTCAAACTTGATAGATGATTATAATACGAAAATTAACAATAATAAAATAGTCTATAAGGATTACTGTATCATAGCTTTCAGGGAAGAAATATTTTGAATGAAAATCATAGATCCAAAAACAAATATATTCACAAAATTATTTATAACAGCATAAGGGTATTAACTATTCGTGATATATTATTAAAGGGTGAGTAGAAAAAAATAATAGGGTTTATCTAAAAAGTATGTCATTTTCATTATTTTTATTCAGACTCAACTTAAGTGAAAACAGAACAATTTATTCTATTTAACATACTCTGTGCAAGTTCCACTTCAACTTTTTAATAATGGTGTTGTGTAAATACGAATTCTGCCAGTGTCAAGTCAGTCACTTTGTAGGTGTATTCAATTTTTGTATATAATTTAGTTCTTCCAGATTTAGCCACTAAAAGACAAATACAACAACATAAAGCCTTAAATAAATAAATATCTATATAATAGTTACTATTAGTTATTGTGGTATCTTAAAGTTTAATTTTGTTACTACATATAAAATCAGCTAGAGTATTGACATAAAGAGAAAACACATATAGAAGCAAAGATTTAAAATCATAGGGATGGGGTATATTATTAAGTAAAATATCATACAAGAAATATACTAAATTGAGGCAATTACAAAAAATGTATTCTGGAGTGCCTTGTTCCCACATTCACATATTGTCTCTGATTCTGACTTTTGCAAGATGTCTGTGCAAGTTATTTAATTGAAAGATTGAATAGTATTACAGACTTATGTAAAATCTTAATCCCAACTAATATTCTAAATAGAAAAGTAAATTTGTTTGCTTCTCAGTTACACTTTTATATGTTATATATTCAACTGATTGTCATGGAATTTTAAGGGGTCAGGGATACAGAAAAGGGTATAGAATATATTTCATCCAGAAATATTTACTGTCCTTGAGGGATAGGTCAAATCGACTTTAATGCGAGTAAAGTTGCAGGTTAATACTAAAGTATAATATTATAAATACAAATGTTTGTTACGCTTTCAGCCATACACTCACATGCACATTGTCAGGGGTATCGAAAATAACATACGGTATCCATCATTCAGAAAAAAAAAACTTTTTTTTTTATAAATGTACATTAACGCCAGCGCAGTCGTGCACATAGCTAGAACATTATAAAGTAGTGAACCTTATTTTGGAGTAGAGATATTACAGGTTGGATTCTAGCAAATATCAGACTTTTTTTGTGGTGATCATAATTTTCTATTGTCAAGGTGTTATAATCTTATCTCTTCAGTAGCTTCGATATCACCAAAGCTATTGAAGCTAAATGGCAAAATATAGTCATCAAATCGAATTATAATATCCACAGGTAAAAAAGATCTTTAAACGCTAATGTATATTGGGAGCTTTGATTGTATACATAATATACAATGAAAATTGGGAGATAGAAGTTAATCGTAAATGTTATGTACCGCTACTGGTGCTTTTGTCCGTACCCTAACCTAACGGTTTGGGAAAATTTAAAACCATAGAACATTAAATTAATCTCATATATATATTATAATAATAATTTATCCTTCAGAACACACACCAAAATAAATTAATTATAGATGGGATATAATAGTATAAGTACATCTTTTAACAGATTGCCGCAAATTCAAAGTAATATATATTACTGCCAATAGAATTCACCGTTTTTTAAAGGAGCTTACCTACTTTCGAAATCAACAGCCTATATCAATATGTTTTTTTACGGTAGCTTTCGTTTTAATGTAGTAAGAGATTTCTATCCGTATTAGTTTTTTTTATTATGGTGCCTTATGTGTTTGTTTGTACTCCTGACAACAATAAAAAGTTTCATGATGATCTACTGAGTAAATAAGGCGTGAAAACGTAACATCCAAACAAACGCATTCGTATTTATAATATTAGTAAGTAGGTATTGTATAACCTAACGTAGCCAATCAATATATTTTCATTTTTCAGATAAAGAGATAGGTATTGCGGATTACTTATAGAGTCAAGTAATAAGAGTTGCTTATTATTGAATTATTCTGAATTATAATTGTTACAATTAGCAGTTTTTTACTTTTTTTTCTGTGTATGCTTATGCTTTCATTGTGATATCACTACATATTATAAAACAAAGTCGTCCACCACGACTGTCTCTCTGATCGCGATAAACTCAAAAACTACTGAACGGATTGTAATGTGGTCTTCACCAACAGATTGCGTAATATACGAGAAAAGTTTAGGTGTATGATTTGTCAAGGATTTGTATAAATTGGTTGAAATATAACAATAATTGTTGGGGAAACGCTGCCAAATTCTTTTGAGGTGTAACAAGACAATGCATAGTGAGATATTCCTCTTTTACAGATCTACAAAAAAGTCTGTGTTGTCATATACCTATCTTTTAAGGATAGCTTACTATACCTATTTATCTACTTAAAAATGGTCATATATAATGAGGTAAATGAAAGACTATTTAGACGGAATACAGTAGTTAACCCTTATCAAATTAAATAAATTAGTTACCTTAACCATTTCATGGACATAAGTATATATTTAGTATATAAGTATTTATTTTTTATTATCAGGGTAGGACAAAGTCCATCAGGACCTACTCACGGAATATAGAAAGTTCTGCCGTGGGCCTACTAGTGTACATATAAAATAAGTAATCTATATAATACAAAATACTTCAATTTTATTAAACTCAACAACTATTACCACCAATATATATTTTTAAGAAAATACTTCTCCGAGTTATTTATTGAAATGGACGGAAAAAAAGGGAAGATAAATTGAAATGAAGTAATAATACTGTCAGTGATTAATATTGTAATCAGAAATTAACGGTATTATAGAGAAATCGAGAATAATGAACGCAACCAAAAAAATGTGTCAAAAGTGCGTCAGCACGAACCGTGCTCCAGATAAACGTCGCTTCTCTGAATCTTGTTTTCTGGCATTGTTGGTGTTTCTCTTTTTGTCTATTTCTTCTAATAATACATCAGTTTGTCTTTTTCATAATAATAATGATAATATAATATTTTATCCAGCGACCTGATTCTAAGGAACGTTATTCTAATTTAGTACGTCTTATAGAACACAAAACCACTTTAGATTTTATAATAAATCAAATGTGATTCACGAAATGGGTGCCAAGATGCCAGTAAGAACAAAAACTCGACGTCCAACGTGCAAATGTGATTTATGCGGTTGTACTTTTCTAAATATTCAAGCATTGAGAACGCATCAAGCTTGCTTACATCCGAAGACCAAACGTGTGGCTTACAAACCGAAGATTGAAGTAATAGCCAAAAGGAAAGTGGTTCCTTTGAAGAAATTGAACGTTCTAAAACCGGGCAGATCATCAAAACAGAATAAAGCAGTCGATAGGAAGGTTCCCAAACCAAAAGTAGAAAGTAAAGCTGTTGTTAGTACAAGAAGGAGCGGCTTCGAATGTCCAGTGTGCTTAAAATTATTTACAGTTTACTTTTCAGCATACAGACACATACAGAACAATCATTGTGTAAATGATAAAGGTGAAACAGTGTAAGTAAACAAACTTACAAGTTATGTGAGTTTCTTTATAGTTTTTTTTGCATAACAGATGATGACATGACATGACAGTAAGTACAGTGTAGATTTGACAATGGTAGTAATTATATAGAAGATTGTCTGCTAAAAAATAACCTAAAAAAAAAGTGATGATAATTGTACGTGATAATTTCATAAGAAAACATTAATTGAATAATTGCATACTTTTATGAATTGAATTATTGTTATCACTGAATTACCGATGGAGTGGAAGTGAGATAGAGTGATTAGTGAATGCTTTGTGCGTGCAGCTGGTGTTCATTGATTTATAAGACGTTATCACATCAAAAAGAAAAAGTACATTACAGTCCCAGTTAGTACTGTTATATACAAGCCTCAAGTGTCTTGTGAGCAACATACACAATTACTGATTGATTCTGGATAGTAACAATGAGAATTATTATGGTTTTTATGAAGTCACTGTTTAATTCTATATTCATACATAAATATTTGTTAGCATTTCCTAAATACCCACATTGATTATACCTCTAATCTATATATAGGCAGAAGGAAAACAGTTAAGAACATCTTCCTCGCATGTTTCTTAACTGACACTTTATATTGATCAGCGTTAGTGTACGAATAATTTTTTTTGGTAAAAGTCATATTTTCCTTTATACGAGACTTGAAAAATTAAAAAATTATTGCTTTATTTGGATTACTACTATGGTTTATTTGATAGTTTGATTGAACATATTAGACTTTACATTTCATAATTAATCTAAGTCCAGGATTAACTATTTATAAGATATGATAGTAAAATAATATTATGTTATAAAAGGCGAAATTAAAAAAAAAAAAAAAACGAAAATCTTGTCATTCGTTAAACTTGGATTTGGTTGATTAAGAAATGTAAGCTTTTAATATTTAAAGATGAGAATTATTAAGATTTTATGTAGCATACGAAGTGGGAAATGCTAATTTTATTTGTTTTAAATATTGTTATTTTAATTTTTAATTATAATATTCTAAGAAATATACTATAATGAATAAATGCAATTTATCTTACCTAGCAAATAAACGAAATAACTATAAAATATAACAAACAATTGTTGCTGTAATAAAAATAGCAACAAAATGTACAAATTGAATTATAAAGACCATAATGTAATTAATCGATTATATTTCAAAGAAGTTAAATCAACCCATCAGTTCATTAGTTTGTGAAGAATGATAAAAAACATAATGGAAAATTTATCCTATATAGAGTTCTCCCCCTCTTTTACCTATTTATTACATTTTCTGGGCCCCTTTATCAATATTGCATCAGGAATTATAGATTCCTCCCCCATACATGTATAAATATATAATAATCTACATAAGTAGGGTTGCTACAACATGTTTTCCTTTTCCACTCTCTCCTATCTGATATCATCACGATATTCCCCTTATCATTTTTGACACAATCCATCCATACTTCTATATCAGTCTACCTACATACATAAAACTTTTTAGGTTACATGTCTTTCATCTCTCCTCATGACATGCCCTTACCATACTATCAACTTCTTTATAACTGGTTCTATTTTTTTACGTCTTCTGTTATACTCATTTTTAATCTTATGAACTCTCGTTACACCACAATCCATCTTAACATTTGCACCGCTGCCACATATGTAAAAGTAGTCATATATTTACAAATATGAAACAAATTACTTTTATCATAACAAAAAAATAATTAAAAGTAATCAAAATAAACATTTGCATAATTGTTTAATGAGTTTTCAAACTCACGTTCCCTTGAATTACTAAGAATCCCATTGTCACAGTTAGGACCACCCGCTACCGCTTTAAGTAGGAGAATATTTTATGAACAGAATCTTAAACTATGAAAGTATAGCAGACAAACAAACCCACATTATAATATTAGTCAAAATAGCAACAAGCATGAGTGAAGTTGAGGGATATTGCTAGTGTGGTATTGATATCAAAATAAATTTTATTGGCATGATAGCTGTAACTGTTTCAAATCCTATTTATCACTGTCAAATATTGATAACTTCAACTTTTTTTGTAATGTTGTTTCATAAATGCAAATTCTGCCAGTATCAATATTACATGTTGACAAGAATAATATGTTTTTTTTTTTCAGTTCCCCTAACTCATCAAACCTCCTCAAACCGCTTCTTATAGAGCAGTGTGTGACATGCAATGCAAAAGTGGATACAGAGTTTCATAAATGTAAAGAAATCTTCACAAACATTGATGACAGTACAGAAATAAATCAGACATGTCTTGGATGCAACCAGGAGTTCAAATCTGTCCAGACATTTGAAATTCACATAAAGAAAGAGCACAGTAATGATGCTGATTATTATTTCTTTCCCGATGTTAACAGTGAGTTCACAGATTAGTGATTCTTTAGTTATTAAGCTGTAAAATTAATCCTGGAGATCATTCACAACAAAAGTATTACAAAGAAAGATCTCGAAACTAATGATTTATTGTAATTATTCACCGTACATGCGTTGATCTATGTAGGTTCAAGTTCTTCCGAATGAAATTAAATGAAAGCTCGGGGCTTTCAGAGAAGGAAAACATTGTAGTAAAACCATCGCATGGTGGTAAGGCTTTGTGTATGTCCTCCTGTCTACCTACCGTCAAGTTGAAAGTATGTTGCCAAGAATCTGTAGGTGTGTTCCAGTAACTACACTCGAGAGCCAGTCTCCTTTCAGGATTACAGTGTTTACCACCTTATACCATATCCTCATTTAACATAAGATGAGGTCATGATCAAAGGGTAAAAGCTGTAATGTATAAAAATACGTTGATACTGTATTTAAGTGCAATTTTAGTTAGAGAGGATGTCATGTCATCAATTTTTTTATAACATTTTTCTTTAATATAAAGCTGCATGAATCAACATATAATGCAAGACTTTTGCAATGTTACTCTATATCACTCTGAGTTTGATAATGAAAGTGCTATAATAAGTTACTTCATCACCAGTCAATAATATGTCGTCTTCTTCTTCTTTAATTTGCGGCGCCTTGTGTAGGTAATACACAATTCCACCAATGTCATGTAGTTACAGAGTGAGCTCTGTCTGTGGCAGATAGTGTCATAAACGAAGGAGAGCAATTAAAAAATGTAATTTGTAAAAAGAAAATAATTACGTAGTGTAATTTATATTCAGACTGAGTTATTGTAAAAAAAATAAGTACAGCCAAAATTAGATATATAATGATTAAGACATAGATAATCAGATTAAAGTTGTCTGTAAATGTCTGTAAATGATTTTGTAAGCGAGGGATTAGATTGTGGTTTGGATAATGTGTTGTAATAGCAGTGCGCTGTAATTGCCCTTTTGACACATTACGATAGTGATGTGAAGTGTCGATTTATTTGCGATAAATTTGTCATTAAATATTGCTTCCTTTTGCAGTAAGCATTGACGTGAGTTTGCCGAATATGGTAAATGTGCTGGCCAGCGATCCTATATATAATAATAATAATATTTTATATATGTGTGAACTTTTAAATGGCTTTATTTATGTTATTACTTCTTTATTTGTTCTTTTATTAGCTGTAAGATCACCTACTATTCTAAAATAAAATAAAATAAATAATCATATATAGTGTATTATAAATTTAGAATTTTGAAAAATATAAACGTTGAGTTGTGTTGTAAATATATACACAAATAATTATAGTTCATTAATGATTTCATCAAAGGGTGCTGTTTTTTATTAGTAAAACCGTGAATAGATTTGTTTGCGAGACCATTTTAATTTGATGTTTCTTTCTTTTTTTATTTTTGGCAGCCAATTTTATAGGTTATAACTGCCATTGTCGAGTAGGTTCAATATTCTAATAAGATAGTGGCTTTCTTGTTAGAACTTTCCATGGTGTTTTGTGGTGTCTTAAAATTCATGCTCCGTGGTATTATTTCCCATCCACTGCACTTGTGCACAATAACCGAACTATATTACGTAATACAGCACCAATATTGCAAAGTTTAGAGTCAAATCAAATCAAAAATACTTTATTCAATTTAGACCCTAAGAAGGCGTTAATATTATAAATGTGAATGTCATTTTGTTTGTTACGATCATTATGAAATTTTGCATACACATTGTCATGGGTACATAAAAGGACATAGGGTATCTTCCATCTAGAGGGATTGGTCCAATCGTTATTAACTCCACCAAACCCGCGTATAATAACTAGTTTAATTTAATGACAGTTTAATTCTCCAATTATTTCAGAATTTATGGTATGGAAAAAAAATATGGAGACCCAAATGGAGGCAAATTATCTGGTTATGAAAGATAAAGAAAATTGCAAAGTCTTCCACTGCAATCATTTTGCAGTCAAGTAAAAACACATCAAACTCCTGTCCATCGAGTATCAGTACTAGAGTCTTCAATAAAGGAATCGAGGTTGCCTTCTACAAAAATCATTACGGCCATACAGTAAAGGAATATACTGTACCAGATACATTCAAGAATTTCTTTATTACAACCTTAATGAAAGTTCCGGAAACTTCCAATAAGACTGTAGTTAACGGCAATGAGGTATACTTGGAGTTTAAGACCTTGATGGAAAACGTTGTTCTGGAGGCTGCAAAGGTTAATTTGAGTAATCTGAGACTACTGCTAGGGAAAGCATTCGAGATGACACTCGTTTTGAATAGCAGTAAAAATGATAAGGAGAAACAGAATTCGCAGACGAGTAAGAAATTGACCGATGATGAAATAAGTAAGTTTCTTGACGAGCCGCAACAAAATAAACGCACGTTTGATCAGAGTGGTCCTAATCCGAAGAAGATTAAACTGGAAACTGTGGCCAAAGTCGAACCGAGAATTATCTCGAAGGCCGATACACAGAGCCCTTTAGTGTTGTCAGAACAGGACAACGATACAAATATTATTATCAAAGATGTAAAATCTTTAGCTAGTCCAACGAAATTAAATTCTTTCAAAGCTGAAGAGAACGCGAGAAATTCGTCGAAATCAATAATCCAGTCACCGACATCGTTCTGTGAGTCTTACAAGAACTTCGTCGATGCAAACTTTGGAACGCCAGGCTGAAAAACCTAAGACCAGGAGAAAGGAAGTTATGAAAACAAAAATAGGACAGTTCAAACCTAACATAGTATCGACGCCAAAGAAGAAAGACGACTTGAAGGTGGAGAAATCACCAAGAACATACAGTTACCGTCTGCCTAAAGCCTGACATACAGTACGAAGTGTTGGAAAGGGAAAATGACTGTAATATATTAATAATTAAAATTTAACAGTGTATATTTTAATTTTGGATGTAGTTTTGTCGCCCTCACGGTATCAGGTTTTCAACTGATGGTATCCTGGTGTCCGAATGAATCAATAAAGAATTTTAATGGCACAGATGGAGTCGCTTCTATCACACTGCATTCACGGAAACCGATGTATATAAAAGTAATATGTTAGGTTTTTAAAATCAAATATTTCCATAATAATGTGAATGGGGTCATCAGCAGATGGTTAAGTGATGGACCAACTCAATGACCATATGTTATGCCGAAGGTTGGTAGAATTCAGCAGAAGTATCTTATATGGTTCTTCAGCAAAAAATGTATCGAATAATAATTCCATAAATTGCCTGACTGGCACTATTGTAATTAGAGGGTTTTACTTGAAATTAATATTTTGTATAAATGTTTTAGTTGGAGTGATCGTGTAAACGAAACTCAAAGAAAACTGAAAAAAAAGAAGTACTTTTAAACTGTTGCTATGTATATAAAATTATTAGTGCGTTCAAGTTTCACCTTCTAACATCAGCAGCGCCATCAAAATTTGTTACAGATTTATACACAAAGATACTACTTATCTCTATTCTCCATGGTTTCCTCCAGAATGTTGTAGACTTTTTTATCTAGTCTATGGCTCGTGTGTAATTATTACACAATTCTGCTAGTGTCATGTGGATTTTTTTATCGAACTGATTAGAAGGGAGTCGATTTGAATAGTATGATAATGAAGAGCTTGAATTGAGATGAAAGTTGACTCAACCAACCATCAAATATCGAAAACAGAACAGAAAAACAATACTCTGGCATTTAGCGTCTAGAATAAAACAGATTATGTCTAAGGACTGTTGTTAGGCGAGTAGTAAAAAAAATTAAAAAGTATTAAAACTATTTGGTCTCTAAAAACCTTTACAATCTTACTCAATTATTAAACGAAGGCTTTCAGCGTTCGTTTTTAAATTTGACTGAGAAAAAATATAATAGAAGCTGAAGGATGACAGCCTTAATATTAACTTTTCTTGAATGTATATTAATTTTGTTTACAATTTCGCCAATGCATGTAAACTTTTAGTTAAGTTTAGAAATAAAATTATTAAATGATGTTACTTTTAAAATAGGATATGTTTATTTTTAATTATATAAATGAATATTAAAAGGTATTTTTTTCTCTATCCTTCCATTAATAATGACTTTGTCATCTATGGTCGTACATAAACAAAGAAGTAAATTTAGAAATGTAGATAACAAATTATTAAGATATTCTATAAGATAAATTTAAACTAGAGGTTTTGGCGCGATGTCAGACTGTCCTTGCTAGCGACGCAGCATAACTATTGACGACGCGTGTCGCAATAGTCTGACACCACGTATATGTTGTGAGGACTAACCGAATATTGCAATTTTTAGTTTTGATATTTTTTGTATTTCTTTGCATATTTTGTGTATAATTGTACAATGTAAAAGCAATTTTCTGTCAAGAAATAATAATAATGAATGAGAATTATAAAGAATTGGAGAAATACTTACTGGTACATATGAATACACGAATCGTGGAAAATTGGTTATTTTTGGTTGTATTATGCTTAAAGTAATATATAATTGTCAAATAGAATAAATAAAAATATATATAGGAAAGTCAATTGTAGAATTGTATGTTTTTCGGGAATAACTTTGTAATTTTTATTAAATAGAGGACTTAATGATGCGTAAAATGATATATAAGACATAAGAATAACTTAAGTATTTATGGTAATATATAGTAAAGTGGTGTGGCTGGTTAGTCGATTCTACAATCAGACCATGTCAGGTAGCAGCAGAGTGTCAATCTTCGAATGCCGATCGTGAAGCACTGGTCTTCATCGAGTAATAAAGCTGCGAGCGGTTGAAGTGTAAGCCGTTTCATAATTCTATGACTGGTCTGAATGCGCAGCTAATCAGCTTAGTGAACGGGGCCCGATTCAGTGTATTCGCGGGTGTTATATTGTAAATAGTATGAGAAGACTTTTTATAAATAAACTCCGTGTTTGTTTCGACATCGTGTTGTCTGCATTTCCTGCCAGCGTACTGAATCCTCGTCCACTATAGCGGATGTACGCTTTGTTGCCCCGCCTTCGTTATAGATTTTTGTCCTGCTTTTGCTAATATTTCCTGTAAAATTAGTCGTGTCTTACGTTATTGTGCATAAGTGAAGTTCATTTTAGTAAAAAAAAGTTCGCACAAACGAAAACATAATTTAAAATTATTTTTTGCATAAAAAATACCATTTTAGAATACATCATTTGTTACTTTTCGAAGTTTTGTAATAAATTAAGTATTTTTTAGGCTTATGCTGCCAACTGTCTGTTGACCTGTGCCTCATGAACTCTACATTCGTTTATATGGAACCTAAATCTTTATGGTCTTAGGATAATCCAGGGATTAATGATTACAAAAAAAATTGGTTATAGAAAAAAAAATCTAATGTGTTAAAGTTACTCCGTCGAGTTTTTGGCGGGATCTTAGTCTGTCATGTAGTGATTTTTATATTTTATTCATAATCTTGTGTTATTAGACTCTATATTTTGTAATATTGGTGGTGTTTTACGCAATATAGTTCGGTTATTATGCACAAGTGAAGTGGATGGGAAATAATACCACGGAGCATGCATTCTGAGATGCCAACAAAACTCCATGGAAAGTTCTAGCAAGGAAACCACCATCTTGTTAGAACATTATAATTATCACAATACACTTACTTGAAACAAAACATTGACATTGGCAAGTGCTTCTGCGGTGCCAAAACAAGAAGAAGAAGAAGTTACACCGTCATATGGGACAAAATTTAATAAAGTCTTAGTTTTTTGGAACTCTGTGTAGGTTGGTTTTGAGGTTTTTAATAAGAAAAAATGCAAATAAGTCAATAAATCCATAAAATTATGATTTTATATCTTTCGTTACAGGTTTACAGCCCTGAATCCACAATTTTTTCAAATCAAGCAGAAACTTTATGGCGGCACTCTTCTTTTCAGCGTATGAAATAAATTACTTAAAAGAAAAAACAAATATATAATTGTATTTTTCGGGAATAACTTTCTTTTATACATTTGTACGTTTTATTTATTCTCTAATAACTTTTTCATTTGTCTGACATCAAATTATAATACACAGGACGTTCATTTAGGTTTTGCCAGAATTTTTCCATCGGAGAACAAATTCAATTTTCCTAGCTATTATCTATACTAAGATCCAGTTGCCGCAGTATTGGTCTTAGTTGAGATATAATACTTTGATCCGGCACTAAGCATCTGAAGACATTATCATATATCTATTATGTTACTTATATTCACTTACCACGACAATGCCGTCACCAGAACCTTGAGAAATTATACTTTAATCCGGCTTTATGAGACTAAGCATAATAAAATGTTAATAATAAGAAAACATTATCATATTTTTTTAATAAAAGGATCAAAGTCATCTGACGTTATTTTTTTATGTCACGATGGTGCCAAACAAGCGTGCGGGCCGCATGATGATAAGCGGTCACCGCAGCCTATGGACGCTTGCAACACCGGTGTTATCACATGTGTATTGCCGACCCATGAGTTGTAATTTCCCTGCCAGTTCACTGTGTACGTGAGCCGTGCACGTGTAGTAGTACGAGTCAATGCTTAAACTCAAGTGCATAAAATAGAATACGCGTCCTTAAGGTAAAAATGATTGAAACTACAAGTAACTCACCGACTATGGAAAATAATTAGGTATTCCTTTTATCGTGAATAAGCATTTTCCTTTTACAGCGAATGAAAAGGAAATGTTACGCGTGCAGTCAAGAACAACAGTCGTTGCTTTTGTTACATCGACTTTCCATATTGGTAAACATAGAGTCATCACGCGACAACAAGTCGCATTACATACGTCATCTCTTAATTAACAGCCTTCGAAGGACATACAACTGCCATTTCTTCAAAGTTTGCATTTGAATGAGTGCACTGTTTTTGGAATGACTTTTGACATTAGCGAATTTGTTTGAAAAGTGTCTTTTTTGTTATGGAGGGTAGCGATAATAGGTCTATTACACGTAAAGAATACAGTGCGAGTGTTCGGTAAATATGAAAATTTTTACGAGTGTTCGGCCGCGTGCAAGGCACGACCTACCCACCTCCCGCGTCATTTATCCGTCCCCGCAGCGACTCGCTATCCCGCTTAACACGTATGAACTAGCACTCGGCCGTCACTCACCACCTCGTTCGCCAGTTCTGTGCGCAATTTCTAGAGTGAAGTACTCCAACATTGTCGCAAAACGTTTTACAATCATTCTTAAAAGTACCCTTAATTCTCTATGATTTTCGATCTGTGTTTACAAAATTACTCCGGATTAACCATACCCTTTGCTTACGCTAGCGCCATATTGGAGAGTTTTAGAACTGTTATTCAGTGCTTAGAGATGGACACTTTTTCGACATGTTCCCGATATGAGATGGTTCTCCTTACCTCTGCACTTCATAGGTATATAAAGGCATCTTTTCATCAAATTTCATAGAAGGGTTTTATTTTTTTTCCCTTATTCGAATGAATTAATTTAGTTTAGCTTAGTTGTCAGATCCAAAATACATGTTTGAGTTCGTGAAGTACACCCGAGTATCTCATGAATAGTTAGCTTAGTAAGATTCGCGATCCAAGGCAACAGTCTAAGCCAAGGTGCATAGTGCCCCCTTGAGCTGGTTACCAATAAAAATGGCTGAGTGCCTAAAGCGCTCGTCTTAGTAGTTCAGTGAAGCTGTAAGCTATAGTGGCCAGTCTGGCCAAAAGCGTAGTCACTTCAGTAAAAAAAATTCATAGACAAAATAAACCATGAAGTTTGCCTGGATGAGCATATTAACAATGTGTCTTTCATTAAATTTTTAGAGGGTGGCCTATATACAACTCTTGAATCCGATATTTGGGTGCATTATTAACAATTTAATATTAATCGAATTAATATGTACGCCAGATGTCCACTTTTGAAAGCAACTTCTACCGAAATAAAACTGACGCTAGCTAATGATTCTGCGATGCCAAAATAAGAGAAATAAAAAATATTCTTTTAGCAGAAGTGGTAGTATGATTACCACTTGCTACTTTCAGAAGGTTTGCGGAGGAAAATGAAATATCTGACTCCGATTGTGTAGGCTAGTAATCGCTTTGGCAGCTGGATTACGAATCTCCTGTTTATTGAGTTGAGTGCATATTTATAAGAATCAAAAAGAACACGTGCAAACCAATAGGATAGAGGCAAACCGACAATACAAATACAAATAATATTACAGTCATAAATATACAAACAATAGTGAAATCATAAAACAAAAGTAAAACTAGGAATTAACAATAAACATCTGTGCAATAAAATAATAAAGATTAAAAGTCGGGATTATAACAATTCGCCGCATTGTGTGTGGAGTTTGTCGGTAATATTATAGTTGATCCCAGGTAACATGTGGCCGCCACCTGGGCGGCAAGTCTTAATTAGTCGCGTTCTTAAGACAACTAATTTCGGACTTTGTAGTGCCGCTGATTTTTCGCCTGCGTTGTTGTAGTACACACATACCACGTTTGCTGTAGGTATGTGTGTCGCTACATTCTTTTGTATGTAACTCTATACTTTTACTAAAAATTGACCTTAATTTTGATTCTCAGAAAATTTCCATCCAATTCCTCTAATCTCCCATGTTTTAAGTATACCTATACAACGATTAGTCTCTTTCTTTCTCTTTTTCTATCTTTGTAACGCAGACCCAGATGTTTTCAAGTACTATTACAAACAAAAAATCTATGTCAACTATATAAAATTACCTACAATACTGCGTTTTATCCCAATATAAATATTATCTGTGGTTTTAATTGTAATATCATCTGTAGTGTAATAAACATATTGTAGTGTGGCAAAAATATTTCAAATCCCCGTCCTACTAAACTTATATGTCTCTTAGCTTTAGTGAATAATAACAGTTTAATTTTACATGCCTTTTTCTTATTTATTAAAATTAACAAAATCAAATTTTAATCTGATTATCTATGTATAAATCGTTATTTATCTAATTTTGTCTGTTTTTATTTTTTTGCGAATGACACAATAACTCGGTCTAAATATAAATTACACTAAATAATTATAATATTTTTACGAATTACATTTTTTAATTGCTCTCCTTCGTTTATGACACTATCTGCTTCAGGTAGCGCTCACTCTGTATCTTCATGACATTGGCGGAACTGTGTATTACCTACACACGGCGCCATAAATTAAAGAAGAAATATTTCAAAATTTTAACGGTGTTTCGTCGCATTTGTGTTTGTTGTTTATTTATTATTTGATCGTAATAAATATTTGAAAATATTATTTTTTCTCATGTATATGCGGTTAAGGTGAAACAGTAATTATGGAGTTTTTTAGCAATCGTAAGTTACTTTTAACAAATGAATTTTGGTTTTTGTCTAAGGAAAAAACATGTAAATAGAAATTTATCGTACTGCAAAGTGTTATACTAATTATTCCTTTATGTTTCAAAACTTAGAAAAACAACAGAATTAAGAGGTGGTTTTGAACAGAGATACGTAAATTAAAGGGTTTGAATAGGTGATATATTAATTACAATTTACTTATATAAAATAAGTTAAAAGTTCAACTTTTATTATTTCCAGAGGTAAAAGAGCTGTACAATATAATATCGAAGATACCAATTAGGGTTTTCTGTGTGACCGTGCTGCCAGAGTTTGGTATGAAATGGCGCGACGTTGCACGTGCCTGTACGTAACTCGCGACTAGCGATGACCCCATCAAATGTTGCACGGGTTATGTGTAAGCACATTGCAAGGTCAATGCCAGAAGAAGATATAGATGATATCGTTGCCAGATTGAGGCTTCAATGTGAGTATCAGCTTCAAGTGATATATTTTTTATACACTGTAGGATTCAGCTTTTGACCGCAGTCTCACTTGAAGTTAAATGAGTTTTGAAGGTGGTAGAGCTACGCTGAAGCTATTACTGGTTTCAGCATGAATGGGTCTGCTCGCCCGGGGTAGTACCACCCTCTCACAGAAAACCGACGTGAAGTAACAGTGGTTGCACTGTTGCGTTTCGTTCGGTCAGTGAGAGCGCCGGAGGCCCACATATTTATAAGGCCGGCAACGCACTTGCAACTCCCCTGGTGTTGCTAGTGTCTATGGACGGCGGTGATCACTTACCATCAGGTGACCCACCTGTTCGTTTGCCCCCTATAACATAAAAAAAAAATTATAGTGTGGTCCAGGTTGGTAAACATGCTAGACCTTGAGGGACTGACTCTCAAGTGCAACTATTGGGACACATACCCATAGTCGCTTGTTGAGAAAATTTCAACTTCTGGAGTAGCAGCTATCCAGGCAAGTATAGATAAAGCAATACCACTATACTATGGGTTCATCACAATGTTTACCTCTAATGAAAGCTCTGGCTCATTCGTTAGATTTAACAAGGTTTTCAAATCTGTGGAATTGAAGACTATAAGACTACTCATTCATAAGTAGGCTTCTGCTATATATAACTTTTCTTTGCGCTTTCTAATGTACTTACTTTTACTTTTTTTTTTTTTTTTTTTTTTTTTTTTTTACTTTTACTTTTTTACTTTACTTTTTTCTTTTCTTTTTACTTATCTATGGTTGTTTTAAATCCTGTAACATTTGGATTTAACAAAAAGATGAGAAACATCAGCCAATTTCTGCCTCAATACTATAGATGAAAATATAAATTAGCATTCTACTTCCTGTCAAGGATTTTATTGGAATTTCCATAACATTCAAAACAAAGCAGAACATTCCAACTTCACCATTTTTTTTTGTTTTAATTAATGTAATTAGTTTTAAATACTTTATAGGCTTTATATTTATATTTATACCCTTTGTCTGCAATATTATTTGATGTTAAATGGTGGCTCAAGATCGTAACAGGCTAAACGTAAAATAGATCCTGACTCTCAGGTGCAGTTTTAGAAAATCTAATACCAAGCACATATAGGTGTGTTTAGTGACCAGTTAACGTCAGATGGACTGTATGCCTTTTTGCTACTCCATAATGTAAAAAAAAACTTAGTAAGTTAAGTACTTTTTTACACATTCTTTGTAATCTTAATTAATACTAGCTGATACCTGTGACTTCTTCGTCATTACTTATTACCATAACAATGTATTTTATGCTATAAAAGAAATACATGTAAAATTTGAAAGCAAAAATATACTTTGCCTACAAAATTTCTTTATCCATTTACTGCATCACTCCTGCACATGCGCTCCACACCACTTACCCCATTTCACACATTGCTAAGTGCTTAGTGCTTATAAAAATTGTTGTTTCTTAGAACCTAAATAAATATATATTAAATTAAGATACCGTAATAATTTTTAAATAAGAACCATGTCTCTAAAGAGTAAAACTAAACAAATTTGATCAATGTCTATCCTGTAGTATTCTCATGATGCGCGTACAACAGCAGATGTCTATAATTTTATTTACATATAAGAAGTTAATATGTACTGAAATTATAAATATAATGTAAGTAGGCTCTTAAGTGCAACTGCTAAAGCATTCACAGTTAAGCTAGTGGTGTCTACATACATTTGAACTACATGTGCCGCCTGTCTACGCAAGCATCGGCACTCGTCTGTACTCGGAACCAGGCTATGGCAATGGATTTGCTGCTTGAGGGTCGATTTATATTATAACATTTAATCATCAACATATCGAAATGTACTTAACTAAATTGCTCATATTTACTGTATCACAGATAATTGAAGAAGTGAAATGATTCAGTTACATTTGAAAAAAAAAAAAAATAACAACTTATGACTCAGTGCCAGTTCACATCATTAATAATAGCTATCATTTCAGTTATTGCTACACAAAATCGCATGTGGTATGTGATCACACTCTCTGAACAGCGGATTTCAGAGCCAATCCAGCAGACAATAGAGTCATTAAGGGAACGAACCATACAAGCACTGAAACAGGCGAAGGGGAAGACGAGCCTCATGAGACCAGTAGTGAGTATTTAAATTATTATTTTATTTCTGGCTCACCAATTATCATGTCAAAGGTTTTAACTTTCTCGCAAGTATATAGATTACTCCACAAGAATCATAACAGGTTGCGGTGTTTCTGAATCAAATAACAGATAGAACTATATTAAGAACAAAGAAAATCATCCACTTGAAAATTTTCTTAAATATTCTTATGCCTGTGGGTAATTAAATGTTATTTTTAGTTAAAGAAATTTGTTTCTACCCACTATATCAAAGTTGAACAAATTTACCATTACAGTGAATAGAGTCTATACAGTACTTTGTGATTGTAGTTTCCTTTTGTTGTTCATTGCAATTCTTTAGATAACTGCCATTTTCCTTCCACACTGTGAGCTTATTTATATATCTGATAAAAATAGTAGTTGGAAATCTGTAAAAGCTAAAAAGTCTCAAAAAAAAAATTATTTACGATACCTACGTTCAAAGAAAAGTGGTAGTTTCAGGTAGCTTTTTGTTATTACAAATTTATTTAAGACTAGCTTTTACTCGCAGCTTTGTGTGCATTAATGTAGATTTGCTTGATCCCTTGGGAACAGTCCTTTTTTCTGGTCGAAAGGTATCCTATGTCCTTTTTTGTACCCCTCATAATGTTAATGCTAAATTTCATATTGTTCTATTGAGTACTTAAAGCATAAAGTAATACATTAACACTTTCGCATTCGCATGTATAATATTGTTAAGGATGTTTGTGAAGAGTTCTAGATTATTCCAAATATTTTTTCATTTGTCTCAGTTTAGTGTGCCTTTTTGTACATGTCTATTGGATTTTACAGTTGCACAGTGTTATGCTGAAGAGTCTGATGTTTATCAGCCTCCAATTGGTATCCAGCGATAAGGAAGGACCGGTTTTATGTGCAGTCACACCACCTGGAGAGCCGGTATTGCTGGTCACCTTCGTTGAAAGCTACTAAACTGATCCAAGCGCTTGTGGAAGGTAATAAAACATGAAAATATTTCTCTAACTTTCACCATCATTATCAGCCTTTAAGAGACCCACTTCATGACCATAGGCCTTTTGCCGGTGGATGGTATGGGCCGCGACGGTCCACAATGTATTGGCGAATTTAAACTCCGACAAATCGACAATTTTTTATTTTTCGATATACGCGGCGGTACTACATGAACATTTCTCAGGTTCAGGTATCCTCACGATATTTTGCTTCACCAGCAACCGATATAGTATTAGGAATTTAAATTAGTAAATGTACGCGAATTAAAAAAAAAACCATTCGTGAATGGAGAGGTTCGAACCTGCAGACATCGAATTGACATTCTACCGGTCAAACCAATTGGCCACCATGACTTCTGTAATATTGTCTTATTGTAAATAACAGCTGAAGATAAATCGAGGCACAGAGTTACCAACTCTTAATAATATGTACCTCTGAAACTAAAGCCAAAACCTCCTACAATAGCGATGATTATTTGAAAATTTGCCTAAAATAAAAATGAATACTTATGACACGGAGTTTGATAGTCGTCTAGAAATGTATAATTGAAGTTATACTTCTTTTGGCGTGTTAGGGAAAAATGATGAGAGTAATTTTTACGAGGCGCGCGCACACCGTCACGAAAAACCGACACTCTGAAGTTAGCTGTAGTCAACATTTTATTCAAAAAAAGTATGTGTGTATTAAATACCTTTTTTCTATTTTTAGTGTCGTTTGTTCTAGAAACGTAGAATAAGGCAGAAAATAAAATTTTGGTAAAGATTTTTGTCTTGTTACGTCAAAGGAGTATAACTTCTAACGCGTGTACATAAGTACACACTACTTTTTTTTTGTTTTTTGTATCAGAACAGAAAATTGTAAAAGAAGAAACATTATGCTTTTCTATATCTCTTATTTAATGTGACTTTCTCTCTTTTTATCTGTTTCTGTATATAACTGACGGTTGTTTTTTTTTTCGAAGTGACTAAGCTATTGGCTTGACAGGCTTCTAGTTTCACCGGACAATATTGACTGTTGAGCATTGCCGGTTGTGTTAAGATTTTGAAGTGGGAAGGTTATAATATTACTCTAATGTAGGAGCCACGACCGACAAAATTTCGTGACACTTGTATATCACGTTAATAAATTGAACAGCGCTATCTTTTGCGCCACTGTAAACACAATAAAATGAATCGACATTGCAAAAAAATGAGACAGTGTCATTTATCCGGTTATGGCGGAAACTGTTGTACTACTTTGTTTTATTTATTATTTATTCTTATATTTGATTTTTTAAATGATCTAATTTTTATAAATTATTTTTTCCCTAAAATATTAAATGTAACTACTTGATTTGATTCCTTACTAAGTGTTATTTGCCTTGAGACAATAATAGAACAAATATGTACATATTACACAGAGAGAGAGAGTTGCATGGAGAGGGTATAACGCCTTCATCTTACGTGACGAAAATAAACAAATATAAACTAAATCGAAATATCGAATTACTTTCGGAATTGAACAAAAAATGTAAGGAACTGACTGGGCTTGACTATACTATTTATTTTGTCTCCAGGTCTTGGCTACTCGAGTTACGAAGACGCGAAGCTCCACTGATCGTGACATCATCTCCTTATTGCGTATACATAACAATTTGTACAACGAATACGCCGACAATCTAGACGGCGTACAGGAGTACGCCCCACTCCCGGTGGTAACGCCCAACGGGATCGACTACACGAACAGACAGTACGACGAGAACTATGTAGACAACATACTAGGGCCTGATCCACCGCTGCTCACCGAACTGAACATCAGAGCTATGAAGCCGTTCCACGATAGATCTATAATGGATAAGAATATAACTCTCAAGATACAAGTTAAGAGTGACGATATAGCGATGACGCTGAAGACTTGGGTGAAAAATGGTGCCCTGGCTCCTAACTGTGAATTTCTTAGAATATTCGACAAGATTAAATCAAATGATGTCATTTATTACAAGGATGATTCTGATTGAATACGGTTGATATATAGAGTACTAGTTGATACCCGCGACTTCGTCCGAGTTGTCCTGCCCATGCGCACCACACCGCTTGCCCCATTACTCTATGGAAAGTACACAATGCTAAACGCTTGGTACTTGTGAGAATCATATAGTGCATATAGTACTAGTGAAAATGTTTTTATAATAAGAATCAAGCATCTTAGAAGTCCAAACTAAATCAATCTTAAAATTTGTCAAGTAATTCCATGGACGTTTTGTTCAGGTTATACAGGTGAGCAATTTGGGGTCAGGGCTTAGGACTTGCAACTTGGGTGCAAATTTAAAAGAATCCCACCGATGTTACAAGGCTCTAAACTTATTCCTTACCAAATTTGTTAGGAACCTTCTAGAGACATTTTTGATAATGCTTTCACTATTGCATTATATATTGATAATTTAATTTTTTGAGTGTTTATATCAAATGGCCAACTTTTTGAACATTAAATGTGGGACATTTTGTAAATAAGACTGGTTTGCATGCAATGTGAAAGAAGTATGTGTGTGCTTGTGACTACATGAAAGAAGTGAAAACTTTTTTATAAAAAGTACAACAAAAATCCAATGTTACTCGGTGTTCAAATGCGGTCACCCATCCATGTACTGACCGCTTCCGACTTTGCTTAACTTTGATGATTGTACGAGAACCGGTGTTTTCAACACTACCCGACATAGTGTTTAACCCCACAGCTTTTCGTCACACAAAAAAGGTTGTGGATCAGAATTTCAAAACTGATGCTATGAAAAAAAAAAAGTGACACTTTACATCACCTCAAATTTTTCGTCCATCTATCGCATGTCACATTAAAGTCGACCGCGAAGTAGGAGTAAGGTGAAAAACGCTCGACAGTGCAGCCAAGGTGAATATGGCAGCGCCCAGAGCTCCATTCAAAATGATTCAATTATTTAAATTTTCAGTTAAATGCCTACGATAAGAAAAAGAGTTTCATTTGCATCGTGGTTTCATAAAACCACACAATTTTTTGTTTCTTTTTAATTGCGCAAATTATGTTTTTATTTTAATTTTGTACTATTATATTTAATAAATTAAATGTATTTATCGTAAAATAGAAGTGGAACATTGTGTAAATATTTTTTTTGAAATACTAATTTTGTTCAAATTAAGAAAGTTTCCTTCAATGTTATCATTGTTAATGTTAACCATTTGTATTTTCATTGTATATATTCGATTAAGAAGAAAATAAAAATACATGTTTTATTTTTGTTGTGTTTTACTCTTTCCTAGCCTTATCATAATCTTCGTAAACCAATTATTTGTATAATTTAGTAGAACTGATTTTAAACTTAAAATTACTGTTTTCGAGTTAATAATTTTATGACCAAATGGAGTTTTTGATGTTACATTTTGATAGGAGAATAAACAGACCTTAAAATTTGCTTGACAGTGGAAACTAGACTTTGTGTTCATAGAACACGAATATATATCCGGAGAGAATATCCAAGCTATCTTTAGTAGGTACTTACCAAACTTAAAAAGTTTGAACACATACCTATTCTTAAATGGCGATGTGGTCCAAGACGGTGAATACGTTAACCCTAGAACTGGTTCTGAAGAGCAGCTGCTGCAATATACATATATGAGTTTACTGACAGATGTTCAAATTGAGGGTGGTAACTAGCGAGCGGTGCGGTTAGAAAATATACACAACCATGCTACCTACGGTTTTATCAAGTTTTCCCGTACGCTCCATATTATTGGCAAGAGTTGGAAGAGATTAACCAAGAAACTTAATTTGAGTTTTAATAAATATACTCGAATGGATGACATATGTTAATTATTTCATGAAAATCAGTCTCAATTTTATTGTCCCACCAGCTTAGAGGTGGTAGAGCTACGCTGAAGCTATTACTGGTTTCAGCATGAATGGGTCGGCTCGCCCGACGCGCGGGGTAGTACCACCCGACACACAGAAAACCGATGTGAAGTAACAGTGCGCCCGCACTGTTGCGTTTCGTTCGGTCAGTGAGAGCGCCGGAGGCCCACTTATATTAAAAGGCCGGCAACGCACTTGCGACTCCCCTGGTGTTGCTAGTCTCTATGGACGGCGGTGATCACTTACCATCAGGTGACCCACCTGTCCGTTTGCCCCCTATAACATAAAAAAAAAGCTCTCGCGTTAAATGTAAACCATGCAAAAATGTAGATGTCATGTAGACCTCTCTGGAACAACATTTGTATCTGGACGAAAGATACCCTATTTTTGTTTCCATACCCCTGACTAGCGTGATTGCAAAATATCACGATGATCGGTTAAATGATTAGACGTGAAAAAAAAATTACATTGGTATTCAAAATTTTTATGGAGTGTAAGAGGTAAGGAGAACCATCTCATATAGGAAACATGTTGAAAAAGTGTCCATTTCTAAGCACTAAATAAAAGATCCAAAACTCTATAAAATAGCGGTAGCATAGGCAAGGGGTTACGCTTTGTCCGTAGTAATTTTGTAAATATAACTTAAAATAACCGCTGTGAGAAAACTTGGGGAGTGATAGAATTTTTTTGAACATTATATATAAATACTTTTAGTTATCTTAGAGTGTGTACTATTATAAAATTGAACAATAATGAACCCTGTTGCTACTGCAACGCCACCGTTTTAACGGGCACATTTTCATACATATAGATGGTTCTCCTTACCTCTACACTCCATAATAATTATAATAAGGATGGATAACAAAAAACGTCATGCTATTTCAATCACCAGCGTCATCTCGTGCCAGCAACAATAATTAGAAACCGAAATAACAGTAGACATCTTATGACCTTTATTTTATCTTATCAATAAATGTTTTTTTAACTGACTAAGCTATTGGCCTGACGGGGCCTTCTTGGCTTCACCGGACACGTTTTTGATCACAATCTCACTTGATATTAATAAATTACAATGTAGGCTGAGATAGTAAACACACTAAAGTTCTCACCGCGAGCAGATCACTTTTAAAACGCTCCGCGGTCAAAAATTGTTAAAAATAGAAAAATGAATTAAAATACACTGTACAGTACATCAAAAGAAGCGCGTTATCACAGGAATTACGGTGAAGTGCCTGTTTTTGAGATCGAGTGAAAAAAGTCATGAAAGAAGTTATGTCTAAAAAACTTTTTTTTTTAACGAAATCGACGACATTTTGTTTTGGTAACCACGCTAAACCTAGTGGGAGACTGGCTCTCAAGTGCAGCTGTCGTAGCACACCAACAGATCTCGGCAAAAGATTTCTAACTTGAGGGTTCCTTCGGATCCTAGCAACTGAGTCGGAGCTTTCGGTGAAGGCAAACATCGCGATGAATCCATAGCATGATGGGTAGGGCTTTTTCTAAGCCCGCCTGGTTAGTTACCACCTGCAAATTGAAAATCTGTCGCCGCACACCTGTTGGTGTGTTCCGGCAGCTGCACTTGAGAGCCACTCCCCCTCTAGGTTTAGCGTGACTACCATCTTAGACCACATCATCATTTAACATCAGATGAGATTATGGTCAAACGCTAACTTATAAAGTATAATTAAAATAATGGTAGCTAGCCAGGTGGGCTTAAAAAAAGTCATACCACCATCCTTTGGTTTCGTCACGATCTTTTCGCTCAACAAAAGCTCCGGCTCAGTCCCAAGGATTCGAACCTACCTTTGACATCATGTCCGGACACCAGAAAACATTGAGCCATTAACGTTTCAACACGTTACGACGTAAATTATTTACTTATAATGGACATTGAATAAAAGAACCACAGACTAGTCATCTTTTATTTAACAATAGCTTAGATGTAACTTAAAATATCATCTTCACCAGGAACAAAATAATATAACTAATGATACAAAAAAGAAAAAACACGAAAAATTTACCGACTGTTAGTAAGTAGTAATGTATCTATATTGACTGTACTTAAACCGGTACGCTCCCGCCAAAAATGGCATTTGTCAAAAATGACGTTTGTAATAAGCTACGTTCCATTCTATATTGACGTAAGCGAAAATGTTTATGTTACGCGAAAGAGGCCGTATGGTTACCAAAAGATTAAAGGAAATTTAATGAGAAGCAGTGGCGAATTTGCCTTAAGGCCCAGGAGGCCCGGGCCTAGAGCGGCCAGATATCAGGGGTGGCCAATCGTGGCAAAATTCACTGATGATAACAAGAAGAGACCTGGGACCAAGGGCGGCCAAGACTGCAAATCCACCACTGATGACAAGTATTTTTTTTTTAATTACAAACTTATATATTTCAAGTTTCTTTAAATAGTTGATTTAATCAATATTTAAACACTGGTTTCTGCTCCCGGATTCGTTCGCCTTAATTTAGGTTCTAATATATCCCACAGAAACAGTTCTCTGCAAAAAACATGATCGGCGAGTATTGGTTTTCCAGGGCCATTTCATTTTCCCAGAAGTCTCGGGTTAAACCTTTTAAATATTACCCGCGTAAAAACGATTCATTGGCGTAACTAAAATATGCTTCAGGATAGTAGCTAACCAAGCACCGTGCAAAAAAAAGCACCTCTTTACATTGCAACCCAATCCAAAAAAACTATTGTCGTATACAGACCTACACTCTTTTCATATCACGACATGGCTTAAACCTCCTTTTATAACAGAAAACTTGAGATACATTTAAACTCTTATGTCACTTTCGTATTCCAAGTACAAATTATTACAGAAAAGTCTGTAACGAACAGTTGTTAACATAAACCATGACTATCGGAGGCCATCCCGGAGTAAGCCACATAATAATTCTATGTTTACGCGAAAATATGTAACCATTATATAATTATACAACTAAATACTTTCATATGGGAAATTATTAAATTTATAACTTTATCATTGTCTGTGGTATACAATGTTGCCAGAATTGTTTACATAAATGTACTGGAAGATGTATCCAAATTGAAATATTATACGTTCATTGAGAAATATTCATTTTTTACACGTATTTATTATATATTCAATAATTTCCCAATCGCATTCCGGTAATAAAGAAAATAAACAAGTTATTTAAACATAAAAATATTTTAAAATATGGCAACACCAACAATTGCACCAATATTACCATGACACACATAAAGAGATCATTATATAATAAACACATTAAAATTATACAAATAAGGTTGGCTTCTCGTAGCGAATTAATACGAACAGATAATACAAATTTAGTGTGTTCTATGGGTCACTAGGGATAAATCTAGATTTTATTTCACTAAAGCCAATTTTTAAGTTATATTAAAACATGGATACAACAAATGACAGGAAACTATGATAATTCCAGTAATTTTTGAAATACGGAAATCTCGAAAATCCGTAACGTCGTAAAGTCCGAAAAGACGCAACAGTAAGTGTTAGTTTAAAAACCTAAACACCATCACAGACAAGAAATAAAAAAATGTTGTTCTAATTTTAATTTTTAACTGATAAAGATGAGTTTTTAAATATGTACGGTAAAGAAACAGTACTCAAGCCAAAAGTGGAAATTTTGCTTTTGTATCACCAGTGACCCCTAAAAAAATCTATGTGATATACATTAATGTGACATAGTATATGTATAAAAATTTCGATAGAAATACAATGATATGTGCTTAGAATGAATTTGTTTCACTGGGCTTGTGAACGGCAAGTTTGTTGAGTTGACTGCCTAAATATTACTGAAGAAAAAAAGGAAGCATTCATTATTTTAACTAACTCCTGACTTGCAAATACGATATATATGTTAGAATAGACATTTTTTTTATTTTCTATTAAGCGCGAAAACGGTTTTTATTTACCTAACCTCTATGGTACAAATCGTAAATTAGGAATGATAAAGAAATTTTGTAAAAAAATATTTGTATATTAAATACTTCGTTCATTATTCAAATTTATGACTTTTAGTAAATGAAAGAAATGCTCAACTTTTTAGACTTATACTGCAATACGATTTATTGACCAGTGCCAGCAAACGTCTACATTTCTATATGACGCTACGATACCATAGACAAGCGTGAGATTTTTTAATATTAAAAAAAGTTTTTACAAATATTAGACAATCAACATAATAATGCCAGTGATCCAAACATAGGAACAGATTCAAAAATATATCATTTTAATTTTGACTAGCTCATAAAAGATCTTTCTTTTCACTTTTATACTTTACACATAATTTTTTAAAACATTAAACTGAAACATTCATAACCAATATAAATCTATTAAAAAAAAAAAAAACTTAGCACCATATTACAGAAAGAAGAAAAAAACTTAAATCTACCCCAACTCAACTGCTTGCAACACCTTAACCATAGACAAAAAACAATATTTTTACAGACCACAACACTTGGAAAGAGTTATTATTTTTAACCACAGATAACATTTCGAACGTTAAAAGTGATGTAATCTGAATCTTAAATAGAAATAACTTATATACTAGGACTCCTAAAGAACTTTAAAAAGTTTTTTTTTTTTGCTTTAAATTTTGTACTTAAAACCGGCCGCAACGTTTTAAAATACTCCGCCAGTTTTAATAGATTTGCTTTGAACAATGTCCAGTTCAGATTCATCATCACTCTAGTTAAATCTAATATTAATAAAAAGTTTTTAATTTGTATTTTATTATTATTTGGGACAAAAATAACAGACATATACATACACAAATACACTAAAATTGATATTAGAAATTACTTTTAACTCAATAGTCGTTTGCAATTTTATTAAAAGTGACAGCAAAATGATAAAGATAAATAAAGCAATAATTTTAAATTATGCAAATAAATCTTGCAACTGTATTTTAAAATATTACAAATTCATTTTAAATCCTGTTCTCCCTACATGTGATTGACAAAGGAGCCCCTATGCTCAACTCAAAAATCGTTTGCAATTTTATTAAAAGTAACGGTAAAATGTATATATAGATAATTTTAAATTTTGCAATTTTTTTTTTAATCTTGCAACATTAGTTTAGAATTTATACGCTGATTTTAAATCTTGCAACTTACATGTGATTGACGAATGAACACCTGTGCTCATGAAAACGTCAAATTACTGCATGAATTTGGTTGTGGCTTGGCCACTACCTGAATAATATAATACTCAAAGCAAATCCATCAAATGCACCATTTCAAATTACTCTACAATCACAATATTCTATTCTGATCACAGATATATTAACCCTGCCGCATGCATGTTGTTGCTATCATGTTTGGTGTGTAAATGAAGACAGTACTTCTATATTTCCTCCCAAGTCTTTAACGAGTAATGGTTACCCGAAGACACGATAGCAACAACCTCATCCACTTTCTATCACAATTCACACAAGCATACCCCCTTTTAGATAATCGATTTTTTTTATGTTCCAAAACGCCTAGCATTTATTACTAAAAATAATATATTTAATAGAAAATTAAAAAATATATATTACAATATAGTTAGCAAATTGATGGTATATTTTTAATTTAAATATAAAAATTAGGCACAAATATCTTTTAAATGCTTTTTATAGTAGTTTGACAATTATTAATGATTAAAACCGAAATAATGTAATTTCTTTGTGGAAAATTGTTGATAAACTTTTCAAGTTTAACGTACTTTATGATAAACCGTAATATTCTTTTAAATAAATAAATATATCCACCAATTCGATATACCAATCGAAATTTTACCGCTTTTGAATAAGTTCTTTAAATCGTTGTTCAGTTATTGGACTTCCTAGAGACCTCTGGAGCGGCTATATGGGACATTGCTATGTGACGTCTGAAATAAAATGTCGAGTAAATTTGTTACACTTTTGTATTGTAAGTAATGTCGGATTTTAATTAGAAATTAAATAAAGCATTTGTTGAAGACGTCAAGTACATATATATGTGTATACATAGCTATGTAATATTATGTCTCATTTCCCTTCATCTATACATATAATAGAATTAAAGTGTCTGTATCTAATATCAATGTAATGACTTTATACTGACTGGATATGAACATATACACGATATTGATAACAAGATAACAAAAACACAATTTTTAAAATGTTTGTCTGGTCGTCTGTCTGTTTGTTTGTTCCGGGTAATCTCCGAAACGGCTGGACCGATTTTGACAGAAATTTCACTGGTGGATAGTTAAAATTACAGCGGGCGACATAGGCTACTTTATTTTAGACTAGCTGTCATCCGTGGCTTCGTTTGCAGTACTATCTCCAAAACGTTTGAAACATTTTTCATGGAACTTTCACCAACAGATAGCTGATCTTATAAGAAGTAATTTAAGCTTTTTTATTTTAGACTAGCTACTATCCGTGAATTCATTTGTAGTGCTATCTCCAAAACGATTAGACCAATTTTGATGGGACTTTCACTAGCATATGACTAATGTAATGAGAACTATCTTAAGACAATTTAAAATCTACTAGCTGTTACTCGCGACTTCATACAATTATATGAACACGCATGTGGAGCTGCGGGCAACAGCTAGTTTCCTATAAATACTTATCTTTGTTGAATTCTCAATGCTTTTACGGTTAAAAAACCGAAGGTTTCTGAATGTGGATGCCTATATTTATTGTGGAAACTTGACTTTGTCATATAACGTTTGTTTCTCTTATCGAGAACTAAAGGGTTCCATATATATAGCTTTAGTTATTAGGCTTTATATCTGTCTGACTCGGACGTAAGATTTTGAATTTATAAAGCATAGATTGCCTATTAATAGAAGTAACATGACAACAACTGCTACTAGTTGTAAGTATTAAATTGTAATAAATATCGTGGTAAAATGTTCGACGGCACAGCTTGTGAAATACACAACTTATAACTGGTGGCTACGCTAAAAAACAAAAAATGCTGTTGTCAAATAACCATAACATTGACATTATTACTTGATTTAGGCTCAGTTGCACCAGTTAATGTTAAAGTAAAAAAATCGGTTAAAGTTATTGTTAGGCAAAAAATAGGTTGCACCAATTGACAATGGTTAAAATTACGTCACGATTTAACCTTAACTATTACCGCTCCATGTTGGCCGGTTAGTGTTATTGTTAATGTCAATTTGTGAATCGGTTGTCAAGGTCACAAAAAAAACTGTATAATATGATGTCGTTACTAAGAGAAATCCTGTGGGAAACTGAAAATAGTTCTTCCGATGACGAAATCAGTATATTTGAAAATAATTTGCGTCTTAGAAAGAAAACATTTTTTCTAAGAACACACACACTAACAACACACAAAGAAAAAGAAAATAAAAACAATTTATATGAAATTTTCAAATATTGTTATAGATTTGAATAAATTCAATACTACTTACTTTATACTGTTCTCGTATGTGGTAACCAATATGGTATTAATTTTCTCGGTATTAGCCATTGATAAAAATATGTTGATATCAAAAATTCCAATATACAACTTCACAGAAATAGATATAAAGTAAATAACAGAAGAAAATAATTGTACCAATTTGATATTTGCGCGCAATGAACATCTGTTGACAGTCACAGAATAACAATAGTGACAGTTATAACTAAGTCCTGCCAAGTAAAAAATGTTAACCTTTTCGATTTTAGGGACTAATTGGCTTATTGAAGTGGCCACCCTAATAACTTTAACAATTACAAAATGTTTGATGGTGCAACTCGTTTTGGCAAATGTAACTGTTAGCAACTCTTGTCATTGTTAAAGTTAACTTTAACAATTACAATAACCACGATTTTGGTGCAACTCAGCCTTAGAAATTTGTTTTTACAATTTATTATCTTTTCTGTTTTCTGACGTAAATAGGTTCCATTTAGTTTTCAAGCTTTTTTATAAATATATTCTATCATTTTGTTAATCTACGGGTGATACAGAAGGAGGCCTTAATATTTTAAGCCTTCCCAAAAGTATAAAGATCACCCTAGTAACAAAACTCTTAAATTGGTCCTATAATTTTGGATTTGAACCCATACAAATATATTGCGGAAACAGAGATCCTTCACAATTTATAGTTTGTTATATAAATGACTTTTTCAGCTTACCTTAGACCTCTCTCTCCTCTAAATGATAAACTGCACTGACTGCAATTCTTCCAGTCCAAATTGGCACCTTTATTGATATTCAGAGACAAATCTGTAGCTCCATCATTATCTATGATACTCAAATCTATTGTCGGTTCTTTTAGTTTAGGAGTTACTTCTTTCTTTTTCACTATGGAATAGGTTTTTGTTGGTCTTTTTTCTGGTGTGTACAGTTTAGGTTTTAGATCTGTAAAATAATATGACTACAGTGTATTTGTTATTCATTTCTTATGACGTAATAACGTCTTATAAATGGCTATAAGCCGGCTGCACGTAAGAAAAAACATGACTCATTGTCACGTTGCACCTAAGCCGAGCGTGCAAGCAAGAGCGTGGAACAAGTTCGGCTTGTGACGTATCTATCTTTCTTCCACTCCATCGGCCGATGCGTCCGAGTAGAAGACAGACAGCGGTAGCGCACAACCTACACGTGAACTGTTTTGTCAAGTGTTTATAAAGTTAAGTGAAAGGTTGATGTCGTTCCCATTGATTATTAAAACAACAATTGCGGCAAAAAGTATACAATATGTAATAATTTTTCATAAATGTTTTTTATAACATTATCACGTAAAATCATCTTCCGTAAACCGACTTTGCAGACAACTAACTATATATTAATAATCTGTGAAGACACTAGTGATTGGAATTTCAATGTCTGTCAAAGCGGTTTAACTTACAGATATATAAATTTATATTATATCAGATATAAAGGAAGATATGTTATATGAAAACAAAAAACATAAATATTCTGTGTACAGAACAAATATTAAAAACAACATTTCTTATTACAAAAACGATATATGTATTAAAATAATAAGATACACCAAAAACATGATTAGAATTACAATATATTATAATGTATTATTAATTATTTTCCTACGTACAGAGAATACCACCCTAGCTGATCTAATTATGTTACATCTTTTATTCTTTAATAGCCTAACAAATGCTTTTTTTATCATGGTAGATAATCGAAAAGACGAAATACTATATATTTTATAACCCTTAGATTAAAGACAAATATTTCACTTATAACGACCTCAGTTGTAACGACTTTTCGGTTATAGCGACGTCAGACTTACGTCTCTTCAATTTAAAGCATATTTTCTTAGGAAATTTATTCGGCTATAGCAACTTCGGATACAGCGTCAATTTCGGGTATAGCGACTTGTTGCTATGAATTATTTGTGACAGATTCCTAGATATTCCATGCGCATATTTGGATTGAGTCGGAAAAGGAACAAAGTCTCATTCATAAAACTATTAAGCTTTTTTATCCTTTGTTTATATTTACAGGTGGCCAGATATGTTTACTTTGTTTGTAAGTAGGACTACTTAGCCCGTGTACAAAGTTGAACTTATGAATCAGTTATATAGCAATGCCCAGTGTGTCAACAGAGTTTAGTAAACTTATGAATATGGTTCCTAAACGTACATTTATTGTTAAAGAAAAACATACATAGTTCGATAAATATATGTACATGACTTTCTGCTATTTTGGATATAGCGACTTCCGGTTATAGCGACGACATTAAATTGGTCCCTCGAACATCGTTAAAACCGAAATCCACAGTATTTGATATTCTCTTATGGATTGAGAAATTAGTTTGTACCATATACCAATGTAGTGTGTACCAATTACCATGCACAAGTTTAAAATTTGTAATAAAGTTAGGTAAAGGCCCTAAGTGTTCCCCAGTATGTTTAGCATATTTACCATATAATGCTACTCCCATACCTGCGTGTATAGGCACGAAGTTTTGTCTATGGTCAGACTAAATGCACACGTGGGAAGACATTATCGTTATGCGTTACGAACTATCGGATTGCATGACGATAGACGCAGCACGATAACTGGGGCCGCGGTTTCTACACACATCAAAGGAACTTGTAGACGCTAATTTCGAGTCACTATTGAAATGACAATGGTGTGCAAACGTTATTCTACGCCTTTATCGGAATTAATTTTGAGGTTATTTTTTAGCGGCACAAGTGACCGAAACTTCGTCGCGCAGGTATGATGAGACTAGCATAAGACCAAATCGTTATTTACCACCAACAGAGATTGCAATCACACGTTTGTAAAGCTATAAATAATATAGAATGAAAATGAAACTGTTACAAATGGTAAGAATATTAACTTACTAGCCACTATAACAATATTAGGTACACCCATGACATTGTGTGGTGACTCGACTTGGTTGGCTTTTACGCATTTCGTGTCCAAATCGACTATCCGGCTAAGCGGAGCCTCATCACTCGAGCCGTCCGTTTCGCTCCGATTCGATTTGGACTGGCGTTTCTTGACTCGTTTTCTGAATCTATGAAGGTGAATATTTATCGTTAGTCAGTCACCTACCTGCCCCGGCTTCGCAAAGGTGTATTAACTAAGACAATATCATTAAATATTTCTTTTACAGTACAACCATGAACAATGTAAAATGCAAACTGAACATCAATCTGTCAATAGTTTTAAAGACTTCGTTAGCGTCTTCCATATCCCTCACTCGCTCACTTTTTAATATGGGATTTTTTTAACCAAACGTTTCATTTTACCCTAAAAAAGCTCTTCAAAAAGGGATTGGAACACGCTCTTCAAGGTTGGCAACACAAAAGCCTATGGTATTGCAGTTGTCTATGGTAACCATTTATGGGCCGTCTACCTGTTTGCTGGCCTTTGGCATAAAAAAAATAACAATTTTTAAAAACACACTCTTTCAAACGAACCTTATTCTGATAAGTAGACACAGAAGCCGAAAAGAATAGGCCAATTAGATGCAGATGTTCTGATGTGATGGGCTTATATTCATTTGGCAATTTTTATTTTATTTTTATAGAAGCTGCTTGGTAAAATTTTAGTATTTTCAATAACATCATCATCACCAAAACAGTGAGCAGTGAGAAATGGTGGCAAATCATTAAATACATGACACAGGAAGGTAATAATTATAATAATTTAGGCATTGATTCAATCACTGTGTCTGATACACACACTTATCATAGAATACCCATTAAAAACATTAAAAAAGGTTGTGGCTGTTGAGTGATTTGACCAGTGGAATATCAAATTAATCTCCACAGTCTCTAACTCTGACATGTATCAATGAACTTTTCGGAATTTGCGTAAGGAGCCCCGAACCTGAGAAATCTTCTTATAAGTGTACAATATAGAACTGTGGATTTCTTAGAGTTTGAAATCACCAATATGTCATGGGCTAATGTCGTGAATATGTCCATACCATTTTTCGGGAAGAGACATTTGGCCATACAATGGGTCTCTTACAGGCTAATGTGATGATATTTGTATATACTAAGCCATTTATATACGGATATCCATAGTCAGTGTATATGTAGTAATGAAAAGAGGTAGTAGGGTGTCCATATCAGACTAAATCATAACCTTTTATCCTCATAAAATGTACTATTCTAGGGACATCAACCAGATATAAAGTACTGTTCCCGAGAGATGAACCAAATGTATAATAGCCCCAAGTACAAGTCCATATCATGATAATTATCAACATTATTATCCATGATAATTATCAGCAAACACTGCTGTATGTTTCAGAAATGTTCATTCCTTATCAACATATAGTAAGAAAATAAAGAATTATAGAAAACCCATTCTGTGAAACAATCATCTCTTGAGATGTGATTCCCTTTATGGGTTATCTTGGTAACACGGTTTTAAAACCAGTAAGACCAAATTTACAATTACTATACAATAACTATAACTCTATAACTCATACTACGTTTTTTCCGAGCTAGTGAGTAAAGTAAAAACTCAGAAATACGGAAACAAAAACTTACCTCTTTCTTGGTCTCTTGTAAACAGTAACAGCTTTCTTTTGTGTTTCTTCATTGTTGTTAATATTTATGTATTTCTTGCAAGTGGCTTGAGGCTTCTCCGCTTCCGTGCTGCTAGAGATTGTATCAGTTTTGTCACAAGCAAAGAGATCTGTCTCATTACTTAATTCATTGCTGTCTATTGCATCACTGTAATTTCAGAAGATAAAAAACACTAAATTATATTAGAAATAACATGACATGACTAGATGATTGACAGTTTTGGCAATACATGGCTAGTAGTAGAGATACCCTGCACCCCATTTGGTTACTGAATACACACCACTGGACCCAAGCATGTGATATGCCTATATTATTCTTATAGGTGTAATACCTGATGGAGAATGGTTATAATCCAGTAAGAACAGAATTCTCATATTCTACCACCTAATGCTATGTCCTACCATATCTATAAAGGTTTCTTTCAGTTGAATAACGTTTGTGGAATCCTATTTTACATTTATGTGTATATATGTATTACTATACTTCATTTTGGCTTTATATTAATGTATTATTATTTTTTATAGTATGTTTTATATATATGCTTTTTTTTTTTCAAACTGACATTTTCTGTTTTGCGCTTTAGCCTCTGCAGATTCACCGGACTACTTACATGTGTTATAATTGACATGTTTTTACTTTAGTTAAGTTAGGAAGTTGAAGTTATAGTGATACTACAAAATAATCCCAAGGATAGTGTTGATGTCCGGCAGGTGGCCGATCATAAAAATTAAGCCAAATCATACATCACAACATGAGAAACATGCCCTACTTAGGTGGCATAAAGGTTAGACGATGATGAACAGTAAAGACAATATATACATATAAAAAAAAATGAGATAAACACAAATATTGGAAAAAAATATAAGAACATTAATTCAACTATGAATTTTAAATAATTCTATTATTATGAAGTTCCTCATCATAACACCAAGTAATTAGACTGGCTTAGCAGTGTTACCTGATCATTTGTGCATAAGGACATGCCATACTACTATGTTGGTATTTCCTTTCAACTTATTATTTTGAAATGTGAACATATGTACTAACATGACTATGCCAATGACGAAGATAGTAACAAGCAATGGTTGTATTTTTTATGTAAATTGTATCCAGACTTGGCTATCTATATACCTTTTTTTAACTGACAACGCTACTGGCCTGACAGACTTGTACAGCCTTACCGGACTACAATGCGGATAACACAAATAGATGTAAACTACCCAATTTTACATGATAGCAGGCTAACTATCACATTAGTTTTGATCATAAACTAAGTCTGACATCATTTACTAAAATAAAATAATGAACAAACTGAATAGTAAATTTGAAATATAATGTAAAAAAAAAAAACAACTTACCTATTATCAGATATATCGCTCTGTATCCCTTCTAACTTCTTAATTTGAAAAGTTATATTTATTCTCTTGTATATTTCCTCAGTAATATTTCTACATTTTTCGTATCTTGAGTCAAGACGCCTGTCGTTTATCGACCACGTTTCAACATTTTGTAATTTCGACATATTCCTTAATCACTTCCCATAAGAATCTTATTGGATGTTTATAAGTAACCTATTACTTCTTACATAAATCGAAGTTTTCCCAATACAACATACAACTAGCACATACATTTTTATGGCGGTAAAATTAGTAAAATATGTTACGAATACGCTACCTCGTTTTATCACTTTTCCATTAGTTATTAGTACGTCTCTACTGTTAGATTATAGTGAGATCTTTTAATGAAAATTATAATCACAATACAAGCATTCTTTTTAGATAAAACCTTGGTTTTTCTGCGTTTCGTGCACAAAGGATAATTTAATACTTTTTTATGGCACTATAAAACTGTCAATGGTCTGAATTGCAAGTTCTGTGTAACAACAAAGACTAGATAAAACTGCGGATGTTTTCATCTACATTGTTATTTATAACGATAATGAAAAAAACAAATAACAATAAAAATAAATTAATAAACAGCCCTTGCGGCTTTTTTTGAGGGCTTTGACGTTTTTAATTTAGTGTTGCTACTTTTTTGATTAATTGCACTGCTTTCAATAATGCCTATATGATTTCATTCATATCATGATTAACCATAGACACCATAGATATTTTTAGAGTTGAACTACGGGCTGGTTGTCACTTGAAAAATATGTAATGTATGCTGTTGCAAGAAACTTTGATAATTTAGATTTCAGAACGAGAAGTTTTGACAATTTGCAAAATCCCTCCAATTTTGTTTATCGCCATACTTGTTTATATTGATCTAAGTTTGTTCCATAATAATATGTGTATGGAAATCCATTTTATGATCTTATTTTTGCCTTAATATGAAGAAATTGAGTAGGCTTAATAATGTCCTTAAGGAGGAATTTGAAACAAAACGAACTTGTAGCCAAACTTGTAACTGGCACTAAGGCACCTTGCGTGTTTTGTAGACGGGAAGTAGACGATGAAATTATATATGGGAAGCTTTATGTTATAGGCGATATACAATGTCATTACTTCTGTGTTGTAAGTATAAGTGTGTTTCTGAAATTGTATTTACAATAAGAACGTGAAATATCTTCAAATCATAAACCATTTAGAATGGGAGTTAGCTCAATACTTTTGGAAATTATCATACGCTTTAGTCTTATTTATCGTTTGAATTTCACAGTAGAAAAGCTATGAAACAATGCTTAGTGAATGCAGTTTATAATAAATAATTCTATCAACTCACAGAAAGTAAACAATGTAGATAGGCTTACATAATTCTGCTGAGCAGTGATAAACATAACCTGTATATTTCAGTACAATAAGCTTGTATTTTCATTTGGGAAATATTTTTGCCCAACAATATATTGTATTTGGCATAAAAAGCCAACTGACAGCAATTTATATTTATATAGTCCTTGGTAGAATAATATAACAGTTAACAAAACACAGTTATGTACACCCCTATTACGAGAACCAAGCATCTATAGTAGGTGTATTTTGAAATCTGTACTTGTATGCTATACTACTATGTTATTTAGCGACACTTATAAATGATTTAATTTTAATTTATTCAACAGTTAAATATCTGCAGTGTAGTATATTATGGTCCTTGATTTTTATTTTATTAATACAGTTATATATCTATACTAGCTTTTGTTCATGGCTTAGTTATCATTTACGTAAATTTAATTGATCCCTTAGAATTAGCTATTTCCTCTTGATGAACGATACCCTATTTTTTTAGTGCTTCTGACAAATTATATAGAAGATTCCAGGTTAATTGATTAGTAGTTAAGCATGAAAATGTAACAAACATATAAACTGACATTGCCATTTATAATATTAGCTTGGATTCTTTAAAAGAATTTACTTGAGGCTATTATTTCCAAACAAAGTAAACATTGTATTTACCATAATATATGTCAAACTTTACAGATAATTAAGCTGATATATAATTGTCTTACCCTTATCCCACCTAAGTATGGGTCAACTCTACAAGTTTTCTCTGTTTGCTCTTCTGTGTTAGCTGACATTTCAGTATTCACACCTTTTGTACTCATCTAAATGTTCACATAATTTATTCATACCTTTTTCAGTCTTCTATTTCTATAATCTACCAAATATATATAGATAGATATGCCTACATATTGATATGAACACAATTTATTTTTTCCTGTTTGATGGATTTCATTGCATAGATTCTAAACATGCAATAATTTAGTTTCATATGAAGAGTTTATATGTGTATTATAACACATTCCCATATTTAGGTAATCAATTTTCTTCTATCCTAAGGATTTGGCATTATAAGCTCCTAAAAATCCAGATTATGAAGGCTACCAGCATGTTAACAGTCTAACACAATCAATGGTCAAGCAACTCAATCTGTTCCTTAACACGTTTTGTGCCAGACGGCCAGAAAATCAAGCTTTGGGTGTATTACGCGTGGTACATGTGGCACGAAACATGTTAAAGAAAAAAAAACATTTATTAAATATTAAATATAGAAGTACCAGTAAAAGTAGAATAAAAATTACATATATTTGAGGGCTTATTTGTTAGTGTGTTAGAATGTATGTAGGTTTGAATCCTTAACATAATGGATAAGGATATACCTAAGTTAGCCATCATCTTCTATACCTATAGTTGTGTGTCAGTAACTGCACTTGTGATCCATTGTTTCTAAGTTTAGAATGTACACCACTTAGATGGTTGCACTGTTGCGTTTCGTTCTGTCAGTGAGAGTGCCGGAGGCCCACATATTTAAAAGGCCGGCAACGCACTTGCGACTCCCCTGATATCGCTAGTGTCTATGGACGGCGGTGATCACATACCATCAGGTGACCCACCTGTTCGTTTGCCTCATATACAATAAAAAAAAAAAATTTGATTTAACATCAGGTGAGATTGTGGTCAAACGCTAAAACCTATAAACATGCATTAAAAATGTATATACATATTGCAACATTGCTGAAATAATTATTGTTTCAACAGAGAAAAGCGCCCTAACCCATAATGTTCTATACAAAATACTTGTAGTATTTTCAACTGGATCGATACTGATGTTGATGGCCATAAAGCCAGGTTAGGTTAAGACTAAGTGATCAAATAAAAGATAAACATCTTTAGGTAATGAGTGTAGTTAGAGAAAATAGTGATAAAACAAAATAAACTACTTGCGGTAGGTTTTCGATGATAATTATAATATATTTTATTTTACAGTTACTTGCATCATGTCTGGTACAAAAAGGAAAAGATGAGGAAGGACTGTTTGGTTTCCTTTACAAGGACATACTGGCTGAAGTGGAGAGGAGTAAAAAACATGTAATGATGTGTTATTATTAATTCTTTATATATATATAATATAGTAGCGTTGCCCACGGTTTTGCTTGCGATTATTTATATTTTACCTATCTCTCGGTAATCGTTCTTCTTTACTGGATGAAAATTGCCCTACATCCTTTCCAGAACAGTTGAGTAGTTAAAATGTGAAAGTGTACATAGTGTAACAAACAAACTCACTTTAGTATTTATAATATTAGAAGAAGATTCTAGATACCTACTAGAAATTAGCACAGAATGCAACAATTTTACTGCGTCTAGCAAAACATTGGAAACATAATTCCTGTAAATGTCTATGTTATGTATCACAAATTTGTTTCTGAGTGAATTTGTTTCATGAAATTGAATGGTTTGTTACAGAAATGTTCGTATTGTAGTCGTGGAGGTGCGACCCTTGGCTGTTCTGTCTCACAGTGCAGGAAACAGTTCCATTTACCATGTGGCAGGGAGCGTAATGCGGTTTCACTGTTCTTTGGAAACTACAAGTGAGTGTATTAGTGTTTGAAAAAATTCGATTTTTGTAATAAATTAACTGGTAACTGTGAATCCAGCCACATGGATTTATAAGAGATTAGCGGGAATTAAAAGAAAGACAATAATTGTAACAATTGTTTTTTTTTTAAGTTATACCTCTTTTGTCACGTTTGGAAAAAAAATATAAAAGTCAATTTTTACGATGCACGCGCATTCCGACACATAAACGCAACACCATGAAGTTGGTTGGTAATTGTGTGTTGAGTTTTTGTGAGAACTGATAACAATATTCAAGGTAGTTCAAATATATATGAATCTATAACACATATGTTATATCAGTGGAGATAAAAAATGTATCTATACATAAATTTGTCTGCGATATTAAATTTGAATGATAATTTGTTGGGAGTATTCCTGATGAAAGTTTTTTCTATATTGTAAACTTTTTTAAATGGGTTTATACATTTGAGGTAAACTGTCAGTGTTTGAGAATTTTTTTAGTCCCCTTCCTCCCCTTGGTGACCAGCCATTGTATATGAAAAGACTCCCCTTCTCTAGCTTTCAGTCCTCATTTCCACTCCTCTCCGTGATCAAGCGTTGTAATGTGAAGACCTCCCTTCCCCCTCCCTGAACAGGTCAGGTAGTATGGGTATATTCTCTATGCTTGCTGCGCGTGGTGTTTTCCGGGAGTATTTCTATTGCAAAGCGGGATAATCCCAAATAGAAGTATAATATAATTTTTAATTATTTTATTTCAGATCCTTTTGTCAAGTTCACGCCCCGAAACAGAAGATAACAAGTGATATAATTTCAAAAGTGGAAGTCAGAAGAAAGAACGCTTGTAGGAAAATTAAAGGCCGTATACAATATGTTGATGTTAGCAATGGTGAGTGTTATGTTTGTAAGCAACTATCATAATTACTACTACATAATTACAAGTTTCAACAAGTTAAAGTAGAAGTTATATTCAACACTATTTTGACTAGTGTTAATTTTTGAAGTGAAAATCCTTCTACGAGGACTTCGAAATTCCGATCGGCACTCTTTTTGTGTGACGAAAATTGATAGGGCTAAACACTTTGTCGGGTAGAGTGTTGAAAACACCATTCCTCGTCCAATGACCGAATTTAAGCTTCGTCAGGCGGGTTCAGTACTTGAATGACCACCTGGAACCACCGAGTGACGTTGGCATGTTGTATTTTTTAAATTAAAATGTTTCCCTGTAATACAAAAATTTCATTTCTATCGTGTGTCTGTTACGACAAATCCTGTTTTTATTAAAAAAAAATCATTTTATGACTTCTTACAAGATTAGCGCAAATAGGCTCACAAATCATATACAACAGACTGCGGTCTGAGGGGTCAAGATGGTTGATCCCTCAAAGGGGGGGAGGGTATTAGAACCCCTGACTCCTAACCCACTTCTTTGAGGTGTTAACAGTTAGGTACCCTCGCAAAAAGAAATAACGACCTCTCGCTGCGGGAGCTTAATAACTGGATCCTTATCCCGGTGCTACCAAGTCCCACCTAATCATTCACCCTAATAATGTTTTGGGCCGCACCAGTAAGGAAATATACCCATACTATGTGACCCGTACAGGAGGGGGAGGGAGGTGTGTAAAGTACCACGCTTGGTCACAGGGAGGAGGGGGAAACCCGTATTTATGAATTTTTGCATGGAAAGTAGAATGGGGAGGTTATCTCAAATACTACGGACGGTCAGTAAGGGGCGGGAGAAAGCTAAAAAATTGTCAAACATGTGTTATGTAGTATGGGCAAGTACCCTAATATTCGTTTGAGATGTCGAGTGACGAATGTCGATGTTGCAGACAGCGAGGCGGAGTTTGTATGTGCAATATGTTACGAGGAAGTGCGAGGGTTCCCCGCCCTCGACACGTTCTGGCCGCCGTGCTGTGCGCGAGACGCCTGGTTCCATCGTTCTTGTTTACAGGTACTATGTCGTATATACTCTATATCAGGGGTGTTCAAACTGTCGATCGCGACTGCTTTATGAGTCGATGTCGAGTAAAATTTTGCAGATATCTAACTATTCTTTTAACTATATAAATTTTTGAAGCGATGATGGCTTAGTTAATATCGTGTGCGGACACAGCGTCAAAGGACTTAGGTTCTAATTCTAGCAACCGAGTCGGAGCTTTCGGTGAAGGAAAACATCGTAATGAAACCATAGTATGGTGGTAGGGCTTTTTCTAAGTTCGCCTGGCTAGCTACCACACTCGAGTTGAAATTCTGTCATCAAGCACCTGTTGGTATGTTCCGGCAGCGGCACTTGAGAGAGAGCCAGTCTCCCTCTAGGCTTAGCGTGACTACCATCTTAGACGGCATCATCATTTAACATCAGTTGAGATTGTGGTTAAACACTAACCTATAAAGTATTTAAAAAAAATCACAAATTTTGTTCTAGTAGGTAGGCGCCAATTAAAACAAAATCTAATTAATAAACAGTACTAAAATTTATTTGATATACAATAAAGCCAGAATAACCCCCTCAACAGTTTCTTTTTTCGTGTCTGCTTAGACGACAATTCTGCAGCACAAATACTTGCAGCCTTTCAAGAGTCGATAATCGGTACAAGTTTTAGCATCCCTGCTCTATACTTTTATCAAAATGTTAATTTTTATTTAATATTAAGAGGGTGAAGGGCCATATCGTAATGTACACCTCTGGCTACACCGATGAACAGATAATGTTCCCGGTATAAGTTATAAAATGCTATAGAATCTATCTTATATATGTAAAAATGATATGAGGTCTGTTATTGTGTGTGCATCACGCGAAATCTAATTTATTTGTCGATCAATGTCTTTTTAGTTTTACTTCTTAGACACTTGATCTATATCTAAAAAAAATATCACAATATCTTCACTTAATATAGTTATTAAAGTTTTAAGAGACCACGATTTTTATAAACACTACGTGTTCAACGATGTATCAGGAAGTAGGGTAAGCGGAGTAGTACGCATGCGCAGGAGAGAGGAAGTAAACTGACAACGTTTTTTACAAAGAAATTTTGTATGCAGTATATTTTTGCTTTTGATTTTTTTATGTATCTCCCCTGTACATAAAATATATTGTTAAGATAATAAATAACGCTGCCGAAGTCGCAGCTATTAATTAGTATTTTATTATTCATATTTTATGTATAAATAAAATTATAAAGATTTGTCGTTATGCGCGCATAACTCAAAAACTACTTCATAGATTCTGATCAACATCTTTTTGTTTCATTTTTTAAACACTCGATCCTTATCTCAAATAAAGAATGTCACGATAGCTTTATTTAGTATTCAATTTTAATAAACTAAGATTTTTATAAGAATAAGTGGGGTAAGCGGTATTGTGCTTACGTTTTTCTATTGTACGTAAAATATATTGTTAAGGTAATAAACGATGCAGACGAAGTCGCCGGTACTACCTAGTTATTAATATATGACAACTGTGTTTCAGCGCATGGCGTTAAGTGCTGGTGTCCATTATCTTAAGTGTCCCCTTTGCAACGACAAGGAGAACTTTCATAAAGCCGTTCTTGAACAAGGCTACTATATACCGGACAGGTAAGAGTACATTGTTTTCATAGTAGGTTATAGATTATGTCGGCATAAAGGTTGAGTCTACCGTCAAAAACTATTTCTGTACCCGTAGAAATATTAGCTCTACCCTCTTAATACGTAACAAGACCATAAAAACTGTAATGCAATAGGAATGGGGATTCGTGTAACCATAGATCACTCCGCCGTGGCTTGGCGATAGATTACGTTCCCGTATACTCACTGCAACCCCCTCGGTAGCGACTCACGCCTAGGTGCGATCTCCCGGAGTGAAGCCCTCGAGCATGTTGCTAACGCGATACAGTGACACTGAAAAAATTCAATCACTAGTGTAACAATACAACAGATCACGCCCCCACATACGTGCACAAACACGTACACGTATGGTTGAAGGGTTTTGTTTTATTTTCGAACTGGGTTAGTTTATTTTAGTCTCATTGTCAGGTACGAAATACATGTTTGAGTCCGGGAGGCACACATGTTGATACACATGTATGCCTCACTAATTCTTATATGCATCAACAGTTAGCTGAGTTAGATTGGTGTTGTTGCATCCAAGGCAACAGCCCAAGCCGAGGATCGAACACTTTGGCACCTCTGAACTCGTTGCAAAAAATCGAGTAGGTGCCTGAAGCGCTCGCCTTAGTAGTCCAGTGAAGTTGTAAAGGCCCGTTACCCTTACCTCCTCCCCTGGGGTCCATGTGGAGTACATTGGGAACAAAGGACCTAGTGGATTATAGTACAATAATGGAATCGTTTATCATTTACCACAGGGATGCCGCTTGGGAGTTGGAACAGAACGCTTTCGCCGAGATATATGAGAGGAATCTAACTTGTAGCGCTGAGGACTGCAAATGTCCGATGGGTAGAAATCATGATGCGGATAACGGGTGAGAATTTATTAATCTGCTTAAAAAAAAAAAACAACCCTTAAATTCAAGAACCAAAAAATACTTTATTCAATTTAGGCCCTAAGAAAGCGCCTCAGTAAATAGTAATATTTATTTATGTACGGCTAGGGCTGATTTACTATTGGATGTTTAATCCCCAATCACAGATAAGAGGGCCTCTTACTACCAAATCAGCGCGCGTAAATTATAAGCGTTGCGCTGCCGCCAACATAACAAATTCTGCTTCAACGAATCACGATACGAGGCAGTTTTTCGTTTGCACTATGTTGGTGCTACACTACGCGTAAAGTTCATACGTCGCTGCGTATGAAGTTTGTTGCTTTTATACAATCGCTTTTCTAAAACTTAATAATGTGTGTATAAAACTGTACGTTGTGCTTGCTGCGCAGCTCATGTTTTAATGATCGTCTATAAACTGCATAGTGACGTACTGAAAAATAATATGTCTCGTGGATGGCGCTGCGACGGATTCGTGCCACAGCTTTACGGTCTGGATCTTAGACCACCATCATTCGAATGAAACCGTTCTTTGCCTGTTATTGGTGAGTTAGGATTCATACCGGTAGTTTGCTGCCCACCCTGTTAGACCATAGTGTCGTCATCGTTGCGGCCGAATTAGTTAACATTCTCGAGTCCGCTTCTACATATCATCGTCATCAGTTAGTAATAGACCCGCTGCAGAGCCATAGGCCTCTTCCTGGCGGAAGGTAGTGGCATAATCACCACGCCAGCACACAACGTATTGGCGATTTCAACCCCTGAGAAATTCACAGTTCTATCTTTTTCCCATATACGTTGGTATATGGTATATATCAGGTTAAAGTTTCCGGTCAAACTATTAGCCTAGTCATGTACATATCTTCTATATATATATACAAATGAATTGCTGTTCGTTTGTCGCGCTAAAACTCGATCGATCGATTTGGCTAATCTTGGTCTTGAAATATTTGTGGAAGTTCAAAGATGGTTTAAACGGTGAGAAACATAAATAAACAAGTAAAGGAAAACACTAAAAAATAAAAATTAATTTTCAAATACAAAATGTTCCTAGCTATAAAAAATTTGATGTCTTTTGTCATTTTAGAAATTTAAAAAAATGTCATTCGTTTGTCAAATATAGGTGCGTTCAGAAATTTGTCTGTTTCGTAGCTATAGTTTGAGGTCCAAACTCTTTAGTCTGTTTTGTTGGAATACAAAACGGTTCTTGTTTGAGAATAAAAAATAATACATAATAAATTGATGAAGTGTATAATTGTGTTGCATTTATAAATGTAAATAAAAATGTTGTATTAATTTTTGAGTACATTTTACACAAATATATATGTAAGTGATACGAAGTTCACCGGGTGGGTCATCTAGTGGATAATATAAATGTGTCTTGATATTGCAGTTCATGGGAGATCCGTGCGTGCTTGCTGTGCGGCAGTTGCGGCGCGCACGCTGCGTGCGTGTCCGCGCGGCGGGAGGGAGCGACCGCGGGCGCGTACGTGTGCGACGCGTGCGGTCCGGCCGCGCCCGACGACCTCGACTCCCTCGCTAAAACCGTTCAAGCTGGTATGTGTATACGCTGTACGTGGCTAGGCTAGCTCGAAGACAGTATTAGTGAAACTCGAATTGTGTAAAATAGACTGTATATATTTATTTCATTTGTTCGAATAACATGTTCTGTAGGTGGTAGAGCTACGCTGAAGCTATTACTGGTTTCAGCATGAATGTGTCGGCTCGCCCGACGCGCGGGGTAGTACCACCCGACACACAGACGTGAGTCGACGTGAAGTAACAGTGCGCCCGCACTGTTGCGTTTCGTTCGGTCACTGAGAGCGCCGGAGGCCCACATATATTAAAAGGCCGGCAACGCACTTGCGACTCCCCTGGTGTTGCTAGTGTCTATGGGCGGCGGTGATCACTTACCATCAGGTGACCCACCTGTTCGTTTGCCCCCTATGATATTAAAAAAAAAAAACAATTTATATAACAAATTGAAAGGTTTCAGTCAGTCTGCGTTAGGATGGCATTCTAGTCGGAGAGCTACATATGTACCACAATCAATGTACCCTATAGTGTTTATGATCCGAAGCAGAAAACTCGTGTTTCTTTTCGTTTTGTAAGCATTTATTCATCTATATCAGGGATAAAACTGTAATAAGACCAGTCGTGTTATACGGACTGCTGGGCTTCGAAAGAGACGGATGAGAAACAATTACATGTTGCAGAGCTGCGAATGTTAAGATGGATGTGTGGTGTAACCAGAATCGATAAGATAAAGAATGAGTATATAAGACGAGATTTGAAAATAGCACCAGTGACAGAGAAGTTGAGGAATTGATTATTCAATTGTTTTATAACAGTTAGTTTTTTTAACCCACATTTTTCCAAAAAACCCTGTCCTGACAATTAGAAACACAATAAATATAAGTGTAGCCGTTCTGAAGTGATGCGCTTACAAACGCCTTATTTCACTTTGGGTAATATTGCTAGCTGTATATAACGAACCACGGCGGAGATAGTTATCGTTTTGTCACGCTAGATGGCGCCAGTGTCGCGAGAAACTTTAACGAGGTTGTGTTGAAACTAAGCTTGACTACCTGCTTTGTCTGTTACAGTGGTACTGTCTGAAGAGAACGGTGGCGGTGAAGAGCCGCGCCCGGGCCCCGTGATGCCGAGTCGTATGTCGCTACGAAGTACGAAGCGAAGTCTACGTAGTACACCGTCCCGGTCTACTGATAACTCGCAAGTTACTAATATGGAAGGTAATACATCTATAAAAAAAAAACAATGGCAAATGGTCGATTGGACCCAAAAATAACAAGCGTAGATACATCATTATTTTAAATATACAGTGGATTTCGTTTATAACGTCTCTTGAATTTAAGGTATACGTTCGTAGGAAATTCAATCTGATATAGCGACAATTTCAGGTGTAACGACTTGTTGTTATGAACCGTTTGTGACAGATTTATAAAAATTCCATGTGCATATTGCGACTGAGTCGGCAAAGGCACAAAGACTCGTGCATAAAACTATTAAGCTTTCTTGTCCTTTGTTTACATTTACAGAAGGCCAGATATGCTTGCATTGTTTGTAGGTAGGACTACTTACCACGTGTACAAAGTTGAACTTATGAATCAATTATACATAGTAATGTCCAGCGTGTAAACAGTTTTTCGTAAACTTGTGAAACTTGTGGAGTACATTTACTGTAAAGAAATCACATACATGTTTGATAAATAGAGATATATAAATATATGTATCGGAATTATATCAAATTGACAATCCACCATTCAAACCAATCGAACACCACGACTTTTAAATAAGATAAGAAGATTTTTATTGATATTTTAATTCCAGCCACAGATAATGTAATAACAAGCAGGCGAGATCTGAATCTGAAGACGCCGAGGAGACAACAGCAGTGCCCGTTGGAGCCTGCGGTAATGAAAAATATCGATAACAGAATGTTCTCTCCAATCAAACTACTCGAGCAGGGATTCAGGGAAAAGATAACGAGGACTGGACTCGACTTCGATCTAGACGATTCTGTTCTAGAGGATATGAGAAGGAGGTTCAAGAAACCGAGACCGTTGAGCGAGAAGCGAAAAATTGTCAAGTGAGTAGTTACTTTGTCATGTGTGGAACATATGTATATATGGGATGTATTAGATTACATTTTATATGGTAGTCCAATGAAACTGTCGGAGACCTTGCCAGGTCAGCAGTGTGGTCAGTTCGAAAAAAAAAAGAACAAAAGATTTTATATTAGATTTGGCAGTATGATAGGAATGTCATTGCATGTTCATTTTGTTTAAAGGTGATGGCGCCACTATCTTTCTTTTTAGCTTGTCTTTCACTTTCTGTGCAACGTGTGATTTTTATAATGAAACTTACTCAGTTTAAACTACAAGAAGGCCTGTTTTCTATCTTAATCCCAATAAGACGTTCACGGCAAATCGGACGGTTTGAATTTTTCTTTTTTTTATTTCCTCCATTTCGTGATACGTTTTAGTACACCTCAAAATAGCACTTCTGTTAAATTAATTATTTTTTTATAACTCATTCAAAAGATAGTTTTTTTTACTCTTTTGTACATTACTTTCTTAAAAATGGTCTGAATTTGATCGTTTTTTTATTTATTTATTTTTTTGTTTTACATGATCCTTATAGAAAAAATAAATGAAAATGGTTCATTTTTTTTCATAAAGATTTTATAATTTTAAACTTTAAATCGAGTTTTATAAAATGAATACACCCTTAGATTTTTTTTTACTTTCTTTTTATATTAAACTTCTATCTATTCCTTAATTTTTATGCCCGATTTGGAAACGGGATCTCTATAGTTATTATTTATTTATATTTCATTTCTGAAAATTTGGACTTCTTCATTAGTTCTGTCAGAGGTTTAAAATAAAAAGAAAACAAAAAATATCGAAGAGTACATTCATATTTTAAAACCCGAATTAAAGTTTAAAATTACAAAAAGATAATGAAAAATATTTTTAAAGATTTTTTTAATTTATATTTTCTATAGAGACCGTGTATGTAAAAACAAAAATCTTTTCAACAAGTAAAAATATCTCAATTTAACAGGACGTCTGTTTTGCGAAGTAAAATAACACATATCAAGAAATGGAGAAAATAAAAAAAAGAAGTTTCAAACCTAGGGTACATTTCATCTAAAAGAAATACTGCTACCGAGAGATAACATAATTTTTTCACTGTGTTAACATGAGTAAAGTCGCGGGTAAAATATAGCGTATATAATATACTAAAACGTTACTCGTGGTTTCAGTGCAATCGTCAGCGGTGTCTTTGATAATATCCTAAAAGAGCCTAAACAAAAGGAGACAATTAAGGAATGGTGCTCACCGAAGAAGATCAGTGAAGTTATCGAAGAAAGTAATGAGGTAATACTGTGTTTCCATTTGAATTTTATGGCATATGTATCCCGGTCACTTGCTGAGTCTTCAGATCTAAAACAGTGGCAGCGTCGGGGAATCAGCTTCATCTATGTATTTAGGATTTCATCTTAAAGAAAATTGTCCTCGCCAGCTTCATATGTAAGGAAAAGGGTCACGTCTCCTAAGAACAAGTTCTTTTTTATCCAGGTTCGATAATTCGACTTGGAGTTTTAGTCCCTCCAAAGGTACTAGAATAAATTCGACTCGGGAGATTTAGTCCCTCCAAAGGCACTCGAATAAATTCGACTTGGGAGATTTAGTCCCTCCAAAGGTACTCGAATAAATTTTAATGAGGTATGGGTGGTGCTGTCTCAAGTGTAGAGAATCACTCTGAGTGTAGAGCATTTGGGACCATCAAACTCGTGCTATTCAAAAAAATATGGAGAGTCCTATACTACCGCGGTAAGCAAGAGGGTCTGATCTAACAAAAACACACACCGGTAAAAAGCCGAAGTCTATAATCTAGGCTATTACCGAAGTACGTGTAACTCATTTTTTGATTAACGGTAGTTTGAGAATAGAAGCCCCTAACCTGAACAAATGCAATACTATTAGATGGCCCTTTTGTGAAGTGAAACTTAGGTATAGATTCACGTCATCGATTACCACGATGTGTTCGTGACGCGTCACCGATAACTTCGACAGGCTCGCACCGTATTGCTCCTGTTGAAGTGAAAAGTTTTGTAGCCACGTTGAGCGATTTTTATTAAGAGAAAAAGGTTACGGGTTCGCGTCACCGATTACCTTGACATGCTCGTAATATCACGGCCTGTGTACAAGTTGTATAGATATTTTGTATTGAATTTCTGCAGCCAGTCATATGACTATATATTATATTATATGACATATGTGTTACTAATTAATAAAGTGTGTATAAATGTATGTAATAATTAATGCTCGGAGTGCCAATAGATGTGGAAATCAGACTAATGTTAATAATTTCCAATTACAAAATTTTAATAATTCAGACTGTAATTATTGATTTAAAGATTAAAAAAAGAATACAGTTATTCAATTGTTTTGAGTTTTCACTTCTGTCGGCAGTCCTTATGACTGACACGACTGTTTTTTCCTGAATTGAAATGTATATAAAACGCGATATTTCAAATAACGGCAGAAGCGCTCTTATTTCTTTGAACGGCACCATAATGGTCGAGTGGTATTACTGTTGGAATATCAATTCTATGCCCGCATATATCAACGAATTTTTCGGAAATCGCATACATTATAATTTAAATTGGTAACTTGATCGGCTGACGGTGAAGGAAAACATCGTTAGCAAACCTGAACCTAATATATACCATATACCAATGTATATTAGGGAAAATATATATAGAACTGTGGACTTCTCAGAGTTTGAAATCGCCAATATGTCGTGGGCTGGCGTGGTGTTTATGTCTATACCTTCCTTCAGGAAGAGACTGGCAGTGGGCCCTTACAGACTGATGTGACATGATAACTCTATTGCTTACTTTATTACACAAAATTGATTTCTTTTTTTTTTATTATAGGAATCGAGTAATTTCCAAGTACAACAAGTATCCAATATCATACGGAAAGACGATACAGTATCACTATTAGTTGATAAGGATAAAGAAAAAGAACAAATTAGTAGTCCAGAAAAAGGACAAATTAGTAGTGCAGAAGAAGGACAAGTTACTAGACCAGAAAAAGGACAAATTAGTAGTCCAGAAAAAGGACAAATTACTAGTCCAGAAAAAGAACAAATTGCTAGTCCAGAAAAAAGACAAATTAGTCCAGAAAAAAGACAAATTATTAGTGCAGAAGAAGGACAAGTTACTAGACCAGAAAAAGGACAAATTAGTAGTCCAGAAAAAGGACAAATTACTAGTCCAGAAAAAGAACAAATTGCTAGTCCAGAAAAAGAACAAATTGCTAGTCCAGAAAAAGGACAAATTACTAGTCCAGAAAAAGCAATGGATTTTCCCACCCCTGTTGTAGATGGTATTGTTGAGTCATCTAATACACTTCAGCAACCATCCGAGTGTATCACCGAGGAAAATCATCCAATCAATACACTGGAAATAATCAGTACGGATATTATTTTAGATACATCAGAAAACGATCAAATAATTAACATAGATCAAACGCAAGAAGAATCAATAGTACCAACTGTTGGTGATGTCAACACAGCAATGTTGATTGATGGTAATGATACAGGATTTAATGAAACTGATAGTCCTTTAGAAGTATCAGATATTGCGAAACCAGTCGGAGATGATAGTGATGACTCGTCCAGTACTTTTCAACTACCGCCCGAGTTTATAGCCGACGATAGTGACAACAGCGTTATTGTAAACACACCGACGAAATTGAAAACGTTCGATATACAGAAGGATTCCAGTTTGGAAATATCTGAGAACGATAATCAAGTCGTTAACATAGATGTCGTTAAAATCGACAGTAACTGTGGTGATATAGAAGACGTTAAGCCAAAAAGTCCGTTTAAAATAAAAAAATGCGCCTTAAAATTTAACCCCTTAGATAAGAAAACGATAAAAGACCACGACATCGGTATCGATATGGAATGCTTCAAGAACTATTATTTAAATGAGGTCGATAAGGATTTTAAAAATAACGTAAATACTAAAAGCAACAATGATGATTCAAACAACGATAATGTTGACAAAGAAGTAACTAACAAAAGAGGAGTTAAAAGAAAAAGGGGTAAGGAAATTGAAGGTAAGAAAAGAAGGAAGACCGAAAGAGAAGTCGAGAAGAAGTTACTGCGATTGAGAAACCGTAATAAGGAAACCAAAGAAGTGAAGTTGACTTTCAAATCGGAACAAAAGTCTAAGAAACGCAGACGTAAGCAGAAAAAGATTAAAATCAAACTGTCAATAAACGATGTGAATATTCCGGTCCGAATAAAATGGCGACGGGAGCAACAACTGAAGTTGAAAATATCGGAAATAAGAAATAGGAGAAGTAAGAAAATCATGAAAAATAACAAAACGACACTGAAACAGTATATTTTAAATCCGAAACAGTTTTCATCTGATGAGATCATTGTTAAACCGGAGAAGGAGGTTTCGCCACCGAAGAGGAAGTATATTAAGCATGAAAAGTTGTCGGATAATTTGGTGCAAACTTCTTTAACAAAATTCTTTTGCGTCAAAACACCGGAAAAGTGTCAGGACACTTGAGAAGGGTAAGAATATTCGAAAATTATGCGTAATATTTTTTCGCATAATATTAAGTGTGTTTCTTTGATTTACTACAAGTAAATGTTATATTTAGTTATTATTGTAAAATTATTAAGAATAGTACAGTTATGACTTCACACGTTGGTTTCAATGTTTGTACAAACGTTGGTAATGACGTCAGTATAGTTCTAGCCAGTGTGAAGATGTCCAATGTACTAGAGATATGAATTATTTCAAATACTTGCATTTTAAAATGTTTTTTTTATGTGATAACGTATTATAAATCAATGAACGCCGGCTGCACGCATGAGAAAGCATGACTCATTGTCACGTTCCACCTGAGCCGAGCGTACAAGCGAGAGCGCGGAACAAGCGATAGAGAGGCACGATCGGCCTAAGCGTTCGGCTTGTGACGCATCTCTGTCTCTTCCACTCGCATCACTAATTCATTTATAATAATTCAATTCATAAAAGTATGCAATTTTTCATCAATGTTTTCTTATGATTTTATCACGTAAAATATCGTCCGTAAGCCGACTTTACAGACAACCTATTTTTTTTTATTATTTGAAATTCTTTGTTTTTATATATGCATTTTTTATTTTGTACTAATGAGATTTTTGTTTGTTTGTGTTTGTAAATACCATTCTTGTAGTTTTTATTAATTTAGTAAGTCATATGATAGTTTAACGAGTGCGCGTCGCAACAATATAGAATAAACCGCTAAAGTGTGAAACAACACGAACGTTACTACATACAGTCTTAACCCTTAGTAGCCTGATTTACGAAAGTGATTTATTTTTAATATTACTGTGTTTGCTTGAGGGTCTAGATGAAGGGAAAAATAGCTAAAAAGATCACAATATTTTTTTTAATTTCGTTGGAAAGAATATTGTACAACAGTAAAATACGTACAGCCAACCTATAAAAAAAAACTAATAGTAATGTGAACATTCGGTTTAAAAGGTTGGTATCAAAATTGAAACTCTAGTTTATTAAGGGTTAAGTCAAACGTTTTTGACCGCTCTGAGTATAGACGCGCAGATCACAAATATAGGTTTATATTATATGTATAACATCGAGACAACTTAAGAATAAATAAATGTCAATTTTAGATTACTATAATAATATTTTAACGTTGTTTTCTATTAAACTCTCGACACGCAAACTCGAATTTACGGCCATATTTAGAGCGGTCAAAAAGATTGACACAGCAAGTGTAATTCCTTTGAAAAAAGCCGACATAAGTGTATCAACTACCAACCGTGGCGCAAACATTGGGACCAAGTCTATGTTGTCACCCGGACGATGGACGAATGAATGGTATTGGGGCCAACTTGTAAATTCGCCCTTAACGTGAATTGCCGGTTCGATTGACAATAAAACATAATAGAATTAGAATATTTAAAAAAAGAAATGAAATCCACGTTGTTTATAAAAAAAGCAATTGTGAAAGCCGATAATTAATAAATACGATAAAGTATGGTATAAATCACTCTTTATATTTGAACACCACCGTTTTGCCTTACGGTAATCTGAACTAAGACCTCTTCCGCTCTCCTTGCCTTGTCTTTCTTCATCAGATGGAACGTAATGTCTCTCCATTACACTCACAACAACGCCACGTCTAGCCACCCACCATTAGTCAATAGAAATACTAACTTATTTTAATGTTATTTATTAAACAATTACAGAGTAATAAGTTCATATATTCTTTTTCAATATTTTTATATACGTAAAATATTTTTTTTAGGATCACTGCGATCTCAACTTATTTCCTTGTCTGTTAATATTTTATTTGTACTGTTTAATATAATCCAACGTGTCTACGGGGCACTTTTATTATAAATATACTTTATAAATAAAATATATTGCAATGTAATATGCTCTTTTTATTTCATGTTCACTTCATAAAACGACATTCGACATTGAGTCAGAAAAAATACAGGCAGAAATAAAGTTAAAATTTCTTAATGTAATATCTGGCAACCCAACAGGCTTAGGCAAGCACAGATTACATTATACACAACTGTTAATGTCGTTTTAGTTGTGGTAAAAGAACCAGCATTTTAGGACTATATAATGACGCCTTATAAAATGTGTCTTACGAGTCATGGTATCCAATAATTCGACACGATTCTTATTATATTTTCTACCCATAACTCTTACCTTAGCCTTATCTTACCTTATCTTTACCTTAACCTTGGTCGACACCTTAATTCGAATAGACATTTATTTACAGACTATATATCAATAATTTCGCACGGAACCCATTATTTCAAGCAAAGTATTTGCATATGACAAAGGTAGACCTATATACAAAACATCGTAATTTATTTAATAATAACCATATATACCCTCTTGGTTCTCAATAAATGAGACAAAACATAAAACAGATATGGAAAGATATACAGATACTAACATGTATGAGATTTACTTTGCCTAATGTTCCACGGGTTGATGTAGAATAAAGATCGAAGGAATTTAGTGGGGTCAGTTGGCAATACTGTATCACACTTGATTCCAAATTACAATGGGGTCCTTACATAAAAAAATAGCTGACAGATTGAGTTCTGCTGTATTTGTAATACGTAAGATTCGCCACCTAACAGATATTGCCGCTGCAAGGTTAATCTACTTCGCTTACTTCCATAGCTTAATGTCTTATGTATTTCGCGGTGATAGACGGCAGCTGAGGTATACACTATATTTTTCTTACAACAACGGGCAGTTCGAGTAATATACAATATGGGACCTCGCGAATCATTAAAGACTAAGTTACAAGAATTCGGTATTTTGAATCTATCCTCCCAATACATTCTTGATAATTTAATGTACGTTCGTAAAAACATTAAAAAGATGGATTTCGTAAAAGACCACCATGATTCAAAATACTAGCAACTGTGACAAACTGGTTGTCCCATATTTCCGACTCGGTAAAACCAGTAATAGATTCTTAGTTGTCAGGTTTTATAACAAAGTCCCAAAGCATGTTACCGATTTACCGGACTATAAGTTTAAGCGCCATATAAAGCGGGTTTTGTTGCCAAAGGGCTATTATAGAGTAGATCAATATGTAGATTATGTGATGTTTGGAATTCACTCCCTCTGTGTATCGACGAATAACGATTATAACCTGTTATTTATTTTAAATATATATCTGTATATGTTAAAAAGATAAACCCGATTGAGTTTTTTTGCGGTTCTTTTTGATGTCTGGGTTGGTTTCCAAACCAATAGCAATTTTAACGTTCCTAAGCGCTTTTTTAGGCTCTAAATTGAAAAAAGTATTTTTTTTATGGATTTTTACTGAACCCGTAGATTTCTTAATACAATAAAGAAACAAGATAAATTTACATAGAATTTAGCGAAATGAGACAAGAACAGTAAGCAGATGGTAAATATATACACTTTCGGGTCTCATTCGTCTTCAATAATATTGTTTATAGATATGTCACTATTTAACTAAATCAGCGCCTCTACCGATACGTATATGATAGAATGAATAACTAAGATCTATATATCCGTCTAAAGAGCGATATTACATAGGTTGTATAAAAGACTATTTTTAATTGGTAATTAGAAGTTGTCATTTGCCTTCTAAATTAGCTGTTTATATTAGTATAACATTTACTTACCTATTAAAACTCCAATTAAGCTGTATATAAATGAATACCAGAATTTCTTTTTTTTGTTGCCCACTGCATGTGTAAATGTTATAACAATTATTGTAACGTTTATTTTTTGGAAGATTTTAATTGTTAATGCTAGCAACACTATTTTTGTTTATACGCGAAGCTCTAACGATCGAAACAAAAACAAGTAGAAATTTATCAGTTGTACTTATACTTTCATGTGATTAACTACTGTAGATTTTCTAATTCGTTTAAACTATTACAAAAGTATTTTGTCATCGTAAAGATCTTTTATCTCCATTGCATAATACAAATAAACTAACTGCGTTTGTTTTAAAAAAATAGGTTCCTTTGTTTGAGGGTAAAAAAGTTCAAGCGACGTTGCCGTTCTTACTATTGATTTCTTTGATTAACTGGTAACTGTTCTAGTATTCTATTCTATAGTATTTGTTTTTTATTCGATTTTGTGCGACATTTTGATTAAGTGAATCATATAGTAATGCTCCTGTGTATTGAAATGTGTGAATTTGAACGCTTTGCATTTTCTGACGCAACATCAATCTGGCAACAGCGCGTAGAGTCTGAGTAAATATCAACCTACTAATGTATTAGCGAAAAACAAGTCGGATTTAATCCGATCTCATACGAATACTCCTGTTTTATGCGGTAAGTTACAAAAAATGTAATATTCTACGAAAACTGTTATGTTCTCGTTAAAAAATAGATCGTAACGTTCGTTTCAATTTTCCCGCGGAATGACGTAATTCGGTGCGAATCGCCATCTTTTTTCAGACAATCAGTTATCTGTCAAGTGCCCATTGGATTTGTTCGTATAAAGTGTAAAATAAAAATCTTCTCACATAGGGGTGGTTTTTATTACAAAAAACCTCTACGGAAGCATCCGGGTGAGTGTTTATATCGATTTATTTGTGGTAAACGTTACGTTTCTTTTTTTATCGAGAATATTCTATTGTCGTAATCTAACCTAACATTCGTTGCTAGGGCCAGAATTATAGGTCAAACAGTGTCTTCTTTATGGCGAAATTCTCGTCTTTATGAATATATTTGCATACTTGTCGTTGTGCGTAAAAAGAGAAATCACAATGAGTGGGGACTGGAGTTATAAGAGTAAGAGGTGATTGATAGAAAGTTTTAGTGAAGCATTAGTCTTAGGTGGATGGTGCTTTACAGTGTAATTTAGTACTTATCTCGACTATTATAAATAACATACGGTTACCCAATGCATAAAATTTGTATGGAGATGACAGATTTCACAGAGTTTAGTTTAGTGCATCATGCAATACTAAAATAATAAAATAGTTTTTTATTATTATTATTTATTAAGATCTCTATAAAACACATAAATACTTTATTTTTGATAGACATGTTATATTTTGAATGAAACAATACATTATTCAAATTAAATTACTATCAGAGGCTATTCTAAATCCATTGTGAACATACATCCGCTGAGAATAATATGGAAGAGGTTTAGTGCAATACATGTTATTTTTATAGTCTGTATTGTAATAGTATTTATAAGGTAAAACTTGTTGAAACTTGTCTAAACTCGATTCATTATTGCATAATAAATTGTGATTTATTTTAGGCTACAAATTTGTATTATGATTGAGATGAGTTAAAAACCCAGTGTTCGATATGTTTTTACGTGTTCGGGTACTGTACATGTTCAACCAATATTTTTTACCTCTTGTTCATTTAAATGCACATTAGACGTTTAGATGATCCTGTGTTTTAAAATGATAGATCATTTTTTATTACATAATATGGCATTAATCACAATATTAGAGGTAAGATTACAGTTGGTGCGATACTTTACAAACAAAATCCATAAAACTTGAATGTACATCATATTGTACACTGGCCTTCTAGGAGATGATATTGTTTTTTTCAAACTTTGCCTGTATGTTAAATATTAATTTATATAATAAACTGTACATTAGATCTTATGAGGTTATATATAGTGTGTGACATCTGATTCGTATGAGTCATACAAAGGATGTGTTATATATATAAATTTAATTATTCATTTCTAAAATATACTTTGTGTACAGAGTAAAAAAATATAAACATTACTCTGCTTGCCCCACTTCACTTTTTCATGGTATCAAAACATGTAACTTAATGTGTAGTGCTTATAAAAATTGTAATTTCTAAAACTCTGATATAGTCGTATTATAGTTTCTTTCTTAGATAAGGAGCAAGTGCTTAACCCCTCATCTGATTTTTTAAGATCGTGATCTCAATAGTGCAAAGTAGCAAATATATAGATATATACACATATTTACTAACACTGGTGAATCAGTTTTTTGCTCTATTTGAGACAAATGAAGGTGGTCTAATCCATTTCCAAGATCTTGTTGATTTCTTTCCTTAGATTTGATAAAAATCTACATGGCACTGGCAGAGTTGTGGAATTTTCCATAGTGGCCATAGAGTAAAATAAAAAAAGAAAATATTGACAATCAGTTGCCCTTAATGTCATGGTGGTAGTAGTAAATGAACGATTTGATATCTTTTTCTTTGTTAGTAAAACCATGCAAAGAAGAGGGCGGGTAGCTAGTATTCTAGATAGAATCTTCTAAGATTCTAGAGTCTTCTAAGATACCTGTTTTCAACTTTTAATAGCTTATATACTATATTTCATTATTAAAATATGGCAAACGTATGTGGTTGGTAGTGCATAATGACCTAGTTTAAAAATGTAATCAATGTCCCAAATTCTTATGTCTGATAAAGTTTGTGTGTTTTGTTTTGTAGTTGTGCGAAGGTTATTATTGAGTCTCTAGAGGTCGTGGGAATTGATTGATTTCGTTATCTAACCTATCTAATATTCTAAATTACCTTATACCATCGGTTTTGTTTATTATATTAATTATTTTTTGTATGGAGGAAAAAACGAATACAATTGGGAGCGAAAACAGAGCGACATCTCTTTGTAAATAGCGATATAGACTATTTATTAGTTTTTAAATACTGTGGATTTCCTTAATAACGACCTCGGTTGTAACGACTTTTCGGTTATAGCGACATCAGACTTACGTCCCTTGAATTTAAAGCATACTTTCGTAGGAAATTAATTCGGCTATAGCGACTTCGGATATAGCGTCAATTTCAAATATAGCAGCGTTTTGATGTTATGAACCATTTGCAACAGATTCCTAGATATTCCAAGCGCATCTTAGGACTGGGGCGACTGAGTCAGTAAAGGCACAGAGACTCAGGCATAAACCCATTAAGTTTTCTTGTCCTTTGTTTACATTTACAGATGGCCAAATATACTTGCTTTGTTTGTAGGTAGAACTATTTAGTATGTGTACAACAATTTGAACATATGAATCAGTTACATAACAATTTCCAGTCTGCGAACGGAGCTTCGTAAACTTGTGAATATGGCTCCTAGACGTACATTAACTGTTAAAGAAATCACAAACATGTTTGATAAATAAAGAAATATAAATATATGTACATGACTAATTGCTGTTTTGGATATAGCGAGTATCGGTTATAGCGACGACATTAAAGTGGTCAATCCTACGTCGTTTATAACCTAAATCGACTTTATATACTAATAAACACAAATACATACATTATAAAATGCAATATCGACAAAATAATTTTTATCTCTTATTTTATTAATATGAAAATAATTTTCTATTTTGGATCAATTACCTCCCGCAATCATGATCCGTGAATGTTTAATATGTGTCAAAAGTTTAAATTGTTGTGTGAAATCTATTTAAATCAACTCGAAGGACCACCGCAACCAAAATGACAGAGAATACATATGTTATTTATAGTTAAAACAGATCGGAAGATAAAACGTGTCACCCAAATAACTGTGGTTAACGCGTTGGTTCGAACACTCTCTAATGGCCTACGTATATACGTAGGGACTGTTGATTTGTGAGGTGGCTCTGAAATAAAAATAATTGTTGTACATTTTTTTTTTGTATTCGTTTAGGATTTAACGTTTATAATACATTTTTTTAATACTTTCTAGGCTTTAGCATTTGACCACTGTCCACCTGATGTTAAATGACAATATAATGCAAGGAGGGAAAACGCGTTAAAGCTTCGAGTTAGTGGGTTTTGAAGTGCAGCTGCGGGGATACAGTTATACGTACTTGGCGACAGATTTTCTACTCGAGTGTGGTAGCTAGCCAGGGGCGAGCTTAGAAATAACTGTACCACCGTGTGTAATGGTTACATCTCGACTTTTTCCTTTATCGAAAATTTCAGCGAATTATTCGTAAGGATTCGAACGTACGTTGATGGATCATTGCTTTAAAAGTATTAAAATTACAAAACGTGTGTGTAAACTAGTTTTGCAACTAGGTTTGCAGTCTGCATTTTTTATTATTTATTTTGCTATCGGTATTTAAATTTAAAAAAATCATCACAACGCTCATCACATCGCTCGCTGAATTAAAAACGAACGAAAAAAAAATATCGTCGACTTGTGTAAGATTATATTGATAGAATTAATTAGATATATTATCTTTAAAAATATTGCATTATCAAACCGGTGCCATTGTACGATTGCCTAGTTCTCGTATAATGATTGCTATACAAATTGGACTTTGTATTTGGTTTCTTATAATACTAGAGCTTTTGTCCGTGACTTCGCTCGCATAATGTAGGTTTGGCCTATCTTTTTTTTTATATTATAGGGGGCAAACGAACAGGTGGGTCACCTGATGGTAAGTGATCACCGCCGTCCATAGACACTAGCAACACCAGGGGAGTCGCAAGTGCGTTGCCGGCCTTTTAATTTATGTGGGCCTCCGGCGCTCTCGCTGACCGAACGAAACGCAACAGTGCAAGCACTGTTACTTCACGTCGGTTTTCTGTGAGAGGGTGGTACTACCCCGCGCGTCGGACGAGCCGACCCATTCATGCTATCTCTTGAGAATGCAAGGTAAACGCACGTGTTTTCGATGCAGTATGTTTTATATCTATATTTATAATAGTATAAGTGTCTGGTTGACCGAAAAATGGCGGATTGTCATATAAACTTTAGTTCTCGTTTTTACCATCTTACGGGTCAAATTCCCAAATATAATACGTTTAGTGCTCACCTACAGTGCAAAGGAAACCCGCGTGCAAATGTTCTCACAGAAGCCAAACTCCAGTAGTTTGAGCTGTGCGTTGATGTTTTTTTTTTTCGAGCTGTCTACGCTATTGGTCCGACAGGCCTCTATAGCTTCACCGGACTACGCGTTGATATGTTAAACAGTTTTTTTTATGTCTCTATAGATAGAGAACTGTGTTTAAGAAATTTGTTCACAAATAATTCCATATAATGCTGCTGTAAAAACTTTGTTATAGTCCAATAGTTGGTTGCCTTCACACGACACACTCTTCCCGCGTGAAAACACTTTTCGCGCGGGAAAGTGTGCACATGTAAAGACAAACTCTCGTGAGTTCACGTACATGCTATCCCGTGCTTAATCAAGGTTACTCTAATCGCGCGAGAAAGAGCGTGCCGTGTATAAAGGCAGCTATTGAATACAACTGCATATTCACACACGAAACGTTTCGTAATAATATTATACGTTACAGTTGATACTTGATTAAAATACTTTGAGAATTCAAGTAAAATATTATAATAAACTATACGATTTTTTAAATTTGACTCTTATAATAATGGGAATAAACCGCTTATTTCAATCAAAAAATGTTTTCGTGGCGATATCGTCTGAATCTATTTACCCAGTTCGGTTACTGCGCATTTAATTTTGCGTATTTAGCGACGACAATAAATAAATATGAATGGAACCCGTTCTCTTATTATTTTAACTAATATTATAAATAATATGACGCTTTAAGTAGTCAAGCGATTATCAAGGAATTTTGTATGCACGTTGATAGGGTTACAAAAATAGAACATAGGGTGGTTGGTACCTTTCGCTCTCATAAGTGTGCTGTTCTCCGAAGTTCTCTCTCGCGTTTGTAATCTTAGTCTGATTCAGACACCGCTTTGATCAACGTTGGTTCGAATTATTGCTGTAAGCCGAAGCTTTCAGTAAAGGATAACGTCGTTATGAAACCATAGCATGATGACGGGGGTTTTCTAACCCCACCTGGCTAGCAACTATTTTGAAGTCGCAAATATGTCGCCGAGCACCAGTAGGTGTGTTCCCGCAGCTGCCCTTGAAAGACAGTCCCCCCTCTAGGTTTAGCGTGTTTATCATCTTAGAGCACATCGCCATTTAACATCCGGTGAGACTGTGGTCAAAACGCTAAAACCTAGAAAGTATAAAATAAACGTATCGATACCGACTTGCGCTGATCGTGGGTCACGTGCTTGAGGCTGTTTTTCATATGCCGCTGGTAGGAACATATCGACTTGAAGCTTATATCGCAGGATTCACAATGCGCTGTTTTATCCTAAAAATTATTATATCACCTCTTTACAACTATTTCCTAATAAAGCTACTGTATGGATGGGCGTATGTGTGGTGAGGAGACTCTAGTCAGAAACGAAATTCCATAAGCTCTTTCCTCAACCCCGAATGTAATTCTATATGGGGATTTAAATCCTTTATACTTATACTTGTCACGTAAGGAAAACACGTTATACTCCTTCCATGCAAATCTCTCTCTAGATCCCTCCCTCCCTGCCTCTCTCCGTGTACCCAGTACATTTAACCTCTGTTGAGATTGTGGTCAAACGTTAATATCTATTAAGATTTTAAAAAATGAACACAACAGCGTATTTAACTATAGTCATTCTAGTTCATCGTATTCGTCGTGGCCTAGTGGTTTGACCGATGGAATGAATATCAATGCATTGTTCGCAGGTTCGCGAACTCCGGCATGTACCAATGAATTTTTCGGAGTTCGCGTACTTTGACTAATTTTAATTGATATTAATTACACTATCGGCTGACGACGGTGAAGGAAAACGTCGTGGGGAAATCTGAACCTGATTAATGTTCTTGTAGTTCCACTGTATCTGGCAGATATATAGAGCTGTGGATTTCTCCAGAGTTTGAAATCGCCAATACGTCGTGGAATGGCGTGGTGATTTATGTCCATACTTTCATTCGGGAAGAGGCCTTTAGCTCTGCAGTGGGTCTCTTGCAGGCTGATTGATGATGATATTATGTGGTTAAGGACGCGTGCGAAGCCAGTCGTAGAAACAAATATTTTTCACAATAAAGCTTATCCCTTTACGCAAAAAATACAAGGTAAATTTTGTTCGTTTTTATCTAATCGCGTGGCTGCCTCGTGAAGTGTTGTGCCACGAAATAATGATATATTTCAAGTACTACGTTTATCTATAATCACGCTATATGTATCCACTAACGTTGGACAAATACAATGGTGACATTATTTATTTTTCGAATGTTGTTAAAAATACAGTCGTATATTTTTTTGGCTGCCTGAATATAGCCGTAAGTTCGGGTTTCCGCATTATAAGTATAGTCAAGAGTTTAATACAAATCGAGTATTTATTTATTCTTAAGTTGTAAGTTATACATATACAATATAAAACGTTATATCTTGTTTCGTGTATTATCCGTGTAATGAAACATACTAAAATCCGCCCAGATAATACCTATGATCTGAGAACAGAATCATATAAATTGGTTTCGTATTCTTGGAGTTTTAAGCACATACCATTGTCTGTACAAAAAGAGTGAGCGACGTTACCTTATATAATATGTAAGGGTATATTTTATTCATTATGTCTTAACCCCTCTCTTGATTTTTTAAGACCCAGATCTCAATATGGCGGTTTATGTTTTTAATTTTATTTTCTCGGAACACGGAACATCGTACATTGTATTATATTTCATGGCTTAGTAAAAAAAACTATCGTACAAATGAAAAAATACATTTTATAATATATAATTTGTTATTTTTCAATGTTTTGTTATAAATCTGGTATTTTTTTAAGCTTATTCTGGCAACAGTCTGTTGAACTATGCCTCATGAGGTCTACATTCGTTTGTATGGAAGTTAAATTATGGTTTTGGACAGTCTAGGGGTTAAACTTGTACGCCTATTGAAATGGCTTCACAACAGGTGGTGGAATAGTATCAAGGCTAGTTTATATTACTAAGTTATGTACGCAAAAACTAGTCTGCCATGTATTTGTTTTTTTTTTTTTTTTTTGTAATAAAACGTGAGCAACACAGTGACATCAAGTTAGGGCTATCACCTTTTATGACATAACTATATAGGTAATGCGCAGTCGTTTGAAAGTGATATGTGACTTGGTAGTTTCGTGAAGTGTAATATCTAACTTCGTAGATTATGTATTGAATATAGGTAGGTAAATATATTATGATAGTTAATACAGTATAAATTCATTATACTTCATTGTCCACGTCCAAAATACAAACTGTGTTATTTAAACAAATGTTTCCATTTTAACCTACATTTAAATTTTGTCATCGACTTCTGTTTAATATATTCGAAAAAATGTGTCTCTATTTCTGTCGCAATGTTGTTAACCGACTTGAAAATATTCACAATTTGGTTGTATTTTCAGAACCACAGAACTTCATTTATAAACAGATTTGGAGAAATGTTTTTGAAGTGAACATTTCTTTAGTCGCTTTGAACGATTTTTGGTAGAGGATAAAAAACTTATGGGTTTGCGTCACCAATGACCTCGACATGGTCATGGTGTATCGCTCTTGCGGCCAGACTAGTGACATATAGTGGGTTGTGCACATGAAATATTGATACTTTGTATTGGCCTTGTGCAGTCCAACATATATTGGAGTAATTAATAAACTGTACTAAAATGTATATAATTATTGATCGGAGTGCAAAATAGATGTGAAAACAAAACTATAGTTAATAATTCAAATTTGGAAATTATGAAATTTAAATAATTCATACTATAATTGCTTAAAAATTCATTTTAATTTTATTAGCATTGGCTCTTGGAATTTAAAGATACAGCAGAGAACTCTTCAAAATTTAATGGGAAATGTATATGAATGAAGTATGGGTCGGTTTTATAATAATCCACGACTATATAGGGTTAACTGTGGTCAAGGAAGTTCTGGCCCATTATTCTCGAGTTGATTTTTTTGAAACTGCTTTTATGTTTTGTTAGAAATTGTAATTTTTTAAAGTGAAACTTTTTTTACATCGGCGTCAGTTTTTTTCGTCCATCTATCGCATGTTGCATTACAGCCGACCACGGACTAGGAGTAAAATGAAAGGCGTTCAGCAGAGCAGCCAAGGCCAATATGGCGGCGCCCATGACTCAATTCCAAATTATGCGATGATTTAAATAAACATTTGAATTGTTGTATTTTTTATGTATTCTGTTCTCTAATACGCAGATTGAAAATAAAATGTATAGTTGTATATCTTGTCTACTATTGATTTTCCATTACCATTTGCATTTTCCAATTATGAAGTTAAAATTATAAACGCGATTTTAATACCCTGAAACAAGTTTCGGATTTTTTTTAGTATAATGCTTACGATCCGAAAAAAGGTATCATCACTTGCGTCGTGGTTTCATAAAACCACACATTTTTTTTTTCTAACAATATTGAGACTTAGAAGCGAAGTAGTTTTCACTTTTATATGTATACTTCAAGTGTCTGGCATGTATTTAATATGCATGTGGTTATATTACAATTGAAAAGTTTTAATTTCGAGAAAGTCATAGAGGACGCAGACTTATATAATTAAGTAAACAGGTAAATGTTACTTGAATATTTCAAATAATAATTATATTGTATTGCAAATGGTGTGAACCTGGTGTATGAATTTTTCATTGGTAACAACACTACTCTTATATACTATTCACAGTTATATGTTGCATTTGGGGCCATTTTTATTTTAAGTTTTACAAATATTTTCATACTAGCTTTTACTCGCACGGCTTTGCAGGCGTTGAATAGTTAAGGCATTAAAGCGTAACAAACAAGCACTTTGTATAGCTCCTTTCGTTGTTAATGTATTTTATATTCAAATATAAAACAAAACTGTACAGTGTTTATAAAGTGTAATTAAAATTATAATTTCGTAGTTCATGTTAGAACTGGTATTTTAGTTTCATTAAATAGGTACAACTCTTGCCAATCGTTTTAATCCTTCTGAATATATATATATATATATAATGTGCCGAACACAAATTGCTATCTATGTATACACACGTATTATTGTATATGTATGACACCCAAGACAGAATTTTAGACTCCTACAATGATATTTTAATCTCGTTTTGTATTTAAATTCTTTAGTTTGTTGTATGTAAGTCCGAACTTAAAGCTACGTTCCAGCAAACGAAAATATTAACAAGGACTCTATATACAGAATAATTACTCCAGTAAGAACGATAAGAAACTCTGTCTGGTCGTATTAATTGAAAATTTCGCCCGCATACTAACTAGTCATTCAGAATTAGAGCAGTCCCTTTTTGAATTGTATAGTAATTATAATCGTACAATATATTAGGCACGGAATTGTTTCGAGTCTCTCCGTACCACAGTGATATATATACGAATGGTATTTAAATCGAGCGGTGGCGACCACGTGACCCAATTCTGACGGGGGGTCCTTGCGCGATCGACGTCACGTAGGCGCACCGGTAGGCATCGTACGCACGGCGCACCGTGACCTTGTTAAAAGCTGCCCATCTACGTAGCTTAAGCTATTCGTTTATAACATTGTTTCTCAATATAATGTACTGTGACTATGGCTTATCACTACATAGTATAAAACAAAGTCGCTTTCTCTGTCCCTATATCCCTTTGTATGCTTAAATATTTAAAACTACGCAACGGATTTTGATGCGGTTTTTTTTAATAGATAGAGTGATTGAAGAGGAAGGTTTATATGTATAATAACATAAATTTAATAGTGGAGAAATACTGTTATTTTTGAGGTTACTCCAAACTTCACGCGTGCGGGCCACGGGAAGTAATGAATAAATCAAAACTACTGGATCGATTTTAATCATTTTTTCAGTGAATGATATAGGCTATGTATTTTATACCCGTGCGAAGCCAGAGCGGGCCGCTAGTATAATATAATATGTAGTAGTGGTTATGCCTAACTAGCTTTATTATGCGCACGCTAGCGTTATGAAATGGGTTACCTAGCACGGTGTTCGTTCCAAGCGTATGACATGGGGCTCTTTAAAAAGGGATTGAATCACGCTCTTCAAGGTCGGCAAATAACAGTGATGCCCTTGTTGTTGAAGTTGTCCATAGGCGGCGGTAACCATTTAACATCAGAAGGACCGTCTGCAAGATTCTGCCCTTTAGCGTAATAAAAAAAAAAGTTTCTCACATATTCACATCTTAATATTTTTTTCGAACTGACTACACTATTGTCTTGGCAGGCCTTCACAGGTTCATAGGACTACTAGGGCAAGCGCTTAAGGCACTTCGTTATTTGGCAACAAGCTCAAGGATGCCAAAGTGGCCGAACCTCGGCTTGAGCTGTTGCCTTGGAAAATTTTGCATACAAGTTTCCAGAAGTACAGAAAATATCAGAAGTATCTTTCATGCCGGGAGAAATGTACTGTTTCCGAGAGACATATCAAATATATTTTAACAAGAGTCCAGTTTCAAATTCTAATAATGTTGTGATGAATCAATGAACTTAGAAAGCATTAAAAATAGTGTTTTTGGACGTTTTCGGGTAAATGTATTCTCGTAAATTGTTTTGTGTACTCACAACGACCACGGGTTTTTCACAGTTATGCAATATACATATTGCAATAGTATTTTTAGGTCGCTCGAGCGCGGCCTTCTTCCCGAAGCGAGCGGGTCAAGGTGAAAAAACATATTACATTTGTTTACTTTTAATGCTTTCAAATTAGTAAACGCTTCTCCGTGTTTTCATAAAGGTTTCTCTTTATATATTTTTTTTCTATTAGAGTTATAAAAAAAATTGTACTTTTTGGTACCTGCATTTTGAAAGACTGAAACAATCTATATATATGTGGATGTAGATAAAACAGTTCAGTAACGTTTTCTTTTCCGATTGTCAACCTTTTATTTTTTGGAAGCTGTTTACAAGCCCTTTGTGCTGGAAGAAAAAAAAAGGAAAGTGTTTTATTTACGGTCGACGAATCTTTCTTTTTTAGTTTGTGTACATCCATATTTCACGCTCCTAACTTGTACAATCTACGACATTTATACTTTCAACACTCAATAGTCAAGGACGCTACAGGGGCAGAATCTCGGCTTGGGCAGTTACCTTGTATGCAACAACGCGAATATTATTAAGCTAATCATGCATATAAGAATGAATGAGGCACATATGTGTACCTCAATAACTCAAACATATATTTCGTATCTGTAGAATCGGTTCCAAACCGCCATTCAGTAATTATAGCATAGAGGTAAATAGGTTGGTTAGATTTAGTACAGGCCCATTAAAATTGTTACAATCGAGCAGTTAAATATGATTGGTTGTTCGACGGCCGGTGCCCGGCGAATCTGATTGGCCGACTTATGATCACTACCCGTAATAGTGGCGAACCTAACTTAAGGTAAATATGGATAGCAATGACAAGGTTACTTCAGGTTATTTTTCCATTGCGAACCCGGAAACACGTTATCTACGATTACAATAACAATTTACGTCATCTCTTTTGTTTCTACAAAGCGACAGTGTTTACGTGAGATACGATGTAATCGACATACGTGAGTGGTATTCGATTTTTGGCAACTAAATCCTAAGTAATGTCATTTACATTATGCGAGTGTTTTTTCTTCGTTCGTTACGTTTTAACAACTCAACCGAGAATTATGAAGCTTGCGTATACACGTTGTCTGGAGTACAGAAACTGTAATAGTATGAAATGAAAGGTGTTCATGTAGGAAAACATGAGAATAAACCATGGAATTTACAATTTACGATGTAATGAAATTAAAAATAAAATCCGCCATTTTCAGATCTGGGTCTTATAAACCGCAGGTTAATGATATAAAAATGAGATTTTCATGTCTGAAATATTCTTCGCTAACATTTGAATTATTATTTTCCGGAGACGTAAAATCTCGACAAAAAAAATCTATACAACGTTTTGTTACAATCTGTTCACAGGTTTATGCAAATAGACAACTTTGTCTCATTTTCTTCTATGTAACATTATTTTTATATATTAACTAGCAATATCTCGCGACTTAACCAGCTTTTTCCATGCAGTCATTATTTTCGATCATTTATTTTATATAACATATAAAAGAAAAAGTGACTGAGGGAAATAAAAACAATACATTCATAATTTCGCCTCCGTTTTCACAACCTTAGCGATCGAATTTACAAAAATCCTTCCTTATGCTTACCTACAGTAGAAAAGTCGCGTGAAAAGTTTCGCGGCCCTAGCCCCAGTAGTATGGGCTGTGCGTTGTTGATATATCAATCAGGCGATTCATTTTCTTCTTCAACTATATACGTGAAAAAATAACTCTGTTTACTCCTTTTTATGTACGCGCACGTAAATGTGTGAGATTTGTCATAGATAGACAGATATGTAGACAGATAAAAATTGTTTACAATATGTGTCTCAGAAATACATTGAACTAAATTAAATATCGAATGTTTACGTTCATACTGGATGTCAAAAATATATTAATCTGTGGTCGAACAGCCGTTCTTAGTAGAGATCCATCTTTCTAGTAGTTATTTATACTTTTAAAATATTCATATTTTTAATATTAACGGAAAATTAATGCCTTATGACGTATTTGTGTACACGATCTTGGCTGACGTAATAGAATAAATTAATATATATATATATATATATGCATAAAGTCGTGATCGTCGAGCGGTTTGACCGGTGGAATATCAATCTGATGTCCGCAGGTACGAGTCTCGCTATGTATGTACCAAGGGAATTTTCCAAATTTGTGTACGTTTAAATTTGGCAACACTGACGTTGAAGGAAAACATCGTGAGGAACCTGAACCGGAGAAATGTTCTTGTAGTAGTTACCATAATATGTGGGAATATATAATAGAACTGTGTCTCGGAGTTTAAAATCGTCGGTACATCGTGGACTGGCCATACCTTCCTTCGGGTTGGGGTGTTTTTATAATACCACTATAATTTTAACTCTCTATGGGATGCCAAACGTGGATATATATGATTCTTCGATAACAGGTGGTAAGGATTCAAATGACGCGCTTGTTGTGTACGATGTATCCATGTATTGCATCTCCACAGGCTCTGGTTTCAGGTCTGTCGTAGCCATAAAGATCTCTTGTTACATATCTTATTCAGGATGTTTACTGGCATTTTTTTCCTTTTCATGTCTTATTTCGCCATTGTTAAAATATATACACACGTATATTATTATAAAGGCAAGTGTTCGTACAAATGAAAAAATAATTTAAAAATACATTTTACATTAAAATTATGATTCTACAATACATCATTTGTTATTTTTCAAAGTTTTGTAATAAATCAGGTATTTTTTTAAGCTTATGCTGCCAACAGTCTGTGTGACCTGTGCCTCATGACTTCTACATTCATTTGTATGGAACTTAAACCTTTATGGTTTTGGACAGTCCAGGGGTTAATTTGTTAATTGTATAAAATCATTTTCCATTGTCATCGTCTTCTCGTTGACATATGTATATATATGGCATCTGCAAACAAATTTATTTTCATTGTATTACGACGCATATGTATTTGATACATCCTTGAAGTGCGGCTTATTCGTTGTTGACCTTGTTTCCATACCGGTTCCATCGAGTTTACAATTAAAACCTATATACGAATTTGAAACGGTGGTGGCTCTGTTAATGGCAGAATGTTACCCGCGGCTTTCGTGTAAAGGTTAGTGGAGATTAAAAGATATGTGTGCAAAATAAATATTGTTATGAGAAAACTTGTTATGAACTCACGGTTTTGAGGGGAGAGAGGGGTCTGTTGACTCGCAAAGTGGCTTTATTTGCTAAGTCAATAATTCATTTATTATTATAATTTTTTTTTGTATATTGGTTTTGGGCGTTTGACCACAATCTCATCTGATGTTAAAAACAATGTGGTCTAAATTAGTAAACACGCTAAACCTAGAGGAGCACTGGCTCTCATGTGCAGCTGCCGGAACATATGAACAGGTGCAAGGCGACAGATTTTTAACTTGTGAGTGGTAGCTAGCATGACGGAGTTACAAAAAGTCCTACCACTATGTAAATAAAAACCAATCAGAACAAGGCTTTTTATAAAAAAAGAATGATTTGGGTTACAAAAAAATCTGTGTATAAAATGAGTGAGTGAGACAGAAGACTAGGTAATTGAAAATAACATTGATACGCTGAATTATTCAGTTGCCTGTTTATTTTAGTACACGGTTATGGATAAAATATAAAAGCCACACTACATGACAAACTAAGATCCCTTCAAAGACTCTCTCGCGACACGGTTTATTTCTGTCGTTAATCTTTGAACTTGAATTTGGAACGGTCTAGCGGCGATAACGTGTGTTGTGCCATCGTTAAAAATATTAATTACGTCACCTAGTTTTTTATTGTGCCAAAATTGAACGCTGGCTAAACCTTATTTATTCCCGGTGAAAAGCGCAGACTCAATGTCACAATTATGCTCATGTGTGACGTAACAGGCAATGTGATTATTTTGTGTCTTATTTTTTTTTATCTCATATTCAAATAGTGACTAAGGAGATATGGACTATGATGCTTTGAAATTCAATGAACTGGTTTTAGAAAAAAAAATCGTGGGTGTGTTTTCGTATGTAGGCAGCCCAGTCTCGAGAGAGAAAAATGAGATTCATGTTCGTATTCCGCCAAATTCGTATATCATCACAAGTCCAAAGACAACATACTTATACTATTATACCATTGAATGTACTCTAAAAGTAAAGAAGGTCTCCATTATCGTAACGTCCCACTTTCCCGTTCAATAACCGACGAAAATAGATATTTGAAATTGGAACATTCGGGCGCCATTGTGACGCGGACTAACGGTTTCTAATTTTTTTCTGTATATTGATAACTACGGCGTTGTTGAAATATGGACGATAGCTTTGTCAATAACTAAAACCGGTATATATATACATACTAGCGGCCCGCTCCGGCTTCGCACGGGTATAAAATATATAGCCTATGTCATTCACTGAAAAAATGATTAAAATCGATCGAGTAGTTTTGATTTATTCATTACTGCCCGTGGCCCGCACGCGTTCAATTTGGAGTAACCTCAAAAATAACAGTATTTCTCCACTATTTAATTTATGTTATTATACATATAAACCTTCCTCTTCAAACACTCTATCTATTAAAAAAACCGCATCAAAATCCGTTGCGTAGTTTTAAAGATTTAAGCATACATAGGGATATAGGGACAGAGAAAGTGACTTTGTTTTATAGTAGTGATATAAATATTGCTTATATTATAACTAACTTTGCCCTCGACTCCGCTAGCATTTGTCATTGTAAACCCGCTATTTAAACATATATGCGTCTCAATTTTTATAGCGATTGTTAAATTGTATAAAACATTGATTCGCTACAGCGCTATCTAGAAGTGAGTCACAGCAAACTTGGGTATTTGTTAATAAACATAGGTGGAGAGACAAAACTCTTCAGTACATTTCTTTCATCTCTACGTTTGAACAGATTTTCTTTTTTCATCCTTTAGTTGTTATTGGCAAGCTATTTTCTGTCATACTATCGAGTACTCGAAGCCTTTATTTATAAGTATCTATTCGTTAATATACTTTAGAATACTTACCACTACTAATCTACTACGATATTTGTACACTCCTTGACATAAGATCTCTCAGTAACATACAGTTCAACAACTAACGAATTGGGGTCGAATTTCGACTATTAGTATCCATAGATACCTGTATATCTAGTGTGCCGTGCTGTGCTTAGTAACCTTCTATCAGGCTACAGAAAAACGTTTTTTTTTATTGTTGGCTTACCAGCTTACCACGATGCTATTTAGAAGCAATATTGCACAGTTTGGTAATACGATAGCAGTTTGAACTCATTTGTGACTTATCTTCTCCATTTTTATCAATTGTTGACCTCACACCACGACATGGGGGTAAATCTCCGGTAATGAACTGTAAAAGTCACTTATCTGTTCAACTTTGCTTCTTAATTGGTTCTTGGTCAGGTTGACTAATCCCGCCAGTTACGTACCACAATAATCTTAAGTAACAGTACTGTGCAGTTTGGCAATATGATAAAAGCCGTTTGAGGGATCTGTATGAAATAGACTTATTTGTAATTTATCTCGATTTTTTTCAATTGTTGACCTCCGAACGTAATTATGTGGGGTAAATTTCTCCGGTAATAAATGGTATAAGTCACTAATTGCTCAATTATATTCTTAGTTGATTCTTTTTCAGGTTTACTGAACTTGTAACAAGGATTGGGTATTTTTTTTACATAAACCTTAGGGGGCTGGTAGACGTTGTCCTGCCCTGAGAATAGAAACGAACCTTCGAATCTGATCGCTGCGCCACCTACTGGTTCGAATTATGATTTACAAAAACCATACGAGGATAAATCGCAAACGCACAAGAGATTTCATCAAAATCTGTCCTAACTATTTATGAGAAGTAGAGAGAAGGGGAAGAGTTCATACAGAAGAATTATATGTATATCAAAGATTAGAAGTTTATTTTAACTAATGCTGTTGTAACTAATTATTTCAACACTATCTGTTGACCAGTGTCATCAAATATCTACATTTTAGAATGACGCTTCACCGCTTTGGGGCCATTCATGTGTTACGTAAGTACTAAAAGGGGGGCGGAGAGGTTTTGGATTTGCTTATCTTTGATGACATAAGAGGGGATCTCGATGTGTAGGTCTTACTCATGTGTGGCTCGCGGTCTTATCTAGTGGGTTACCATCAGGCTAGTAGTGAAAACCCCTACAAATAAATTCCTCTATAGACTATAAATTCCTTATTTTTACACTTGTTAACTGCTGACCATGAAACAATAAAAAAACCAGATCAGACTAAAAAATCCTTATGTTTACGTACGATATGAGAGAGGGGGTTAAGTGCATTGCTTACTTTTGCTGATGAGAGAGAAGAGAAACGGTTAGAAATTACAAAAATCTGCTTACGTGTTACTACAACGGCCCCTTTTGCTATTGAAAAAAACCCAAGTTAAGGCACACTTGGAGATAGACGCAAACAGCGATTTTTTTTTTTGTTTTGTTGTCGATTTTATAGGCTCCGTTCGTAATTGCAGTCGAGATGCGCACGCGCAACTTTCACTAGTAGAAACTGCACGCATTGACGCGTGAGTTACTTTGAGTTATGTCATGTGAAACTGTGGCCAATTGTCTGCATAAGTTATTATAATTAATTAACTTAAGACTACTTAATGTACTTACTTAAAAAGTTGTTTTTGTGAATTTTTAACTTTGTACAGTTTTTATGTCTTAAGTTCACTGTGATCTTTATATACATAAATCGGTAGTTATGTATGTACTACTTTCCCAATTATACGTTATATATACATTAAAAAAAATGTGAAGAAAAACGGGGGCCGCCTTCAAAAAACACGAACTCAAAAGCCCGCAACATAATATTTTATTTACTTCATTTCACCTAATAGTTTGTTGTAGTTTTAAAAAAATAATTTATGGTCCGATTATAAAATATAAATATTACCTATTATATATATATTTTTAACTTTGCACCAAATCCCTATTTCCTTATATAAAAGACAAAAAAGATAGTTAAAAGTCACATTTCACTGATATGATTAAGTGTTTAATATTTAAAAAAAATGTCTTAATTATTTGAGTATATGGTAATTGAAGAAAAGGGATTTTATTCTGGGCTCACCCTAATGGTCATACCTTCCTTCGGGAAGAGGTCAGTGGTCCTGCAGTGGGCCTCTTACAGGCTGACGTGATTACACTGATTACTAGTTATTGTAATATCAAACATAATCTTTATGGAATGTTTCGTTTTTTGTGGAACGACACATACTCTGTACTAATTATTGTTTTTTAGTGTAAACATGGGAATGAAAAAAGTGTGTGTGTGCTTATAACCACACGGAAGAAGTGACAATTTATAAAAGGTATAACAAAAACCTCGCGCCTCGGTGTTCTCAGGCGGTAAACCATCCAAGTACTGACCGCGTCCGACGTTGCTTAACTTCCGTGTTTTCAACGATCTACCCGACAGTGTTTATCTCCTTCCCCATGACTTTTCGTGGCACAAAAATTTTGCAGATCAGAATTTTAAAACCCCATAAGAGGTTTCGCGTAAAAAAAAAAAACAATTTTCATTGAATAATAAAAATAAAGGCGACGGGGGTCGATGACTTGAAAAACAAAGACATCTGCCATGACGTCGATAATACAAAAATATCGGATAGAACAGTATTCTTGTTTACCGCCCGCTCTGTGTTCCTATTGATAGGCGAAGCTGTATATTGTACCGCGGCGAGTATGATATCACTGATTTTTATTTGGAATGAATATTCTGTTTTATATAAAAATCGCGAGTATAAACAGTGCTTGACCACAATCTCATCTCAAGTTTAATGATAAACATTTTTAAACCCTGGACTGTCCAAAATCGTAAAGGTGTAAATTGCACACATACGAATGTACACCTCACGAGACACAGGCCAAAAGACTAAGCATAAGCTTAAAAATATACCTGATTTATTAACATACCTTTGAAAAATAAGAAGTGATGTATTTATAAAAGTTACAATTTTTATGTAAAATGTATTTTAAATTACTTTTTCTTTTCTTTGTTTTTTTTTTTACTGAATCATGTAATTTGCAATGTACCATTATTTGTAATTTTACGATTAAAAAAAAAAACAAAGTATCCGCCATTTTGAGATTTGGGTCTTAAATCATCAGTTGAGGGGTTAAACACACCAACAGGTGCTTAACGGCAGATTTTCAACACGAGGATGATAGCTAATCAGGCGGGCGTAGAAAAACGGCTTTTACAATACTCCCATTTAAATGTCACGGATTTACGCATATTATAGTCAAGAACTTAATACAAACCAAAGTTTAAATAATTATTATAGGTGTCTAAAACTGGCCTTTATTTAGCCTTAAGTTGTCTCGATGTCATACAGATAATATAGCACGTATATACCTAAATTTGTGTTCTGCGCAATTTATATTGAGTGCGGTCAAAAAATTGAGCACTGTTTTTTTTACTATACTTGTTCGTTGCTATGGGAATTACTCTAGAAATTAGAAGGTACATTTATGGATGGGGGATTTAGTCCGTGCTTATAATTTAGAAAATATGTTAGTGTACTCGTATAAATAATTTTACACGAGAAGGGCTTACTAAATTCCTTAAATTGCGGTGTGCGTATGTTCTTCATTCTTTTCCTACTAAACGGTTTGTGGTAACCTGAGTGGTTCTTAGCTATAGTCTGGTCCGATAGGTGGCACTGTTGCCGTATTATTTTTTTAATTGAAGTAAGTGCTTAGGCAATAAATTTCTTTTAAAATTGACGTCGTGGTGGTCGAGAGTAGTTCGATCGGTGGAATATCAATCCGATGCCCGCGAGGTTCGAACCCTGGCATGTGTGCCAAGGAATTTTTCGGAATTCTCGTATATTTATTAATTGAAATTGTTGGTAGCACTATCGGGTGACGGGGAAGAAAAACATTATGAGGAAACCTGAACCTGAGAAAAGTTCTTGTAGTGCATAACCTTTTGTGGGAAAAATATAGAGAACTGTGGATTTATCAGAGTTGGCAATCGTTAATACGTCATGGCCTGGCGTGGTGATTATGGCCATACCTTCCTTCGGGAAGAGGGCTATGGCCCTGCAGTGGGTCTCTTATAGGCTGGTGATGATGATGATAAAATAACTTCTGTAACTACTATTTCAACACTAAAAATGATCTAAGAGCGAACTGCGTTCAGGTCGATGGTTAAATGGACTGTTTTATTGTCATTCAATTTTATGTTGTATTTAACTCCTCGTACGAAGATAGTTTGCTAATAGACGTATTACGAGACAAAAATATTGCGCAATGTAACGGGTAATCGTTTATATAAAGAACTTTTGTTATTGGTCGGTTAGGGTTGTCAGGTTGCGTATAATTTTCGATTTGTGATATTCGAAACTATATATATAATTGAAACTATATATATATCTGGTCTGTGGGTATAATTTTTTTAAAGATTATGGTCATATTTCCACCAATGGGAGAACACCACTGTATTTAGTTTAGCGTCCCATACGTGTAAAATCAACTGATGTTTTTAAATATAGAACAATTGAATTGTATATGTTAAGTAAAGCTATGCGTAAAATCGAAAAGAAACGCGAGCGCATAAACTTCAAAAATGGGCGAATTTAATTGAGATGATCATCTTGACGACTATTTTGGTATCCCTTTCACTCCTCTTCACGTCCTACCCCGTTTTTCATTTAACACCATTACTCACGTGTCCACTTACACGGTTGCAGTCACCGACTGAATTTCAATAATAAAATTGAGTTAATGCGTGGTTATTTCGTAGTGTCCCGAATTGCCTTATCTATTTAGTAAGCGGTAGTGATTATCTAAGAGTACTTGTAAAAAATCCATCTATACTACTACCAAACTCCGAAATGTATGTTAAAATATTTACAAAGTGAAGGTGGATACGGTACTCTATTTTCCTGTTTTTTTAGACTACAATATTTTTTAACATTGACAACCCTACTACGTACGGTCTGTTACTTGCGAGCAGTGCAGCCAAGAATTTTTGGCAAGTTCTCATTGTGAAATGTTTCTTTCAATATTTTTTGTAAACAAGTCGATGTAATTTTTTTTAAATACATTCTGAAGATAAACGGTTCCTTTTTTAAAAGTTACATAGAGGATTCATAAGAAACTAAAGTTTTAATATTAGAAGCTCAAAGGTATTTTCATGATAACTAAGGAAAAATAACAATTTTTTTTGTTCGACCATCCTACATTACTAGTTTTAATATTGTTAGATTACAAATATCGTTATCTCTTATCACGTTGCGTACCACGCGGCCTGAGGATCGAGCTTAACGTGTACCATCGGTGATACATTCGGCAACGAACATGCTATAGATAACAACGTATTTGTTGAATGTTCGTATTTTTATATGTACACTACTATTTTCTTTTTTATATAGCATTTGACTACAATCTCTATTTCATGTTAAATTATGATATGGTCTGAGGTGGTAGTCACGCTAAACCTAGAGGAACAGGGAACAGATTCTTGGCTACAGATTTGCAATTTGAGGGGTGGTAACTAGCCAGGCGGACATAGAAAAGTCGTACCACCATGGTATGGTTTCATCACGATGTTTTCCTTCACCAAAAGCTCCGATTCAATTGCTAGGATTCGCATCTACGTCCTTTTACGCTGTGTCCGAACACGCTATCAACTAAACCATCATCGCTTCAATCAAAATTGCAATGAACTTTTGGTCTTGACTATAATATATACCAAAGTTACAGTGCGTGAGATTAAGAACTTCTATATGCTTTATTGTTCTCATAAACTATAGAGTATAATTGCCTCAAGTAACGTTCGACTCTATTAACCTCGTAAGACGTAATGTACAATTCACTGTACAAATGAACATGTAGCATTCAAGCTCAAGGTTGAAAAGAAAATCATCTTCTAGAAGCCCAGTGTACAATATGAGACAGGTTTAATGGATTTTGCGTTTAAAGTTTCGCGCCAACTGTAATCTCACCTAATATTGTGACTGATGCCATATCTATAATATAAAAATGAGTCGCTAAATGTGTTGCTAAGCGCAAATCTCGAGAACAGCTGAACCGATTTCGTTAATTCTTTTTTTAGAATATTCCTTGAAGTACGAGGTTGGATCTTACGGAGAGAAAAATTTAAAAAATTGCCTGAAAAAGTCTAAAAACAACACTTTTCTATACTCCCATACAAAGGATTTGTAATAATACTTAAAAGTCAATTTGAACTTTAATACTATAGCATAAAGTTTAAATGTTAGTGGAGAGGTTTCGGAAAGGCAAAACAATTGAGTGACGTTAGTATCGTATAAATATGAATGTCAATATTTATACTATAGTCCCGAATAGCAGAATAAGTATTAAAAAAAATATTTAAAGAATCGACTGTTAGGCGGTACGAAGTTCGCCGGGATCAGCTAGTTATTCAATAAAAGATTGTCTAAAAATGTTTTTTCATTTTAAACTCGAGATCATCTAAGCGTCTAATGTGCATTGAAATGAACAAGAGATACAAAATATTGGTTGAGTTTTTTTTTAATTCATAAAATAAAAGACCAAAATGCGTGGGGCCGGAACACGTAAACACATATTGGAGACTGGGTTGTTAATTCATCTGGATTATTACAGCTTGAGCCTTAGACGGTTAAAACACAGGTGGTTACCCTAGTTGTGTTATCTTAATGTATATCATAAATGTAAACGCGAGTTTGTTTGCTTGTTACGTTTTGTAACTACCAAATGGTCGTGTAGGATGTGTACACATTGTCAGAGGTACAGTAAAGGACATTGAGTACTTTCCGTCTAGAAGTGTACTGTTCAGGAGTGATAGGTTAAATATATATTGCAGCTAAGGTGGCTCAGTCGTTAATGAGTTCGGACATCGCTTCGATCGATGTAGGTTTGAACTCTTGCGAATAAGCTGGAGCTTGCGCTGAAGGAAAACATTGTGATGAAACCTGAAAGAATGGTTGTACGACTTTTTCTAAGTCCGCCTGGTTAGGGCTACCGGTGATGTTGAAAATCTGTCACCAAGTACGTGTTCGTGTGTTTCAGCAGCTGGACTTACGAGTCAGTCTATCTGTGGTTTATCGTATTTACCATCTTGAATCGCAACGTCATTGACCATTAGATGAAATTGTGATAAAACGTTAAAACCTATACAAAAAGTGTGTGTGTGGTGCTTATGACCACACGAAAGAAGTGAAAACTTTTATATAAAAAGTATAACAAAATAAATAGTGAACGTCACGCGATATTCCCAGGCGGTTACCCATCTAAGTATTGACTGCGCAGAACGTCGCTTAACTTCGGTGATCGGATGAAAACCGGTATTTTTAATAATATGCTCGACACAGTGTTCATCCCCCCCCCCTATCACTTTAACACAAAAAGGTTGTGTATCAGAATTTCAAAGCACTTTATTTATCGCGAACGAAGCCGCGAATAAAAGTTAGCGAAATATAATAAATGTAAATACGTTAAGAATTGTTTAAATATGTAACGATAAATTTTTATCTAGATTTGTTCACTGTAACATCATTGATTATAATTTGTTTTGTGCTATTTTAAACCAAGAACGTCATTAAACAACATTCAATGTCAGATTATACGCATTAATGTACTGGATAACGGCTATTCACTCCTAAGGTCGCGACCTTATGATATCCTTATGATAGAATATCTATTAGCTTTTGTAGATTAATTATACATGTGTGAGTTTTTTTTTTCGCTGCACAATAACTTGTTACGACATTGGGTAATGAATCTGTAGTCTATACACAGTGTATACGGCAAAGAGCGGCAACGCATCTGTGATTTCCTTCGTGTCGCAGGTGCCCGTCCATGGGTGACAATGATTACTTACCATCAGGTAACCCGTCTGTTCGTTTGCTTCGAATCGTATAAAAATATTTGAAATTCTGTGGTAATATAGCAATAAAGATTTTTGTTGTTGTATATTTGTCTGAATTTAATTCAAATACGGTTTGATCAAACTTGTGGAATTTTGTACACGGGAAGTATGTGTCATTCCCCATATTGTATTGTGACAAAGACTCCTTACTAATATTATAAATGAGATTGTGAGTTTGTTTACGTGTTACGCTTTCACGTCTTAACTATACAATCGATCATTATGAAATTTTGCATACACGTTGTCAGGGGTACAAGAAAAGGGCATCGGTGACAATTAATAAAAAAAAAAAATGATTGTTCCCGAAAGATAGGGTCATAGTTCAACATTGACGCGAGACAAACCGCGGGGAAAGCTAGTTTGCTATTTAAATGCTTAATTAAATCACTACGAGTATGTTTTTGGTTCAAACTATATATTTTTGGCTCTAATCAACCTTTATTCTGATTGCTTTTATCAGTGATTTCCTTTAGCATGGTCAATTTGGTGTATGTCAGTACAATGCTTTATTTTTTTATGTTCTCCCCCAATCTTTCAGGTAGGAGGGGGCGTTCATAAAATATGTTTGCACTTATGGCGGGAGGGGCTGTCGTTTACTGTAACGAGCGGCCGGTGGTTCTTACGAAACATGACGTGCGCAGCTCAACAAACAATTTTGCGAAGTTTTCTCTCGATTGTTTTTAATTTTTTTTGTTGGTACATATATATTTGTACATATACGAAGGGGGTATATTATTCTTGACGAAATATTGACAGACAGGTCGCAGAAAATGTGGCAACGTGACTAAGGGAGGGAGGAGGGATGTATAAAGAGGTAAAATTTTGTATGACGTATTTTATGAACGGCTCCTATGCACTTAAAATTTATTCGTCTGATTTCTATTGAGGCATGTATGACTATACTTCGTATACGTGAAACATTGGGATTCTTTAATTACATTTAAGTAAAAAAACCTTCATTTCTTTAAACTATATCGTAGCTGTATAGTTGCAAATGATGCATTGTTACCGCGCTTCTATAGACTTTACACCATTGTGAAATTGTAATTGTATTCGTGAGAATGTATATTCCTATTGTGTTATTCATTTGTTTTTTTTTTAATAGATTTGATTTAATTAACCTTTATATTAGAAGTGTTTTACAAAATGTGAATATAAGCACAATGAGGAGAGTGCTCTGAGGCACCCTTCGACTCTTTATTGCTGTGTTGGCTGCTCGTATCCAAACTTTACTGTGGTATAACGATATGGTTATGAAGTAAATGACCTGCCACAGTTTTCCCCTACTGATTACAGTTGCCCACAGGCGATGGTAATCATTTACTACCATGCTTGCTATCCATCTGCCTGTGTTTGACACCTTTTGTTCACCACAACACTAACTTTATTACACTTATTAATCTACCGATGTTTTTGTTTAATTTTAAGAGATGTCACCACTATCGATATAGCTCGCGCTTTCGTTTGATCGCTGTCTTTGAATGACACGTGGCTATTGGTCCAACAGTAAAGCCGTAAAGTATACCGAATAACTAGTTTTTCTCACGTCTGCTCATCGTCTCAATTGTTGTATAGTAGTAGATTTGTGGTCATTTAATAGTTTTGGCCGTGTTGATAATACAAAAAGTTACAAATATACAATATAGATAATACACATAGTTTAGTCTCATTTTGTGCGTTAAACGTGCGAAACCGGGGCTATCAGCTAGTTATTGTCAATTTTTTTTTACATTCGCCTGGTAAAAGTGTTTTTCTTCCGTCGACGGTTATTCGAAACGCTGGCAGATGTTTGCTTGCTCCGCTAAGGTCATTGTACCGTCGTCATGTCTCCAACATATGTTCGCCGCTTACGAACGCAGTCCGGCCGACCGTCCGACAATATAACTGTTTACTTCGGGGGGTTTTTTAACCCCAACCTATCGACACGGTTCTTATCTTGAAATATACACGTGTCTTTGTGTCATATATCTATGTTTTTTTTTTTGAATAATTCTTTATTTGAACACTGATAATATGATACCGTAACATTTATGAATTTAAGTTATTTCCTTTTTAATTAACTTACTCAATTTTAACATATAAAGTAATTATGTCTTGATTTTTTTTTATTATTCGATACGTTTTATTTAGTTTACTATTTAATCAGTTAGCATCTCTCCGTTTTGCTGGGTTGTCTTTTTTTTTTAACAAACTTACCCGCGGCTCTACCAGCATATTTTTTGTTTGTTGTATTCTCTGTATTTAAATATCCCTACGCGATGTCTATTTAGACGACGAGAGAGAGAAAAGAAGTTGATTCGTTGTAACGCCATCTACTGGTGTCATTAAAAAAAAACGTGTGTTGAATTCACTCGCGGTAGAGGTGAAACCTTCAAAAAATTATAAAATATTAATATGAACGATACACTATGTCGATAATGACGACTCTCCCAAAGTTTCTTAATAAGTAGATGCACACACAAGTACTAATGACAAGAGCGCAAATATAAGAAACACCGTACAATGTATTCTAGCTCATTCTTTCGCGCGTTAAATCCTATCGATGTATAAGTTTATCTCTTTTTAATGTCGCTTTTTCGTTTCATCGATTTTCAAATTACCACGAAACTAAAGAAGTTTTAACTTTAACCCATTTACTATGAAAAAACACATAGATGTACCAACTTTTATGTTTGTCAGCTTAAGATAACATATCCGATCGGATCGCGAACATATACTAGGTATACTGCCTTCCAAAGAAAGAGAGGGCCGTTTCTGCCTTTTCTTGCAATATTAAATTTTATAGTATACTAGTATTGCGCGACGGTATCGCCATACACATTAGAATCTGTTACAGTGACTATTTAGCTTTATCGCGTTACGGTTCAGGAAAGCCTTGCAGGCCAGCACGACATTAGCGGCTGGCGATTAGTTGAACATCTCTCGGTATTTGTCTTTGGTTTTTTGAATTAACCACGTTAACAATGCTATACGCACGTATATTAACATATATATAATATATATTGTTAAGTTTAATCAGTGACTCGTAGTTACTACAGAGAGATAAGGAATGAACAATACGTCATTGTTTACGTAAAATCTTTGTTTACAAAACTATATACAAATTAGGTACGCCCGTATATATATGTTTGTAGGCGGTAATCTTCAACTACTGATAATACCCAGAAAATTCTAACTAATTATGTAAATGTGTAAGTGAATTTGTTTACGTTTTCATGCTTAAATTACTCAAACGGTTATCATCACATTTGGCATAGATATCAGGAGTACAAAAAAGGATATATCTTTCATCTAGAAGAAGTATTGTTTCCGAGTGATAGACCAAATATATATCAACGCGAGCTAAGCCGTGGTTAAACGTCAGAGTTTTGATAAGACCGCGTTCACGCTGATGGTTATTTATAGGTCATGAAGTGTTGTAAATGACTTTCGACATGGTGACAGCCTAACACTTGGAATAAGACATAATAGTTTACGTTACATCTTGACTATAACGAACAACATGCAGTGAATCTATCGAGTAAAAGTTATTTAAAAATAAAATATAAAGACGACGGATGTATGTGGATGAAATTGTATGTATAAATATTTACACTATAATTCAAGACTTTACAATAATAGATAAATAGATACATAAATTAAAAAAAAAAACGTGCGAAGCCACGGGTACAGTTTTTTATAGCAATATACATAATTTTTTATAGCAAAATATATTGCTTCAACTGATAATGTTTGCGTTATTTTGTGATAAACATCGACCGGAGGCACGTATGTTCTGATTCGTCAATATTTTTTATGTAGCTTACTAACGACTCGTTCTTTGTAGTATAAATTTATTTACTATAAAACTGGATTTAATATTAACTGAAATGTAGCTCTGTGTCCTCTGTGTTCCTGAGGATCCCCTTATTTTTGTTTAACCGTCGCTGACTAAACATTCACTATCATTGCTTTTTAAGTCTTCTATTAATGCTTTACAAATGTAGGAAACCACAGACAAATATTGGCTTTAAATAATTATACTTATTTTGTATTAAAATTATCAAATGGAAATAAATATATTTGATACTAGATATAATTCTTTAAACAGTTTTTATTTAATTTGACGAACGCTTGGCTTTTGTAGGAAAAATGCTATATTTAAATAGTTAACAAAGTAGAGTACCCAGTTTTTGTTTTGCCACGATGGTGAGAAGACCCAAGTAGTCGGTTTTATTCGGTATTATATAGGCTTATCTTTATCCATCGTAATAATTCCTTTACAAAATCGAAATAAATCGTACTTAGCCACAGGTTTCATTCTTTTCCCCGACGTGCAAAATCAAATTTCTTTTACTGTACATGATGCTTAAACTTGTTAATTTAATTTGGCACAGTTTAAGACATGAGATAATCAAGAAGAAATTCACATAAATATAAACGGTTTATTCAAAAAATACCTTTACATCCAAAAATAGAAAAGACTGTTTTTATAAAATAATTTATCTTAGTCTCATAAAATTTAAAGCCACAGGTTACTAAAAACGATTAATTATTGTCCTGAATTTTTTGTGATGATTCTTGTACGTTCTTGCTTTGTCATTTAATCCCGGACTGTGTTTAATATTGAAAGTTTCTTAATCATTAGGAAGTTGGTAAAAATCGGTTACGAAATTCTAGCTGAAAAAGTAAGTGAATAAAAACGTAGCAAACAAGAGATTAGAGAGTAATTGACACGAATTCGATTCTACTTTTATAATTTTACCAACTTTGTATTTTATGAAAACTAATACATTTTTAAATGAGATATTCAAGATTTGAAACTATTATTATATCTTATCTAAAGACTTTCACCTGTACTTTACTCGCTCAATAACGTTATACTAGCCACGCGTTTATAAGCAAATTGTGTGGTACAGTTAATATATCATTACGATGGGTTGTAAATATTGCATAACATTTGGTATATTTGTGTATAAACATGTGACACTGATTGACCTATAAAACACTTTTTGGGTTCCCCATAATTTCGTGGTACTGAATGTAACAATTTTCCAGGTATTTGTTTGTATGATCGCTTGTGTTTGTCCCCGTCAAGAGACCCTGATCGCATTTAGCGACGGACCTTCGATTGGTTCATATAAAAATAGTATCAAGGGACGCGAGTCCCAGTGTATACTAAAGGGTCAAGGGACTATAGACCGAGGCTAAAAAGTTAATTGAATTCTATAGAATTTTTAGTCTCTGTGCCTTGCTTTAGCGAGTTCAGAGTACCAGGCCTATAGCAGTGCTCAACCACTGCTGTAAGTATCTGACGTGACGTCAAGAAGCGCTGAGGTAGCTGGGCAATTGTTTTTCAACAAGACATTGTACCCGGTAACCTATAAACAGAATCTCCTTGCGACCTTGTTCCTGTTCCCTGATCTCGGTTTTTTACCAAATCACCTTTTCTCTCGACTGACTAATATATAATTCCAATTGTTATATTAGTGCTATAGTTATTTATAATATATACATTTTATTGTAACTACCCATCTATCAATCATATTTCAATTTTAAATCATATCCAGAAACCCTTCCGTCCTCTTTTCTGTACGTAGACGATATTGTTCTATTATCAAACGTACCTGTGAATACATTATCCTCGAATCAATGTTCAGCGGCCTCACTAGGCTGCAGTCCGTTGACAAAAGCGCTCTCTTGTGGTCAGGTACTAGGGCCTCCGCGCCCGGTCCTCAAACCGTCGGGTCGTCGAGCCGTGGGGGAATCGGTGCGGGCATATACAACGACACTTAGCCGCTGCTTGCTCCTGCGCACGCTTAGGTACGTACTTTTAATGATATTTTTATTCTAAAAGAGAGTCATTATAGTGAGTCTATGACTACATACATAACAGTTGTGTTTCATTCGGGTATAGGTACTCTACTGTTCAGCTAGATTACTGGTTATACATCTGCTGATCCTAGAATGCGACACGTCTTAACATGCCTTCCAACTAGACAAAATTGAACAATACTTTTCCTTCATGGATATTGAAAGACAGACCAACAATAGTTTTACCAATATCATACGAAATTTGACCCATTTTCCTGTATGGGCAGTCATCTATGGAATGGTAAAGATGAACGGCCTTTAGCATGTTTACCTCATTATGTACTTTTGGAGGTCATTGTGGTGACATTGTTGAATGTTTGTTTTAAGTTACTAATTTAAAATTATACAACTTATTGATTTGTATAGTGGTTATTCATTTGCTATTCATTTCTGCATTATTCATGTCTGCTTGACAAAAAAAAAATATTGTGTACTTATGTACACGCGTTAGAAGATATACTTCTTTGGCGTAACAAGATAAAAATCTTTTCAAAAATTTTATCTTTCACCTTATTCGACGTTTGTAGAAAAAACGATACTAACAATAGAAAAAGGTATTTAATACATACATACATACTTTTTTTGAATAAAATTTTGACTATAGCTAACTTCAGGGTGTCGGTTTTTCGTGACGGTGTGCGCGCGCATCGTAAAAATTTACTCTCATCATTTTTCCCTAACGCGCCAAAAGAAGTATAACTTCAAAAACTTGACTGTCTATCAGTCAAACAATATGTGAACGATGTTTATGTTTATAAATAACATTCCTCTTGTCCGAATCGGTTGTAGTTTTGACGTTCATACGCACCTTTCCAGGGGCCTAAACTGAATAATGTATTATTAACCCTTGAATGCATAATTTTTGTTTTGAATCCTGTAACTAATTTTAAAACAACAACAAACAAAAGTGTAACTTGCCCCCGCCAAAAATAATGTCAACGTTTTGTTCCAAGTGTAAGGTATTTACTAAGGTTCTAACATGCTTTCGAAAATGCACACACTCAGGATTTTGAACATAAATTAAGTGGATGTGGAATGTATATAATTCGCAACAATATGCATTTAAGGGTTAATTTGGAAAATTATTAGTTTCGACATGTCGTCAGGTGTTGATTTGGATGGTATGTGGGTGTATGTATAGGTGCCGATTCACCCTCCGCTCGCGCTATAAGCCCGATAATGTTGAGAGCGGGCGCGAGGCACCCGGATGCTGACGAGTGTCCGTCGCCGGCTGCGTCCACGTCGCGGACGCCGGATGTTGCTGACGCGGACGCGGCGCATCTATACGCTACGCTCAACGAGTACCTGCTTATGGAGCACAAGTTCCAACCTAAACTGCGCTTGCCTGCTGAATCTGAAGTGAGATATATATATATATATATATCCTATTTCTCTGGTTAGATGTTTGTAACAATTATACCAGTCTTCGTGTGTGTCTGTGTTTTTGCTCTTATCCACATCTGATGCAAAAATGATGATATACGTTATAATATTCTGGAGTGGGGTATATAGACATTATAATAATCAAATGTTTATCGTATAAAACATTGACCTACTCCTGAATAAATACACACAGACATATATACAAGTATATAATAATATATATACACAAAACAAAAGTTAATTATAAATGCAAATAAATAAATATCGGTGGATTTCAAAGCCATAGTTTTCCTGTCCTGTCATATAGTGGTTTTTATATATTATTCATAATCTTGTGTTATTTGGCTCTATATATGTTGTAATATTGGTGGCATTTTACGCAACATAGTTCGATTATTGTGCGCAAGTGGATGGAAAATCATACCACGGAGTAAGAATTCTGAGATGCCACAGAAACCCCCTAGAAAGTTCTAACACAGAGGGCTAGTATCTTGTTAGAACATTGAAAAAATTACAAAACGCTTGTAGTATGGTTTCCTACTCGATAATGCTAGACCTAGAAGATTGGTTGCTAAAAATGAAAAAAAAAATTATTAGTCATACTTTCGACATCCTGAAGTGTCATTTTAGGTATGGTATAAACCAATAATGAAAACTTCTTAATAATTTCATAAGCTTATTTCACAATCGAGAGCTCAAAGTTAAACTCGAGGAACTATTCAGATATATTCTGGACATGTTTTGGGGGTAATATTACAAAACTTTCAAGTGTAGATCATAGAGTATAAAGCACATGTGCTTCATTCGTAAAATTATAAAGTTCGACAACTATAATCTCACGTAATATATATATATATATATATATATACATATAACAAAAAAAATTTAGGGTTACGTACATTTTTTAAACTCCATTTATAATTTAAAGTATAAAAAAATAATTGAAATGTTTTTGTTTTCTTTTTTCCAAAGGCCGTATAAACACAAATAAAAAAAAAAACAAATTTGGACCTTTCTTAAGAGAGTTATGTCCAAAAAACGTATCTTTTGGACGAGTAACCACAAAAATCTCAAAATTTACGCCATGATGGTCTATTTTGAGGGATGCTAAAACATATCACAAAACTGAGGAAGTGAAAAAAAAAACATTTTTCAATTTGCCTCTTGTCTCGCAAACAACTATTACATGCTCAGTATTCATGGCTGTCTGTTTAGCAACTGACTCATTAGCATATTAACAAGGTTATACAACTGTTTGAAAATGATTTCCATTGTAACAAATAGGTGTTAGATGATGCTTGTACATAAATAGACTACGGAGTATTTGTCTTACATTCGAGTAGGTTTGATGATAAATATAGAAATTGAAAGTTTAACATGATTTTAAATTAGTAATTAAAAAAAAGTAAGTACTATAAAAAAAAGTACAGATTTGTAAGAACTATAATATAACTACGACAGATCTGGAACCCACAGCCTGTGGAGGTCGTAATACACGGATACATCGCACATAAACGTGTGGTGGTGTCAATCGTTACCACCTGTAAGCGAAGAGCGTAATATCCACGTTTGGCATCCATACGAAGTTAGGAAGTTAGAAGTAGTATTACAAAATAGTTTCAAGAAGGGTTGATGTCAGGCGCTCGCGGCCGAGTGTAAAAATTAAGCCAAATCATATGCCGACCCTACTTAGGTGGGATAAGGGGGATAAGGGTAAGAAGATGATGATTTGGATAAACATGGAACTGCCTATCATATTGTCTGTCTGGCACTTCGCGTTTGCTACCAGTATATATATATGTATATATACATATTATATATACATACGAATAAAAATCAATTGCTGTATCACATATATGCCAAACATGTTTGGAGTTCGTGAGGCACACATGCCGGTACACATGTGTGCTTCACTAATTCGTATATGTAGGATTAACTTAGTTAGGTTAGCTAAGCTAGATTCGCGTTGTTGCATCCAAGGCAACAGCCCAAGCCGAGGTTCGGTCGCTGCGGTACCCTTGAGCTTGTTGCCAAGCGGCCGAGTGCCATAAGCGCTCGCCGTATTAGTCGGTGAAGCTGTGAAGGTCCATCAGGTCAACAGCGTATAGTCCGTTCTAAAAAAAAAAAAGTATGCCATTTCTTCTTCGCACAGATGTGCTAGGGAAGTAAATAAAACTAAATCTTCGCTTTACTATACGACCATGTATGAAATAAAATGGCAAGTCAACAACTGAACGTCAATCTGTCAATATTTATGAAAGTTCTGCCTATTGTCTTCTGTCTCACTCTAGATTTTTCTAACACAATTTGTTCATTTTTGTTTGTGTCTTTTCAACCGCTTTCTTTTATACAAACCTTGTCCTGGCCATTACAAACACGACAAAGGGAAAAACAATCAAATAGATATTGCCCTTCTCAAATGATTTAAGTAGTAAGTACGTACTATACATATTCGGCAATAGTTATTTTTTTTATAAGATAAACGTGTACCCTATTTATTTTGAGGATTGGAGTATTTGCACCGGATACAGTAGTCCACGGAAGTGATGTAAATGGTGTGCTGTTGATTACAGAATGGTGAGGTGACGACGGGCGCTCGCGACGGTGCAGCGCACGTACTGCGATGCCTCAAAGTGTGGTTCGATTTACCGGCTGATGTACTCATCGATGCCATCAACCTCTTCGACAGGTAATCACTCATATGTTTACTTTCACCCCTGGACTGTCCAAAACCATTAAGGCTTATGTTCCATACAAACGAATGTAGATCTCATGAGGCACAGGTAAACAACAGACTGTTGCCAGCATAAACTTAAGAAAACCCCGATTTTATTACAAAACTTTGAAAAAATAACAAACGATGTATTATAAAATAATATTTTTTATGTAAAATGTATTACTAAACCATGAAATTGACATTGTGGTAAATGGTGACATTAAAAAAAAAAAAAAACATTGTCCGCCGTTTTGAGACGTGGGTCTTAAAAAATCAGCCGAGGGGTTAAAACGGTAAACGCAAATTCAAATTTATAACACTATTCTAATCTCTATAATATCTAATCTCATCCATAATTTGTTTTTTAAGAACATGTATAAAAAATTAATTGTGTTTGGATAACTTGATAAGTACATTGCAAACTCTTGGCGTATGCCATAAATAACTCGATTATTCTCCTAATCATCAGGTTCCTGACGAAGATGAAGGTGCGTCCGTGCCACGTTCCCTGCATCACAGTCGCCTGCATGAACATAGCCATAGAGGAGTACGCAACGAGGACCAACACCAAGCGGACCACCTCCATTGAAGAGCTCGGTGAGTGTTTTTGCAATTGTCATATATGTTCACTGGGCAGACAGATGGAGACATTCTTTTATCTTAACTAATATTATACATACGAAAGTCAGTTTGTTTGTGTGCTTGTTACGCTTTTACGTCTTAACTGGTGAACCGTAATGTACTGTTCCCCCGAGGGATCGGCCAGGTGTACGTTAACGCGACCGGAGCCGCGGGCAAAAGATAGTCATTCATAGTTTTATGACATCGCTATTTGTTAGGTTTCCAGTTTAGGGTTTCTTTGTAAATTATAGCTATTTTTTTTTCATAAACAGCGCCATCTACCAGATTTTATGATAAAGATTTATTAGAAAGTAAATTTAAGAAAAATATAAAAAACAAACATAAACATGCTACACAACTAGAAAATAAAATTCTAATTTAACAATCAGGATAATATTGACATTTCAAAGAATATAAAAACAAATTATTTTGATAAAAAATTCGGGTACATTTCTGTTTCGAATTCTTCACTACTGGTTAGTTCAAAATACACCAAACGATAAGAGAGTCATTGTGCTCGGATTGTCATTGTGTGTAGGGTAGACGAGATGGGAGTCTGGTACACAGCCCTAGCACTCTATATGACTACTAGAGTCATTGGCTATCTGGGGTATCACATTGATGTTAGATTGATGAGACGATGGCTATTTAGTAGCATGTTTGGGCATCGAATTGATCGGTGTAGGTATGGGTACTTGCAATGAGCCGCAGCTTTCATTGAAGGAAAGCGTTGTGATGAAACTATAGCACCGGTGCTGGTCAGTCGATTTTTCTAAGCTCACAGCATTCTGACAGCTGCACTTGAGAGCTAGTCCTATCTAGATTTTACTTGTAGTATCATACTTTTACAATTGTAGTGACAATGTCTTTAGTTATTTTGCTTTTTTGTACGGCAGGGGATTTGTTAAGACCCCCCAGATCTCAAAATGGCGGCCTACGTTTTCAATTTTTATTTCAAGACATTGTAAATGTCATGGTTTAAGTTAACATAAGTTCGTACAAATGAAAAATAAATTAAATATACATTTTACTTAAAAATTATAATTTTACAATACATCATTTGCTATTTTTCAAAGTTTTTTTTTTAATCAATCAGGCTTTTTTATCAAGTTTATGGGTGCCAACAACCTGTTGTCAGCATTTGTATGTTTGTATGAAATTGAAAGAGGGATGATTATGGGTGACATTGGACGTGTTAAGAAGACTAGGAGTCGATAATGAATAACGGTGTGTCTGTCCGTGGTGCAGTGTCGATATCGCAGTCGGCGTGCACCGGCGGCGACGTGTCCCGCATGTCGCGCATCGTCGTCGACAAGCTCGGGCTCGCGCGCGGCGCGCACTCCGTCACGCCGCTGCAGTGGCTGCGTCTGCTGCGGGCGCTGCTGCACCACCACGCCGCACCGGGCCTGCTCGCACAGGTACCGGACACATACACTACCCCTCCCCCGTCCACCCTTCCTTTTTTTATATTATAGGGGGTAAACGAACAGGTGGGTCACCTGATGATACCACTACCCCTCCCCCGTCCACCCTTCCTTGTACCCCCTTTCCAATTCCCCTTTCCCATTTGACGTCATAATTCGAAAGTAGTGACAAGATTCGTTGAGTTACTCACTTTTTGATCTGCGACGAATATGTATAGAAGATGTAAGAGTATGGTAAATTAATTAAAAATGTTGTATATTAAACAGGAGAGCGAGCTGGTGAACCTGCTGGAGATAGTGGCATGCGACTCGGGCTGTGCGAACGCACGCGCCAGTGAACTTGCTCTCGTCCTGCTCTTTCACAAACTCGGTAACTAATCCTCGATAACTATTTTTAGTTACAATAGCCACATACCTTTAGTAAAATTATAAATACGATATATAGTTAAGACCGCCAAAATTATTATCTTTTCTTTATATGTTAATACATACATAATATACCTGTATTTGTTTGTGATTTATTTTTTCTACATGATAAACAGTTTGAGTATTTTATAAATAATGTAGATTGTCTGTTGACGTACAGAACGTAAAGTATGAGGAATAGGGACTTATATTTTTTTTTTTTATTCATAACACTGAAGCTCGCCGATAGTTAGTAAACAAAAAAAAAGTAAATAAAATCAGTTAAAAACAAATAAGAAAAACATACTGAACCGATTTATCTTCATAGTATAATTTCCATTATTTCCTTTTACGTTATAACGTTTTGTTAAGTATAGAAAACTTATTATCTTTGGAACACTTCCGTGTGTTGAAATATAGAATATAATTAAATAGAAACTTTTCTTTATATATAGAGAAACAACTGGTGGAATGGTCGGAGAAGGGTATGAGCATTCCCGAGAGTGTTTATTATCTGTACGATTTCGCGAGACAACTGCAGATTCACTGTCAAGTGAGTAACAATCTTATTTATTTTTATTATTAATTAGATTTTACCAAATATTTAAAAAAAAAACAAGTGAAATATTATATTCATTGCATATTTGGTCCAAAGGTACCTGAAACGAATTCGGTTCGAAGGACCATAAAAATGTTCTCACATTTTTTATTCTATTTAGTTGATTTTTAATAAATTTATTAAAATAATGATAGTTCAGTGATTAGTGTGTCCGGACACTGAGTTGTTCAACGTAAGTTTGAATTCCTACAATGTGCTGGAACTTTCAGTGGAGGAAAACATCGTGAAGAAACTCTAGTACTATACTATAGGACTATACTATATAATAGGACTTTTACTGAGGCTATTTGGTTAATTACCACCCTCAATTGGAAAATCTACTGTCAAGCACCTCATCGGTATGTTTCGGCAGCTGCTTTTATGTACCAGTTTATCGCTTTTTTCTTTTATTAACGTGGGGAAATCCATTATGGACACTCCACCTTCTCAGGGCAGAGAGTGGGTAGTGTGAGAATCTTACTTCACTAAAACCCCACGGTATACCGGCCGCCGATTTTGTTTACCATTACAACACATTGACATTTAACAACACATGAGGATTTGTGGTCAAATGATTGAAAGAAACTACGAAATATAAAAAGGCTAAATGAAAATTCCAAATTAATGGAATAATATTACAACTATGTATATCCTAATCAGATGTCGGACACCGCGCTGGGAGCGACGCGAGCGCGCGTGCGGCGCGTGGAGTCGCAGTACGAGGCCCGCAGCGCGCAGCCGCAGCGACAGCGCCTCGTCTGGAGGCTTTCCGAGCGCACGCTAAAGGTAATCACTCGCATCAACTGAACCCATTAAACTTGCCGTTAATTCGGAGTTTAATTGGGAGTTTTGTCGCCGCCACTCACTTATTGGGAGTTTTGTCGCCGCCACTCACTTATTGGGAGTTTTGTCGCCGTCACTCAATTATTGGGAGTTTTGTCACCGTCACTCACGTATTTGGAGTTTTGTCACCGTCAGCTATTGAAGAATCTTCACCGTCATCAAATCAAAATAGCTTTATTCAATTTAGGTCCTGTTAAGACGCTCAAGAACTTCAAAGCTACCACCGGTTTAGAAAACGACCCAGTCATCGAGAAGAACCGGTACGAAACTCGATCCGGTTTTTCATTTCGTACATACATTTGCTTGACATGGTTGTCCCTAACAACATCTAAAGAACAATATCTGTTAAATTAAGTATCTATTGAGACTTAGCAGTAGAACATACCTAAAGGAAAACCCAAACAGTCCAGATAGTCCTCATGTTATTATCATTTTTATGTTATAGGGGGCAAACGAACAGGTGGGTCACCTGATGGTAAGTGATCACCGCCGTCCATAGAGACTAGCAACACCAGGGGAGTCGCAAGTGCGTTGCTGGCCTTTTAAATATGTGGGCCTCCGGCGATCTCACTGGCCGAACGAAACGCAACAGTGCGGGCGCACTGTTACTTCACGTCGACTCACGTCTGTGTGTCGGGTGGTAGTACCCCGCGCGTCGGGCGAGCCGACACATTCATGCTGAAACCAGTCATAGCTTCAGCGTAGCTCTACCACCTACAGGAAACGCAACAGTGCGGGCGCACTGTTACTTCACGTCGACTCACGTCTGTGTGTCGGGTGGTAGTACCCCGCGCGTCGGGCGAGCCGACACATTCATGCTGAAACCAGTCATAGCTTCAGCGTAGCTCTACCACCTACAGGAAACGCAACAGTGCGGGCGCACTGTTACTTCACGTCGACTCACGTCTGTGTGTCGGGTGGTAGTACCCCGCGCGTCGGGCGAGCCGACACATTCATGCTGAAACCAGTAATAGCTTCAGCGTAGCTCTACCACCTACAGGAAACGCAACAGTGCGGGCGCACTGTTACTTCACGTCGACTCACGTCTGTGTGTCGGGTGGTAGTACCCCGCGCGTCGGGCGAGCCGACACATTCATGCTGAAACCAGTAATGGCTTCAGCGTAGCTCTACCACCTACAAAACGTTATTTTATATGGTCAGCACTTTACACAATGATTCACATGGGAACTTTCTCAATAGCTGAATTAGCACTTTAGTTTGAGTTCTTTATTATATTGTTATATTTAGGTATACTGTACGGGTAGTATGTATTTAGGTAACAAGTATATTTAATGTTGACGAGCCATGATAAATAAATGATATGTTTGTTGTAGGTCCTCCGGCCGACTGACCGTCTGACGTCACTGCTGCCCACAATCGAGGAGCAACACTTCGCAGTCGAAACGACGCCCACAAGAAACAGGTAACATAAGACCTTTTATTATAGTATAAATTGGAATATGAGTTTTTTTTTTAAAGCGATACTTCTTATGCGTGGGTGGTGGGTGGTTGTTCTTTGAAGATCTTCTGATCGGCAACCTTTTTGTGTGACGAAAAGTTGTGGGGTGTAGTAAACACTGTGTCGGGTAGTGTGTTGGAAATACCGCTTTTCGTCCGATCACCGAAATTAGACATTGTTGGACGTGGTCTATACTGGGATGGTGGTGGTGACCGTCTGGGAATTTGGGTTTTTGTTTTATTTTTTTAAATGGAAATGTTACCCTTGTATTAACAAAAATACACTTATATTGTGTGTCTTTACGACACACACTCCTTTTTTTGTTTAGTAGATATTGAGTAGCTTTACATTTATCATTTTTTGTTTGGTAATAGTTCGTTTTTTCTCTTAGTATTGTAACTTGAGAAATTAATGAGTTATGGTCGAGGTTTGATCACAAGAGTAGGATTCTCAACTTCTGTGTCGCGAGAATTTGGTGTGAAGCAACCACCTATCACGTGTGTCGCGAGATTTACAAACTCTCACTTTCTTTCACTCTGTACGATTAATGTTCATTTTATAATACGAAAGTTAAACTTCTATCGTGTGTTTTTATAACACATCCGATTTTCTCTATTACGCTTTCACGCTTACTACTATTACTCGACTAAATTTTCATCCGGAAAAAAATATTGACTTTTCCGTGGAGACAGATATATCGCGAGCGGAAGCTAGTAGTGTATGAATATAAATAATATGTTCCGTTATTATGCGAACAGATCCGGCAGCGAGAGCAGCGAGAGCGAAGAGACATCAGACTGGCCGCGCAGCCCCGTCCTGCCGGTCTACTGCGACAACTGAACCC